>JARFJB010000852.1:0-212500 GCA_036346205.1 Vesta saturnalis
TGCTATTTAACTGTATCAAAAGTATACGTTATTTAGATGCAATTTCTTGCAAACGGTAAACCTTTCTGAATCAAATTTTATTAAATTACTTAGTCACTACTTGAAACGGTTTAAAGCAGCAAATGGAATTAAGGTAGAACGTTTAGATAGTACAAAAATACCATTTCAAGAATGATTATATGATTATAGGAGTGCGGATTTACGGCATTTAGCATCATGAACCGGCTTATGGATATACCTACGTTTCATAAAAAATTAAATCGATTAACACTACTTTTATTTTACCTTTTTCTTTCAGTCGCGCTTTAAATGCCTATTTGTCGCTTTTTTTTACTTTTATTTTACCAGCAGGATCGGCGATAGGCCGGTGCAACCGGTGATACCCTGCATCGAGCGGCAAATTTTAGTGACGGCATTTTGACTGACAGAATGTGTGATAAATTGTTTTAGGAATTAAGACTAAACGTGTTAATTAATTTTTGCCATCATGTCGGTAGACAAATTTATAATGACACACTTGGTTAATTTACTCCCCTTATGTTAATGTTAAATTGTATTGGTTCGATAAATGATAAAATCGCGCTCACAGGATGAATGAATCTATACTGGAATTTATTAGAGTAATAAATTATAACAATTATATTCCCAGGCTAGCTCTTATACGAATATCATCTAGTTATAATTTACATTCAATACAAAATGTTAAACTTTGTCTAATAACAATAACTCAATGGTGTCTGAATTTATACTAAGCAGGCTCAACACTTATTTCAAATAACAGTTATTGATAGGCTCAGATGTGAATGGAAATGCAATTTAATATTCGTTCACTTTAAGTAAGATGTCTCTAATTCAAGTATGAATCGAACAATCTCGACATTACTTTATATAAACTAACTTTCATTATAACCCATTAATCTAAATTTATAATCGTTATTAATATTTAATATTGATAACAAAATGCAAAAACAAAATGTGGTCAGTATGAAAATAGGATCACTCAGGTTATCGATTCTTTTAAGGTGGTTTTACCCTTTAAGTTTTGTTAATAATATACAATGAATCACTGATTTACCAATGGTCACACTCACTGCAATTCTAATTATTTGTGCGTATCACCTTCAATCATGAAATGCTCCTACGGCAGTTTGTGTTACCAAGTTTTATAAATTATGGCCTGAATAAGCGTTTAATAAGATTAGATTAACACACTATTTATTAAACTTTTAATTCCATATCATAAATTTTAAAACGACCGTGTTAACACAATTTCTATAATTTTCACGTCAGCGTCCTTCTTATATCACCTTTAGGCACTTTTAACTTTTTTATGCAGCCACTAACAGATTTAAGTGATCTTATTTTTAATTATTAATACGAAAAATTTTCAATTTAGAATGTATTAGCAACTATAAAGTTTAATTTGTCAAAATAGCCGCGCACTTTTTAACCTTGTTGATGTTAACTTAAACATTCAGACGTTCCCGTCTCACGTAATGCTAAACGTAGACTGTCTAACCCCTATTTCATTTTCATTTTAATCGGTAGGACTACGGTATACCGGGCAGATGCCCCCTATACCTTCATCGGACCTTGCTTTATTCAGGGCATAGTATCTACATGTCATTTCATTCCTACCTAACTTAAACTAACTTAAGATATGTAACAACAAATATGCATACAACTGCGTGGTATAATATTTCATTTCACTCAACACAGCACGATTTTTGGCCTCTTGTGCCTCGTCACGTCGTTGTAGACGTAGTTCCATAATCCCGCGATGAGGGGATTTGGATGGGCCGCTAGTACCATCTTCTGGTTGGCTGCGGCATTTTTCATAAAGTCCATTAGGGTGGCCATCTTGAAGTCCTTGTGGAGTCCTTCGTTCCTGACGTACCAGGGAGCGTCGGTGATGATATGGAGAGATTTGTTCTGGATGGACTGAAGGTGCTTGATGGTCGAGGGAGCGGCGTATGCCCATGCCTCGCAGGCGTAGGTCAGCGGGCGGATGATCGACTAGTAGATCCGCATTTTGTTGACGCAGTTTTGCCCCATGAGTGGATACATCTTCTTGATGGTGTCGTAGGCCGTGACGATGTCCAGTACGTCCGGTCGGTATACTTCCGGGTATGGGAAGTGGGTTGCCTCGGATGGTACATCCGCGATGATGTTTCTCAGGCCGACGTAGTCTTCTAGTTTTCTTCCCAGCTCGTTTGTGGTGCTGCTGTTCCACGATGGGTGTTTCGCGTTGAAGTCCGCTCCTGCGATCGTTGGGATGTTCCCCAGTTTAGTTCCTGTTCGTCTATATTGACTCCCGGTGGGTTGTAGACGGCTACGATCCTGATGCGACCGGCTGTGCTGGTGACTCCTATGGCAGAGGTTTCCATCCTCTGAATCCTCGGTGTGGGCAGTAGGTGGTGATCGACGGAGCTCTTGATGTAGAGGGCCGTCCCTCCGCCTCTTCCGGTCAGCCCGTCCGTGCGGTGGAGCGTGAAGCCTGCTATCTTCGGGTTGTCGCATGGGCGTAGATGTGATTCCGATACCAGTACCATGTCCAGATTGTGGTGGTCCATGAAGGCGGCTGGCTCTTCTTTCTTGTGAAGAAGACCGTTTGCGTTCCACATCGCGATGTGGAGGTATGCTGGCTTGTGGAGGCGTCTATCCATGAACGGTTTTTACAGCACGGATTGCCCTCAGAATCCTCATGGCGAGGGCGAAGTCGGCGTCTTCTTCCGAGATGATGATCTGGGAGGCTGCGACTCTTGGGGCTGCTCCTTCTGTGTGTGGTGGTGCTGCTCATGCTGCTTGGGAGTAGCTGAAGCGTTCTTCCGCTTTCCTGGTTGGTAGTGGAGCTGATGCGGGTCGTCTGGGGGCGGTGCGGTGCTGTTGAACACTGTTGGTGTTTTTGGGGTGGGCTGTACATCCTCCGTAGTTGGCAGTGTGTGGTCCCTGGCAGTTGCAGCAGTTTGCGTGTCCCTGGAGTTCTGGCAGTACTATTTATAACCTTTCACCTCTTTAACAGGAAGGATATTTAATTTGCCCAATTAAAATTCTGAATCCAACGTCTTAGAAGATCTTGATTAAATATCTCTGCATATGATCTCCTTTACTGCGTAAATGCAATAAAATTTCGAATAAATTGATAGGGCGAACGTGAAATTTTATTCTTATAATCTTTCCATGTTCAAGAGATTCTAATAAAACTAAATTAAATTTTTTTCTCGATCAAAACCAATTAAATCAATTTTTGATTGATTTTATATGAAATTTTCAAGGATGCACCTTAAAAAGTGACGTCATCAAAGTTATTTTTGCTAAATTATTATAAGTTTTTGTTATGAACGAATAATTAACAATTATTTTTGCTAAATTCAAATTGGCGCAAAAGTTATGTGTGAAATTAATCTGATTGACCAAAACATGATCCCTCAAACGCCGTTTAATTTGTTTCATTTCTTAACAATTTTTGTTGAATTTAAGATAAATTTTATCTATATTTTGCCTTTCAAAATAAAATAAGTTACAGTTTGATCAGTGACGGTTCGTTATCTTTATAATTCTGAATTGAATTTTAATTTATTTTAATATATTTAATGTATTTATACTTCGCTTAAAAATTCATTTAATTGTTTTGAATGTTAACTTGCAACTTACTTTGAACTTGAATATAAGATTTATGTTCTATTTATACAAAATGCTTTAATGTACTTGCAATTTATTTTAAATCCCTACCAGTGGCGTATCTTAATTCAACGTAATAAAAAAAAACAAAATAAAGGGTATCTACAAACGTTATATTACAGGTCCAAATCAGAATTTCATTTCATTCAGTAATTGGTTATGTATCTTCAATTACCATTCTATTACTAGGTATATATATATATATATATATATATATATATATATATATATATATATATATATATATATATATATTATATATATTATGTCGTTATTGTAAAAATCTGTCTGTCTATGATTTTACCTATGTCAACATGTTTTTCATACCCCTATTATAAAGATAAAAACTTATTTACTTTATTGATGCAGTTACTGTGTTCTAGAAACGCGCGATGAATTTCTAAAGTAAGTTACTATAATTATTTATATGTAGTTTTTGTGAATCAATTCATACCAGCTAATAAGCTTACGGGTCTAAAAGGGATTTCCACTTAATGACTAAACTACAATCTTCTTATTTTTATTTTTTTCATTTTTCTAGATGAAGTCAATTTTTATATTTCTTAAATGATGGTTTTTTTTAAACCTTTATCAAAATTTGAAATTTTAGGTAGCAAATTGTTTATTTACGGATATAACAAATTTTTAATTTATAATGATTATAGCTTGAACAAACAAAATACACCCACGTACCACACAAAATTAAAAAACACCGAACGTGTTTCAATAGCTACACTATCATCATCAGCGGTCCACTAGGGCGAATTAAAGAAAATTTCTATATATACCATCAGCGAGTAACGCTTCGTTACTTATCTGGTGAAAGTGAAAGTTATAAAAGTTTAATGAGTTCTGAGTACCCTAAAGGTCCTTGATCATCATTATTCATTAGGATTTGTTTGTTTTTGAAGATCTCTAAACTTTCATAACAATCAAGTTCGTGCTTATAGCTAACATGTTTGATTAAGGATACCTTATCTCCTACATGATTTTTATCAAACATGTGTAGGGCTACGGCAGACTTGTCCCAACGTTTGTATTTTATATGAGCCAAATGTTCATTAAAGCGAATGTTGATAGGTGGTTTAGTTTTCTCCACATATATTGGTTCACAATTTTTACAATTAATTTTACAAATTCCCGACCTATCCTGCTTATCCACTTTATCTATTCTATTTGTTCTCTAGCGTTACCTAATGTAGTTCCGTTCTTAACCCTCACCCTATGTGTTTGTCTCCTAACTATATTCATAACCACTTCATCTGAAAACCCATTGTATTCAGCAATTTCTTTAATACTGCGCAATTCTTTATTATAGTTTTGAACTGAAAGAGGAAAATTAAGCAATCTATGAATCAGAAACTTAAAAGCCGCGAGTTTACGCTGTCTACAGTGGTTTGAGTCATTGGTTATGAATCTTTTAGTAACGGGAGACTGTCATTTGCCTCTATCTCATAGGTAAATTTAATTGTCGAAAATTTAGAATTTAAAGTTTCTAGAAAGTCTACAAATTTTAGTATTAAGGATGGCAATACATCCTCCACGTATCTAATCCAAACTCTAGGAAAATAAGGCAAACCGAGTTTTAAGTCTGTCTCAAATTTACCCATGAATAGATTGGCTATAAACGGAGATAAGCTATTGTCCATTGGCGTACCATGTTCTTGCTCGAAAAATTGATTGTTAATTTTGAAAAAGGTTTCACTTTCACCAGATAAGCAACGAAGCGTTACTCGCTGATGGTACGTATATATATATATATATATATATATATATATATATATATGTATATTAGAAATTTTCGTAAATTCGCCCTAGTCGACCGCTGATGAGCTATTGAAACGCGTTCGGTGTTTTTTAATTTTGTCTGAGACCTGGGTGTATTTTGTTTGTTACACATCCTGCTATAGTTTCCGTGTTCCAGATTTTCCAAGCATAGCTTGATAAGTGAATTTTGAGCCAAAAATGTTATTGACGTGTGACAGAATTCGTAACAGGTGAGATTACATCACCGCACACGTAATAACACGACTACTATTATTAGTTTTTTTTTTATTTAAAAAAGTATTCAAAATCCACTTTAAATAGGTAAATAATTATCTCACATGAAAAAAATTATTTCCTGGAGGTAGGAGTTCCAGAAGAAGCAAGGATACCGTGTCAAGTATCAGTGTTTCCTTTATGATTCATGTATTCATTCTACAATTGAAACCCTACTCTTATCTTTTGTATTTAGGGTGCGAAATGAAGTAATGGTTACACGTAACTTAGTTACTGACTTTAACAGTAATTACGGCGACTGAGCATTAAGATACCTTGTTAATAATTTTTTGTATATTTTAGAATGTCATATGAACGTAGAAAAGAAAAAGGCTCAAGAAAGGGGACCACCCAACCACTAAAGGAATATAAGTGCGATTTATTATGCGAAAACATTGAAAAACGGAACTGGTTAGTGCATTTCATTATACTTATAAAAACTGTGTATTATTTTTGCTGCAAACTTTTTAGTTGCTCTTTTAGTTCTCTTTCAACTGAAGGATCTACTATATGTTGCAGGCAACTAAGATAAAAACGGTATCCTAGCTATTGTCTTAAATAAATGTTCCCCCGAAGTAGTACCAGTCCTATCTAAGCTCTATACGATCTCTATGTCTTCTTGGGAATTCCCTTCTTCATGGAAGTTAGCAAATGTTCAACTATTCCCAAAAAAGGCGATAAGACCGATCCCTCAAACCACCAACCAATTGCTATCACTTCCATTTTGTCTAAAATCATGGAAAAAGCCATCAATCAGCAACTGCTCACGTTCCTTGAAACTAACAAACTCCTTAGTGACAACCAATATGGGTTTAGGCAAAGTCGTTCAACAGGTGAACTTCTTTCATATGAGACCTAAATTTGGGACAATACAGTAGAGCAGTCCGGTGAAACAGTTGTAGTCGCTTTAGATATCTCAAAGGCATTTGACCAAGGTTGGCATAAGCGTTTACTTGCCAAACTCACCTCGTTTGGGTTAAATGATACGCTCATCAACTGGGTTTCTAGTTTCCTTGATAAAAGACGAATACGTGTCGTAGTCGATGACTTTTTTTCAAAAGAAGTTAGCATTAACCCGGGCGTACCACAGGGATCCGTTATAGCGCCTACACTTTTTCTGCTGTACATAAATGACCTTATTTCTTCAACAACTAACCCCATCCATTGCTTTGCTGACGACAGCACTCTTCACTGTAGTTCATCTCAGTCTACTCATAGTGAAATGGCAAATTCAATCAACAAAGACATTCAACGTATTCTCGAATGGGGAAGCAATAATCTAGTTAAATTTAATGCTAACAAAACTCAGTGTTGCCTTGTGTCCGCCAAAAAAGATCGATCATTTCCTGTTGTAAGTATGAATGGCTCAGTTCTTAAGTTTTCAGACTCTATTACTCTGTTGGGTATTACTGTATCTTCAAATCTCTCATGGGTTGACCATCTCCTATCAGCTACCAAAACAGCTGCTCGTAAAATGGGCTTTTTGTACAGATCTATGCAGTACTTTACCTCTCGACAACTCCTTCTTCTGTATAAGGCCCAAGTTCGGCCTCATCTGGAATATAATTCTCACCTCTGGGTTAGTGCTCCCCAATACGCTCTCGATATCGTTGATCGTATTCAAAAGAGAGCGATTAGGCTTATAAATGACCCGTCCTTAACTTCTCACATACAGTCCCTTGAGCATAGAAGGATGGTTTCAGTTCTTTCTTTGTATTATCGTTATTACAACGGCTATTGTGCTGCTGAATTATATTCTTTGATACCATCTCGGGCTATCTTTGCGAGAAACACTCGGTTCTCTCTCATTCGCATTATCAGTATGCAGTACAAATCTCCACTTGTCGTACCAAACGGGCAACAATCCACATTTTTCTACGCGGATTCTAAACTCTGGAATGATCTCCCTAGCTCCTGCTTTCCTCTCACTTATGATATGAGAAAATTTAAGGTAGCTGTTCATAGGCATCTATTGGCAATTCATTATCCCTCTATCCATCCTCCTAAGTGTTCCTGAGTACTTTAGCACTATAGGCCAAATTTAGTCTGTTCAGGTCCACAATCATAAAAAAAAAATTGAGTGCATAACCTTACTTTAATTTTGTTGACAGGCAAACTAAACTTTGTTTACATTGAAGTTATACAGTTTCAATCATCTTTCATTTTTGAATAATTCTACGCAAAGATAGATTATATGTACAGTTTAGCTATTAATTAAGGATTAGTATCCTATCGTAAAGCTTTGCGAAAAGATAAGTACAGTTTTATTTGGTTTTATGCTGAAATTAAAAACCAGACATTATTTTGTTTAATTAAATACACAAAGAAATTCAGCTGTTACATTGTTTATTGAGATTACACGTGGTATTAAAGTACAACTTTCTCATTTTTTTTTAATTCTTTTTTTAACCTTATAAAAAATGAGACTTGCTTAACTGATTGTAGCCATGGATATATCTCTGCCTCCCTTAGGACCTGGTAAATAAAAGTGCTTTCAATCTACAGTAAGTTTTGTAAGTAATGTATCTTAGTGAGCTATCCGTGGTGGAACTTACCTTTTTTATTTAAGCAACAATTTCTCTTTTGCACGGATTTGGATATCGCAGGCCACTACATGTTTATAAAGGAACTAAATTATAAATTATAGACAACATGCTAAGAATGTTATTAAGAAAATACCTCAGGCTGATGATTTAGCAACTCTAAAAATCAATGTCAGGAATTGAGAAGCTAAAACAAAAACTGGCATAAATTTAAAATGACGAATTCTATCAACTAAATTTACAATTGGGCAATGATTTTATCAACAGATTAGCTACTGCCAGCTCTTAACTTGCGAAGACCCTTAGCAGTCTCTTATATTTAGATTTGTTAGACTTTAGCTTTTTTGTTACAAAGGTAACAATTTTAGTTTCTTGTTTCGTGATTTCTTTTATAGTGTGAGTTATTTCCCCATTCGCGCCTGGTATCCCCCTTCAGAAGCAATATTTTTACAGCACTCCTACGGTACGTATTAGTGGCAGGGCAATGAACTGCATCAGAATAGCAAAAACATATATTAACACTTCACCTCCTTTAACATTTTCATCCTGTGTAAATGTTTTTGAACATCAAAAAATTTTTACACATTTTGGTGGACATAATCATATCTTAGAAAAGCTTTCAATCTAAACATCTCATAATTGTGTAGAAGTGAACATGCTTAGCCAATTTTGTCTCATTTCTGTACCTTTACTAATTTTATACACAGAACCAGTTATATTTTCTTAGTTATCTCTTGCAATCTAGACAAGCATTTTTCGTCTTTTAATGCCAATACTTAAATATTTAGATTGAAAGAACCCTCTTTATAAGTGTATTCATAACACGTCAGGAACGTTTGGGACGCCCGAGGACCCTACTACCGGTTCGGTAATCGAACTAAAGAAAAAACGCATATTTACTGTTTCTTAAATATATACAATGTAATTTATAAATTATTGTTGTATTAAACATTAAAATATATACCAATAAAAGCATTGAAAGTATGAATATGATCAATGAAAATTAGATCATCTGTTATCTGTAATACGGCGCGATATGCAGAAATGTAGGTATAAAATGAAATCACTTAAGGCAATATGATTAAAAATTCTTCAACTGTCATGGTAATTGCTTTAAGCGTTGCTGTTTACTTAGCCACTTTTTCTCTGTTTTCTTTAATCAAATGGATTCCCTTCTGTATATTCCAACTTTTGGTAACGAACACAGAATTATTAATATAAATACAGTTTTGAGACGTTTAATGTCGTCGATTTCAAATGAAATTCGGGTAACCTGGATACAGATTGCTGTGTTTGAATAATATATTATTGATTCTATTTTCTATTAATATTAAATGGCAAGAGTTTCTTGTCGAGTGTTGGCTTATTTCTATTCGGTAAATATCCGTTTCCCTGCATTTCCACTGATAAACTATTAATATATTAAGACACAATTCCGAAGACAAACCTAAAACCTACGTTAAACTTTAAGCTGTAATTATAAACAAATTTAATATATTATTTGATGTTAAATATTTATTTACGTATTAAATAAAATATTCCAACTCGAAATATCTTATAAATATACATTATACATTAAATTTCAGATAAGCTAATAAAGAAAACTTTTATTAATTGCATAAAATGTATGCACACCTGATGGTATTGTGCAGTTGTTCTCTTGTGAGTTGTGAGATATGCAAAGTAAGCGCACACTATTAACATTAACAACAATCAAGAAGACGCGTTGACGAATAAGATGTTAGTCAACGAACATCTTAGTCAATCATAATCTTGTTTCACATTTTGCTGTAATCTTAGTATATAGATAAATAAACATGTACATTATGAATGTAAACTTTCACCATTATCACAATCTAAAATACTTAGCTTTTCAGGTTTTTTAATGGTGTATTTTTTGTTTATGTTTATATAAATCTAAACGTTTCGATAACACTTTTTATTCCAACGGTTGTGATCCCGTGCAGATCTCTCATGCATCAACTTTTACATCTGTGTTGCATTTATATATAAAGGGTTCTTTCGATAGTGGCTTTCGCTATTTGATAACTTCGCATAAGGAAGTCGAGAGTAAAACAGTCGTCGTAGGCTTATTAAAATAAGCGGGTTGCCGACTGCGGTAGTTACTTCTAACTAATTCCAAATTTTAACCTTAATTGAAAATTTTGGTAGTCTCTTAAAAACATGAAAAATATTAAATTGCATTAAACTTGTTGCTTTAATGCGAATGAACCACAAAAAGCTCTTGGTGTAAAATTTAATGAGCAGCTCGTCTTAATTATTTCTCGAGTTATCCTAGATTCAAATATGCGTACAACGAATTTTAATCGTAATCCCTCATTAAGTAATACTCTATAAGCAACAAAGAATATGAACCATAAATTGTGTAAATTAACTTCTAGGATGAATCCTCTGCAAATGAGTCACTTTGATATAGGAATTCATTTCAATAAAGAAAATATTTGAGATACACCTAATACATGCATTAAAAAATTGGTGTCGGACGATTGATATAAAACATAAGTGTGCTTTCATAAAACTTAAACTTCCTAGCTTACTAAAATACATGCTACATAACGTACGTAACCATCTGCCAATGAACACAAAGCACCGTTATAAAATATATTAGATATCTGCATTTCTATATTAAACCACTACGAAAAAAGACAATTATCAAAATCAAAGGTTTTGCGGTATCCTATTTCGATCTAAGAATGTGATTTATTTTTATGAACATTTCCAAATTGTCTGAAGTAGTGAAAACAGCTATTAACGTATAACCAGTGGGCAGAAGCTCGCTGTCTGTGTGTATTTTGCGTATGCGGGTCCCGCTGTAGTTATTTAAACGGGATCGAGTACTTCCTAACTCATTCGTCACTAAATAGTTATTATACCAGTGATCGAGACTTGGTTTGAACATATACAAGTACATGTGTACTCATAAAAGTTTATTTCGCACAATTTGCTTCACACAATTTACTCTAGTCGTTAACACTACAGTCTGATAAAGGGCTAAACTTTCCCTTTCCCTCCCATTTACAGAATTATGAATCGTTGATCAAGTTAATTGTTTTTTATGACGCACTACTTCTTTTGCAGATACGCTCTGTTTTACAAAATTGTCTATGACACATTTTGATAAATTGGAATATTGTAATTAAATTTTTAAAACAATTCCTTCGTCAATCGATTTTGGGAACTTTGCACATAGTGTTTATTTAGTTTATCCCATAGAGGTGTATGTAGTTCGAAATTACTACACTATATATTACGACATTTCGCGGCGGGCCACAACAACCCTTATTTTCGCCCGCACTGAACTTTCACATAGCTCCAGGTCTTGATTACCTTATAATTATCTGAGGAATACATGAATACTAATTATTTTCACCATATCAGTTCCTTTTATACTACAATTTCGACGTCATCAAAAATGGTGACGTTTTTTCTTCTAAACCTGTATTGATCGATTATAAAACACTACATCAGACTCGCTTATGACGTATATGCACCACTAAGGCGAAATATCTTACATTAGCTCAAAAATTTTACAAAAGACCATAATTTTACTCATAAAGCCAAGCTTACTACATATAACTTATCACCATATTCCTTCTATTTCCATTCGAGACCATCGATTAAATGCTCAAAAGCCTCAACGTGCTACACGATAAAATGCCTTGGAAACCATATTATTATTAAAAGGAAATGAAAAAATATGTGTCATAAGGTCGATTTACATCCTCAAATTCACTCAGGATGACACCGAATACTCGTAGTTGAGCCTGAAAGTCCCAACGTTATTCGACCTTTAACTCCATAAACGTGTTATTCACCCATTCAATTTCTATGAAAGAACATTCATTCCATAAATTATTTTATGTTCAGAGGTAAATGACTTCATCACTTTAAATTTCAGTGCTCCTGTTTGACACACCAAACCTTAGTAGAACACAGAAGACGTGTGTACAATTTATTACACACATTTTACACTCAAAACAATTCCTCATAAAGTCATATATTTTTATTCTACTAACTATAACCGTTGACTGAAAACTTATAGAGACTCGCGAAAGGGCAAGGCGTTTTGTGCATAAAATTTGCTCTGGCGGATAGGAGCGCTGAGATCGCAAGTCGCTGCATTTGCTCCAGGAATTCTCAGTCACGTCTAGAACGTTACATGTGAAGCTTCGCTTATAACGTTGTATGCGTATACGCATTGGTACATCGCCCGCTAATTCGTTTAGAGAGGAGCAAGTAAAAATGAGTGCAGCAATAACGCGCCTTAAAACAAATCATTGTTGCTATTTATATTGCAAAGAAAATGCGAAAAAGGACAAGAATTTAAGTTTTTTCAAATTTCCGACAAAAAATGAAGACATTTTAAGCGAGTGGAAGCAAAATTGCGGAAATATAAATGTGTACCTAACGGATAATTCAGAGTTAGGTAATAAAGTCCCGTGTGAAAAGCATTTTATTTCCGATAATATAATCATTCAATAAAAGCGGAAAATTTTACGAAAGAATGCCGTGCCTATAAAATTTTATCAAGGTAAGTTTATTACTAGTTTGCTTATTCATTTATTTATTTTCAAAGTTAAATGTTATCTATTGAGGTTTGAACTTAAAATTGAAATAAAACTACATGGTAATTTTGTATAAATGCCCGTGATTTACGAGTATATATGCCATTTATACTTAAATATACCTAAGTTTGAACATTCAATAGACCCTACGGTTGGGCCGAAAGAAGCGCAATTAGGAAATATAATTTTTGGCAATTTATTGGGGGCGAATATTAGCGACAATTCGCCGCGCTATTGCTGATGTAGACCTCAAGATAAAGGCAAACAGATGCATTTCACAGTAATAATTATATCCCCATTCTCCGGTCCGCCATGAGACACCTCTCCCTGGCGGTACTATATTAGGTTTTTTTGTCATATATGCTATATTTTACCTTTTCTCTGTAAAAATAATTGTAAATTTATGAGTAACAACATAAATTTCTTTACTATTTTCTAAATTTTAGCAGACAGTCAAGCCAACAATAAAGACATTCGCAAAAGACTTTTTTCTGACATGGACGGTAAGCTTATTAATTATCATAATAAACCGTAAATGTATAAATGCATTTTTAGAAAACAATCCTGACATTACAAATGATTCACTATGTTCCAAAGAGAAAAGATCTCGTCAGATGGACACAATATCTGGTTTGTTTAAATTTTCTGTTATTTTAATTTTAAAGTTAATATTATTTTATAATATTCAGAGGTAACGTAACAAAGGAAGTCTCCAATTTTCTATTAGGCCACGTATATAAAACATTAACGCTGTATTAGCAGGCATACCTTTTCGTCCAAGATGGCCAAGATCTTCAAATCCTTCTGCAACATCTTCTTTTGTATTAAAATGTACTTTTCTTGAGAGAAATTTCATCTATTAAAAAAATTAAAAAATAATAGTAACTTTAATATTACAATAACAGAAAATTTAAACAAACCAGATATTGTGTCCATCTGACGAGACCTTTTCTTTGGAACATAGTGAATCATTTGTAATGTCGGGATTGTTTTCTAAAAATGCATTTATACATTTACGGTTTATTATGATAATTAATAAGCTTACCATCCATGTCAGAGAAAAGTCTTTGCGAATGTCTTTATTGTTGGCTTGACTGTCTGCTAAAATTTAGAAAATAGTAAAAAATTTATATTGTTACTCATAAATTTACAATTATTTTTACAGAGAAAAGGTAAAATATATATATGACAAAAAACTAATACAGTACCGCCAGGAGAGGTGTCTCATGGCGGACCCGAGAATGGGGATATAATTATTGCTGTGAAATGCCTTTATCTTGAGGTCTTACATCAGCAATAGCGCGGCGAATTGTCGCTAATATTCGCCCCCAATAATTACCAAAAATTATATTTCCTAATTGCGCTTCTTTCGGCCCAACCGTAGGGTCTATTGAATGTTCAAACTTAGGTATATTTAAGTATAAATGGCATATATATACTCGTAAATCACGGGCATTTATACAAAATTACCATGTAGTTTTATTTCAATTTTAAGTGCAAACCTCAATAGATAACATTTAACTTTGAAAATAAATAAATGAATAAGCAAACTAGTAATAAACTTACCTTGATAAAATTTTATAGGCACGGCATTCTTTCGTAAAATTTTCCGCTTTTGTTGAATGATTATATTATCGGAAATAAAATGCTTTTCACACAGGACTTTATTACCTAACTCTGAATTATCCGTTAGGTACACATTTATATTTCCACAATTTTGCTTCCACTCACTTAAAATGTCTTCATTTTTTGTCGGAAATTTGAAAAAACTTAAATGCTTGTCCTTTTTCGCATTTTCTTTGCAATATAAATAGCAACAATGATTTGTTTTAAGGCGCGTTATTGCTGCACTCATTTTTACTTGCTCCTCTCTAAACGAATTAGCGGGCGATGTACCAATTCCTGGAGCTAGCTCTACAACTCGAAGTTTATTAAAAATAACAGATAAAACATATACGTCCCAATTGATTCCAGAAAATTCGAGTTGCATATGCAGCACAAATTTTCTCTCACTCGGTAGTTAACTGTAAAATCTTTGGTTGACACTAAACAGCTTACTTCAACCGCAGCATCTAATACCGCTCAGTTTGTTCAGAAAATAGATGAAATATTTGACGCTTTAAACAGTCGATATTTGGGTGATAGTAGAAGAAACCGACGACCATTGTCTGTTTTTAATAATAACGCGCAAAACATTTTAAAGGATGGCCTTAATTTTTTTAGAAGTTTAAAAGTTTTTGAAAATGGAAGACTACGAACAAACATATATTTTATTCAAGGATTTCAACTTTCTATAAAATCAATTTTAATGTTGTGGTTCGATTTAAAAACCAATTACGACATTGAATACTTATTAACTTCATTCTTGAATCAAGATCCGCTTGAAAACTTTTTTTCTGTAATGCGGACAAGAGGCGGTTATACCCCAATGCCCACTGTGCGTCAATTTCGAATTGCCCTTCAACATTACGCTAATATTCGACTGCAAATTGCTGTGGATAATGGCAATTGTGACACAGACTTTGGCCGATTTTTGACGTTTTAAGCAATGAGGAAAATTCACATGACATTTACACCGCACAAAAAACTGCTTTGAATGTTGATAAAAATATGAACGACATAATAGTACAAGAAAATGAAGAATTTCAAGAAGATGATATACTTGAAGAAGTAATAGAAGAAGAAATAAAATCTGTAACTTTAGAAACCACGACACAGGCTTATGTGGCAGCTTTTGTGGCGTATAAAATTTAAAAAAAAGTTGATTGCGAAATTTGCATAAAATATTTATTGACAGAATGTGATTTAGTAGATTCTAATTATATATTTATAATAAATAAGGACTTTTCAAAATCAGGATCAGCAAAGTTTTTAAAGAAACCTTGTGTTTCATATTATAAATCTTTTGCCTTATTATTAGAAAAATAGAAAAAGAAAAGTATAAATTCAAAAAAGAATTATCAAAAAATATAACGGAAAGATTAAAACCGTATTTAAGTAAAATTAATGTTTGCAATTGCCATAAACAAATATTCTTTAACATTTTTATGAAAATGATGATGTACCGAAGTTTCAAGTGGGAAACGGAAAAAATTCGAAAATGTAAAAGTGATAAACAACAAAAACAAAATAGAAAATTAAGAATTCTCGAAAATTAATAATTATATTTAAAATTCATATCTTAAAAACATCGTTGTTTTATTAACATGTCTTTTTTTAATATCATTATCTATTATACTTGAATAATGAAAATAATAATACATTCAATATAGTGAATATAGATTTAGACATGCAAGAGAAGAACGAGGAGGAAAATAGTGAGCTCTCTGAAAATGAGCATTTTGTATTAAGGGAAGTGTCTGCGAAAGATCACAATTTAAGTATACAAAATACCAAGTGTATTGTGTTGGAGAATAAAGAAAATATTGATGCCATTTCCAAAAAAAAGCACGCTTGAAATTTGCTCTAATGTTTATGTTGCGGGATATTTAGCTTATAAACTTTTAAAACAGTATAAATGTCAATTTTGTGAAATACTTATGTTGAAATCACACGCAGACATTATTAACAAAAGCGAAATATTTGTACTTCATAAGGATTATGGTTGTGAAAAATCCATAAAATTCCTGAAAAGACCCACGCAAAGATTTACGGATCTTGTTAAAGATATTTATATATTATTTAATGTCGCTTTTGATAAGCAAAAACACTTATCTGGTCTAAAAGAACATCTAAAAGCTTATTGCCAAGAAGGCTTGAACCAGAAGCAACGATTGGACATAATGGAATAAAAATGATTATTCATCATAATATTCGCTTGGAAACTGCTAATTATAAATCTTTACAACACACGAGAAGGAAAGTTGCAATTTAGCAGAGCCGATAAGCTAATAAGCAGTGTATAAGAACATTATTAGATTTCTGGGGGGAGGGAGGGGCGATATTTTAATATTTTTTATGCAGTTTTCCTTTAGAACATGAGTTCTAAATACATAAAGTCAAAATTTACATCGATTGGGACTTGTATCTCGATAGCTCAGTTCAAGGGCGTAGTCAGGATTTATAACAGGGGGGGGGAACCATGGTCCATGGTCGTTCAAAATGTAAAATTTTAGGATAAAAAGAAAAGGCAAATGAAAACAAAACTTTGAGATTTTAATTATACTTAAATTAAACTAATAACATTTTTCTTGGGTTTAAACTAAATTTATCCAAAACTTTCTTCACTATGCAGTCCTGATTTTCCTTCAAAAATTTTCGATGCACACTCATCAAACACAACCCAGTGAGTCTGTCATCACCCATTGTACTCCTGAGCCAGGTTTTTACCCTTCGCAGGGTACTGAACGATCTTTCCACGGTAGCAGTAGTGGATGGGAAAGCACTTAATATTAGCAGTGCGTGCCTTGTTGCAGGGAAAAAAACATTAGCTTCCTCCAAAAGTGCAGCCACTTCAATGTCCTTTAATTTGTCTTCTGCTAAATTCTTTTCTTCCACATATTGTACCACAAATCTAATTCTGCAGAGACATCACCCAACTTATAAAATTCCATGAAAGATTCTGCATTAATTTTGAAATCTTTTGAAGCCATTTTGAGCATGCTTCAAGGATGAAGATAAGTTAAAGCAAAAGCAGGTGTATTTTCGTTGGAGAATCTAGCATCCAAAGACGAAGTTAAAGAATCAAGATAGGGGATGATTATTGACCGCTTCCAGTATTCAACTGCAGACTCAGATCGTGGATTACTTCTGTGTACTTGCTTTTGAGTGACTCGTGATACTGACAACTCAACCCCTACTTTCTCTGCGATATCAAGTGATTTTTTAAATAATTCATAAGAAACATTTTCGACATCTTGTTGATCTTCTTTGATTACATCTAGAATATCATCAATATGTTTCTTTACCATAACCAAATCCATACTTTTACCTTGTAAAACGTTTACAACGGGTTCCAAAATTGCAGAGTATCTTGCAATTATGTTTAAGCCTAAGATGAGTAACTGCACAGTGCAATTGGTAGGCAGATTTTCTTGTTGCATAGTTTCCTTCGACAGATAGATGTTCTAGTGCTTTAACAATGTCAGCGAAGCTTTCTGAAAATTTTTTTATGCTCTTATATTTTTCCGACCATCTGGTCTCACAGAGCCTTGAAAGATTTGGAACCGATTTCCTACGGGCTGGCGATTCACGAAAGAAGGTTATTGTGTCTTTAACCGTTGCAATTGTGTTTCTTATTTCTGGTAGCTTGCTAGTATCATTGACCACAAGATTTAGTCTGTGGCTGGAGCAATGGAAAAATAAAGATTTAGCGTACTTTTTTTTAAGAATGGCCTGTACACCACCTTCTTTGCCGGCCATCGTGGAACAAATCCGAATCCCACACAATTATCGGCGGAAAAATTATCTTCTAAAAAACTTTGAATTGCGCTAGCGATTGTAGAAGCATCTTGACATTTTAACTCAATGTAGCCTACAAATTCCTCCCTGATTATTTTTTGGCTTTCATCATAGAACCTTAATCCAATAGAAAGCTGCTCTTTTCCAGCGATATCTTCTGTTTCATCAGCCATTACAGCATAAGCTTTTGCCCGTTTACAGTCTTCGATTATTTTTTCTTTGATAACTTCACCGCATAATTGTATGATCTCATTTTGAATTGTTGGTGAGGTATAGACTGCGTTTTTTTGACATTTATCCAAGTGGCTCTTTAGCTTCTCATCACTAGAGTCAATCCTCAAATTTAAAAGGTCAAAGAAAACTCCTCATTTCCTTGTTTTCCTCTAAGGGCAAATCATGAATTCCACAAAATATTATGCATGAAATAATTGCTGACAATATTTGTTTATTTTCTTCAATCGTCTTATGGTGCCCTATTTGCAACTGGACATCAACAGGAGCATTTTCAAGAAATGCTTTTGCAGCAGCTGTTGACGATTTGTGGTAATGGCTGCCAACGTGCTTTCTACAATCTTCATGTATATCCTTAAACTTCATGTAAGGCCTTACCATAGATGACCCCAAAACTCCTTTAACTGTAGCAATTCTTGGCGGAAATAAAACACAATACAAACATAGAGCACCTTTCAAACGACTTGAGTACACCAGCCATGGAATATATTGATCTAACCAGCGATGGTTAAATTTTCTTTTCAAGTGAATGGCATCAGAAGCAAAATCGTAATTGGATTATGGAACCCAGGGTTTGTCAACAATTCCTTCTTTTTTTCAGAAGGCAAGTTATTGGCACAACTAACATAACGACCAATGTCATTTTCATGGTAGCCATCGGCGTTCTTCAGTTTGTTTAGAAGTCCCAGTTCCAGAAACAGCTTCATGTAGATTTGAAGAACTACTTGAGCCTCCTTCAAAAATAGATTCCGATTTTGATGTTCCGACCATTTTATTTTCATCTTCATCACAATCATTGCTTCCACTTCCACTACTGTCATCATGAACTTTTTTCCGTTTTAGAGATTTTTGACCTAAAAATAATAACCTAATATCATTCTTGTTCTTAGTCCCTAGTATAAAATTAGTATAAAACAAAACTACCATATAATGATAGCTTATAATGTGGATATCCGATGTTAATATTTTTCTCTAGATTAAAAACACAAAATGAAATTAATAGCACGTATAAAGTGCTTTTGATCTTTAATATGTGAAAATTTCAAGTTTTATATTTAGTCCCATTTGAGATATCATCTGTCAAAATCATCGGTGCATTATTGTAATTTTTGTTATAATTAGAAGGCAAAAAGTCGGCATCATAATAATGAAAAATATATAAAGTTATATTAATAATGCACAGAATCTTTTGCCAAAGCTAATAAAAATTTTTCACAAAGATACAAGCAAAGAGTAAAGAGCAATTGGCAATTTTGTAAAGGGCTGCAATTGAATTTTTTCCAAACGTTGCGATACAAATAATTTTGAACAAAATTAACATCGGATATACATATTTACATTATAAGCTATCATTACATGGTAGTTTTGTTTTATTTGGTGCTGGTCGAGCAACCAATATTCAAATTTTTGGACCATTTCTAATGGAATGACTCTAAAGTTTTAATTAAAAATTTAATTTTCTACTGAAATTATTTAACTTACCATTTTGTAACCAATTTCTTATATCCATATTGTCTTTTCTGTGATTTCTGTCTCTTTATTCTGTGGTAAAACTATTGTTACGGATTTTCCCTCTTGTTTCTCAGGCAATAATTTAACACTGATAACTATTCACACCAACTTTATTTAAAACCAATAAAGTTAACAAAACAAACACAAATATTCACTTTCTGAACACTTTTTAACTATTCCGCTTTTAAATCTCGCGCCTCGCTTTCTATTCACCGTATGCAACTTCGTATCCTGCACTATGAACTGTACTGTACTGTCTGTCTTCGCGCCGGATAGGCAATTTTATATACCCTTTTTGAGCCTAGAAATTGCCAGAACATTCGCATCGCCGGTTCCCGTATATTCCTCACTTGTATCTCGATTTTTCTCTAAGAAAACCAGTGGCGTTTCGTTACATTATTAAATAGGACATTGTCGCTAGACAAGAGCACAAGACAAAAAAAAGTGACAATTTTTTTACCATTTTTCTCAAAAATGTCCGACTGTTAAGTGGTTGAATCGAACACTAAAAATTGACGTATCCTGAGAGTAAATAGAACACTCGTTTTTATCCAATTCTGGTGTGGGACAATTCTGGTGTGCACCAATTCATTAAATGCATAGATCGAAAACGATATTAATATATATTTAGCACTATGTCAGTTTTTCAAACAGCTTTGTTTTTTGCTGATGAAATATATTTTAGTGACAAAGGAAACACGAATAATTTTATTTATTAGAGCTTATTAATTAATTTTTAAATGTTCATAAAAGCAACCAAACGACCACAACAACAAACAAAATATATAAAACAGATAACAAAAAAAATATGCAGAACAGAAAAATATGTATATTTTAGATTTAATTTTTTGTTTATTAAAATTTAAAAATTATTTAATTTATTTTTGCTCTTCCATGGGGGGCAGTTGCCCTCCCTGCCCTTCGCTGTACGCCCATGGCTCAGTTGGTTAGTGAGCCACCCTAGTAAAGTGAATGTCGTAGGTTCAAATTCTACTCGAGTTAAACTTTTATTTATGTATGTAATAAAATTAATAATGACTTTTAATGTGATCTTTATTCTGAAATACCCGTAAATTAAAGTAATTTTTTTATGAAGTTTTATTAAAGCATTATTTTTAAATTTTAAATACTTTGATTATATGCTATTACAAGGTTTAATTGACGTGAAAACCAATAAACAAGTATATAATTGATATAAGGAAACATAAATATTTATATACTTAAAATCGTTGATAAAATTAATGTGACCTTTATTATGAATTACCCTGTATACATAAATTAAAGTAAATTGTTTAATGAAATGTTTATGAAAGCACTTTTTTTTGTTTTAAGTACTGTAATTTCGATATGAAATTACAACGTTCTATTGACGTGAAAACCAACAAAGAAGTATATAATTAATAAGAGGAATGCCCTGATACGAAAATTAAAGCAAATTTTTGAATGACGTGAAACTTGTTTATCAAAGCATTTTTTTTTTATTTTAAACACTTTAATTTCTATTTTTCCATATGCGATTACAAAGTTTTATTGAGGTGAAAACCAATAAACAAATATATAATTAATAACAGGAAACATATAAATATTTATATGCTTAAAATCGTTCATAAAATTAATGTGATCTTTATTCTGAATTACCCTGTATACGTAATTTAAAGTAAATTTTGTTATGAAATGCTGATCAAAGCATTTTTTTTTTATTTTAAATACTTTAATTTCAATTTTTGTATATGCAATTACAAAGTTTTATTGACGTTAAAACCAATAAACAAGTATATAATTAACAGGGAACATGTAAATTATTTATATACTTAAAATCGTTCATAAAATTAATCCTCGAATCATTTCTAATATAAAAGAGGTAACGTCATCGGTTTCTTGCGATGTTTGTATAAATGTTTTTCATTCAGCGATAAAATTTCATATCACACGCAAATTCTGTTTACGGACGATGGTGTCACCACTACACAGTGGTTTAGTTTGTTGATAGTGGGGTGCAAAGGAACGCGAGAAGTGAGATAGCCATATAGCACAAAATTTTACGTTACGTTGCATCTCTTTATGATTTTTTACTCAATGCTATAACACTGTTAACGACATTATGGAAAACCTTTAAAAACGGTGAGAGGAGTAACATGAATTTTGCTCAGTAAAATACACAAATCCTCGTGCGAAAATACTTACACGATTAAAACGATACGTTACATATACGATATAATTCGAAGTATACCATACATATTAACATAATATTCTTAAAACTCAGGTCTTCATTCCATTCCGACATTGTGTAGCATGCATTTTGGTCTGAAAGAATTATCGGTTCGTTTATCTTTGTACTCTCATTACGAATTACGAAATAGAAATTTGAGAAACGATTTTGACAATTACTTACTACCAAGGTTTGATTTTATTACAAACACAAACTCATAAAATTTTAAATATTAGAGTAATGATAATTTGTATTTTGCAACGATTGTTGCTTAGCACATAATTACATTCAAATAAGGGAGTTTATAGCTAACGATAGAGTATAATAGAATCAATACGTTATCAAATATTTCTATTGAGCTGCATTCTGTTATTACACAGGGCGAAATGACCTAGTATTTGATCCAGTAATCACTTTTAGTATCCATTTCAGGGGTAATGGAGCCCCAACAAGTGTGATAACAGTTACTGCAACCGTAACTATTACGCGATAGTGGGGGATCGGCGAAACTCTCCACCTAGGAATGACGTGAGGTTTTCCAGTGCAAATGGTTTAAATAGCAGACCCCGGACCGGAAATCTTCCATTGCTGCCAGCAAACATCAAAGTAATCGTTTAAACGTTAAAAAAAAAGAACAAATCGACCAGCCTCTACCAACATCGTTTTCATGATGCCGGCTAGAGTGCTTCAGCTAGAGAGCTACTATGTTACCACACTTCCGAGTAACATAGAGTTTTCACCGTTGAAAGGAGCACGACCCCCGACGAAGAATTCCGGATGCACAAAAAGAAGCCAAAGAAGACACTGTGATGCAATTACGAAACATTCAATTTCATTCCATTTCGATAGAATAAGTAAAACACATCTAAAAGTTAAACTAGTTAAATTACTTAGTATGCAAATATGCAATAACAATTATTTCAATATAAATAGACCAATGTACTAAAGGAATTGTAAAGTCATGCATTCTTATCAACACTTTTCACTATTATAAATAGAAGTAACTATGTAAAACTAGAACAGTTTGAAAACAGATTATAAACAGATTGTAAACATATACTCTTGTCGTTAAGTACATCATTGTTAATGTGTACAATAAATAATAGTTTCTAAAACATGTGAGAATAAATATTAATACCACTCTAACCTTAAACAAACACCAATTGGGGTTAAATACTACAACACCACGGACCGCCAGGAAGCCATGGAAGCCGCCGTTACCAGGGAGCGGGTGCCGGCGTTAATCCTTCACGAGAAGATGAACTAGGTCAGCTTCTTTCGAGAATTGGACCCACGAAGGATCGCCTTCACCCGAGCGAAGGAAATCGTCAATGGACCATACCTATCAGGCAACGAGTGAACGTACGTTCAAGGTGGTTCTATGGGGAGTACCAGCAGAAGTTTCCGAGAGCGACGTTTACTCAGTACGCGATATTAATCCTATTTCTTGTTTCAGGATGAAAAAGCAAGGAAAGCCGATCCCGCTTCTGCTGGTGACGCTCCCAACAGAAGAGGACGCAAGGAATATCTTGCAGGTGGAACACGTAGTTTGGCTTTGTGTCTTCATCGAAGAGTTGAGTCGGAAATCCGGCATCGGACAGTACCACCGGTGCCAGACATTCATGCACAGCGTTGCTGTAGAGTGGCGGCACGCCAGGTCTGCAGGAAATCATCACTCCAGCGAATGCACTAAACCCCGTACCGACCGGGCGAAGTGCGTGAACTGTGGTGGTGATCACACGGCCAACTTCCGGGATGTCCGAAGTTACCACGTCTCCCGCAGCCCCAGCGAAAGCAGACAGACGCACCACGCCAACAGCGACGTAAGAGGACACCGCCGACAGCGACATCCTCTCAACAACGAACTGGCGTTAGTTACGCCAAAGCGTATCGGTAGTGATAAGGCGCATGTATCCAACGTGATTAGACCCGCAGTCGAGAAAGCGCCTGTTCCATCCGCTTTAGTACTCGACGCCATTTTGGGCTTCATTGCAGGCTTAGCTTTGGTCAAGGACCTACCTGTCATCCGCAAGATGGTAGCGGCACTAGCTAAGGCGCAAAACTGCAACTGACCTATGGGTAGTGATCCCCCAAGTATCATCTTCATACCAAACTTAGACGTTTTTCTTTTTATTTCAGATATCCCAAGCAAAGCACCATATACACCAGCCGAGAGACAACAGGGCAGACCACACAGCACCAACCCCAACAGCTGCAATACCCTCACGACGATCTTTTTTTTATGGAACCATCAACTACACAACACGATGTCAACAGATATAACATCAACATAACATAAAACAACAATCACACAACCCACGCGCTGAAGAGAACGAGGACTCCTAAGTAGCGCACCAGCAACACAAACACGATACTTTGAATATTATAATTAATTTTAAGTGTACTGCAGCCAACGTAACACCAGGAGTAGGCAGTTTGGGGCAAAGAATCATTCACGTGCTGTATTTATCAATATGCACTCGACTATTGTATACTTATACCTAGCGTATGAATTAGACATTACCTTTTGCGAACAATTATGATTGTGCATATTATATTGACATTGACTTTGTGCGTGTGTGTGAGTGTGTGTGTGTTTTTTTTTTCTTTATTGATCTTTATTAACGGCGCTCCATTACATTTTATATATGTAATACTACATGCAATATCTCTTACAAAATAAACAATTTTGGAAACATAATTTATAAATATGAATATTTAAATTATATTATTAATTTAAACTATAAACTCAATATAATCATTATTATTTTTCTATTTTATGTTAACTTTAATAATTTAAGGAAAAATTTACAGTTAAATTAATAATATGAACTGTAATAAATAAATAAAACATGTATTTATTATTAATAATATTAGTTCATAAATAATTGTTTTCAATGCTTTTTAAAAATAGAATTTGAAGCAATAGTGTTAATCTCAGATTATAATATGAAATAACAATATGTTTTAGTTAGTTCTTATAAAATATCAAAAGTAGTTTTGTTTATAAAATTTGTAAATGAATATAAAAAGTTGTGTGTCAAGCCTCTGTGCAATCAGTACAAAATAATAATTTTAGTGACTACTATTCTACTAACTAGAAATCTGATATTAACAAAAATCTAACATTACCTTTTCGACTTCGAAACGTGCAATTGTCATTCTGATTCCCAATAAATCAAATCCCTCATAGCTTTCAGGTTTTAGACCCATTAGCATTTTTCCACTACTGTCAAACACCATTTAAACTTATCAGGTGTCCTTCCAAAAGTTCAATCTGGCTTTCGTCTTGGTTAAAGCTGCACTACTGCCCTTCTCAATGTTACTGGCGACACTTTAGATGTATTGATCAACGTAACATGGTAGCTCTGATCATGTTACGTTACTTAAAAGCGCTCGATGCTATTAATCATTAACTTCTACTTGCGATTTTACATTAAGTAGGTGGAGTACAGTATTTTTTAGCAATTATTTAATCAATCATCCACATAAGGTTAAAAAATCAATTCAACGTTTCTTAAAATCCAATATTTTTCCCATGGTGTTCCTCAAGGTTCTGTACTCGGTCCTGCTCTTTATGCAATTTACAATTTTAACCTCCAAAAATCTATTAAAAGCTGAGATTACCACTCTTATGTTTATGATCCGCAACTGCACTAACAAAATTAAGATCTTAAGAATCGAGCAGGTATTTATTTGTAACGATCATTGTTGAACCATTAACCCATCCATGTCAAGTTTCATGATCTTTGGAAATCAGCTTCAGTATTGAATATTGAAAACGACTTATACTTAAATATTGAAGGTAACAGGACTCTTCTTGTGAATAACGCAAAGAACCTGGGTCTATACCTTGGCTGAAAATTACGCTTTAAAAAATACGTTACCAGACTGATTTAAAAATCGTAATTATCTTAAAAATTCCGCATGCTAACCGTACCATCATAACAATTAAATTAAAATAATGCTTGTTATTATTTAGTTCTTTCTCATATTAACCTTTGCAGCCCTATATATCACGCGTGTCTTCATCGTATAGACTCTTAGAGTACAGCAAGTGCAACATTCCTGCTTAAGGTTTATTTATGGCTTAAGACAGAGACAAACTGGCCAGCGCCAGCATTCTCATCTATCTACTAATATACTTTATTTGCTTACTTTACAGAAATTTTGCAAAGTGCTTGCGTTTTACTATTTACATTTGCCTTCTCTATTTACACTCTTTACAGTCTCTCCTCTTTACCTCACTTACACTAACTTCTTTATTTTCTCTTCTCCCATTAACTTTCTTCTTCTGTTCCATGTTTCTTGCATCCACTCCGCTCCTCTTCCTCCTTCTTCTAGTATCTTTTCCACCGTCCTCTCCTCCTCCTTTAATACCATGCATTCTTGCAACGTGGGCTTAATCGACTCTATGTCTTCTCCGCACATCCTACATTTTCTCTCTTCGTCCGTTCTCCAGTACCTGTTTCCCCTCTCTTCGTTTCCACTTCTAAATGTCGCTATCATTCTCTTTATCTCCTCACTTCCCCAATCAAATATCTCAGTATCCCTTCTCCCTTAGTGTTCCTATAGTTTACATTGTATTTTCCTTCTTTTACCTTCGACCATCTTTCCTGCTTTTGCACATCTCTATCCCTTCTAATTATGTCCTCTCTCACTTTCACTGCTTCCCTTCTCTTAGTCTTTCTACTTCTTCTTTTGCATATCCGTTTCTTTCGTAATATTCTTTCCTGGCTTCTTGTCCATATTCTATTCTGCCTTCTCTTATTTCTTTCCAGCATCCTTGTTGAATTTTACCCCCCATTCTTCTACTCATTTCCTCCTCGCACTTTACTGCTCTATTTCCCGCCTCCACCCTTATTTTCTCTACTTGCACCTCCTCTCTAATGATCCTGGTGTTTCTCTTTCCACTCCCAGTATCCACCTCCAGTCACTCTACCTCTTTGTATTCTTTCCACCCCCACACTTCCGCCCCGTACAGTACCACACTTTTTATCAGTTTCTCAAATAATAATTTTTTTTTCTTATGTCTATTCCAAACAGTCTTTCCCCTACACTCCCTATTATCTTATTATCTTATTCCCTTTTCTCAGTCGCTCTTTTATATGTTCCCCATCTTTATTGTCTTGTCTCATTGTGTATCCCAGGTAAGTGAATTCCTTTACTTGCTGTATCTCCTCATCCTTCCATTTCCTTTTCCCGCCCGCATTTCTCCATATACCATTACCTTAGTTTTACTCCCATTTACTTCCAGATCTTTCCTTTTCGAATATCTGTCCAACGTTTTTAACATTCCTTTCATTTCTTTTTCCTCCCTTGCTAATAATACTATATCATCCGCGTATCTCAGCGTCCACACTTTCACGTTCCCCACCACCAGTCCTCCCTCTGGTTGTCCCCTTAATGTCTCCTCCAGATCTCCAGTATATACCGCGAACAGGCTTGGGCTCAGTGGGCATCCTTGTCTCAATCCCTTCTTCGTTACAAATCCTTCACTCAGTTCACCATTTACTCTCACCCTGTTCCTCATTTCTTCGTATATTCCTTGTTTGCCATGTGCTTCAATATGTATACGTTATCCGTCGTTCTTTTTCCTTTCCTGAATCCTGCCTGTCCATCTGGTAACAGTTTCTTTTACTCCACCTCCTTCGTTAAGATTTCTTCGAGAACGTTGGCGTATATTTTGTAGGTAGTGTTTAGCAATGTAATTCCCCTGTAATTTGTCATCCTATTCTTGTCTCCTTTTTTGGACACTGGGCAAATATGTCCTTCCCTCC
Source organism: Vesta saturnalis (assembly GCA_036346205.1). Classification (NCBI taxonomy): domain Eukaryota; kingdom Metazoa; phylum Arthropoda; class Insecta; order Coleoptera; family Lampyridae; genus Vesta; species Vesta saturnalis. Next base: position 27,983 of record JARFJB010000852.1, read on the forward strand.
ACCTCTCCGGGAACCCTTGTCCTCTCCATATTTTGTTTATTATTTCCGTCATCCTTTTTGTCACCTTTTCTCCTCCGTATGTCCACTCCTCACCCTGCCGCTTTCCCTTTTTTTTCCTTCTTTATTGCCTCTCTCACTTCGTCTTCTTTTATTCCTTCTTCTTTTTCCCCTCTCTCGTGTCTTTTGTTACTTTGTTTTCCTTCTCCGTCCTGTATTTGGTCTTCCTCCAGCGCGTCGCTTAAACTTAAATATTGAAGGTAATAGGGCTCATCTTGTGAATAACGCAAAGAACATGGGTCTATACCTTGGCTCCAAATTACGCTTTAAAAAATACGTTATCAGACTAGTTCAAAAATTGTACTTATCTTAAAAATTCCGCATGCTAACCGTACCATCATAATAATTAAATTAAAATAATGCTTGTTATTATTTAGTTCTTTCCCATATTAACTTTTGCAGCCCTATATATCACGCGTGTCTTCATCGTATAGACTCTTAGAGTACAGCTAGTTCAAAATTTCTGTTTATGGCTTAAGATAGAGATAAACTAGCCAGCGCCAGTTTGAATTATGACAATATTCACCATAGCATTCTCATCTATCTATAAAAAGGGTTTTGGTTTATCACTGATGTGCATAATCTTCATATCAGCCATAAGTTGAAATACAACCTGACCTTTTACCACACTAGAATCAATTATACTTCATCTAACTTTAAGTCATAATGTTTTCTCAACAATTTAGATATTTTCGTAAAATACCAAATATTGGCTTAAATTTTGGAGGTATCAAAAGTACTATGGTCACTTCCAAACAAAATACTAACTGTTCTAACTGGTATAATTTCTTGGTTAATAGGGTTAAAGTATGCACGCTTTTTTTGATACAGTCTATTTTCTTAAAAAAGGTTCCAAAACGAAATGTTTCGTCATAAAATATAGTTCCAATCAAAATACTAACGATATGTACAATTTCTTCGTTTGTGTCGTTAAAACGCGTGCCAGGAGTGCAATTGGCACGCCTTCTTTAATGTCAAATATTTCGTTAGGAGTACGGACTTTCTTTCTGAAATATAAAAGATACAAACAAAATACAAAACAGAGATTGTATTGTTAACGGAATACCTACTTCATAGATGTAATAAACTGTTGTTAATAACGTTTCAAGCTAAAGGTGCTATGTTTTATATGTCACAGTGCACATCCACTTTTAAACTGTTATTGCAAATTGTAAATGAGGCGATTAATAGTATAAGGTGTTCAATAATGCAATTATCTTTTGTGTACAATATATTTAGGAATAAATTAAAGAAAAACATTTTGATGGTTAATATACAGTAAAATAAAGGGCTAACTTATTAACGTCAGCAATCAACATTAATCTTAATAATGTTGCCACTGTAATTCATTTTCATTACCCAGCATTTATTAATCTTGAATATTGAAATCTTAAAGCACAGAAGATAGATGTTCAATAAATTATATGATCTATTAAATATTCAGAGATGCAACGGGTACGTGCATTAGTTATTGACTTACGGGAAAAATTGATAATGAATACTTCGATATTGGATGTAAGACTAATAAGAATTACAATTGAATTGAAGTCTTTAAAATGCAATGCCCGTTTTAGGTCAAACTAGGAAGCGTGTGTTGGAAGTAAAAGTGAATTTACGAGGGTGAAAATTACTTCCTTGTAGCTGAAAATCACAAAATTAGGAGTTCAGCTTAAAGTAAAATAATTTAACATAAACACAGTATAGGGGTTTAAAAAAAATAATATAAGTTTCACGAAGACTGTCAAGTAGCTTCGATCTCATTTTTTGGAACCTTTGTTACTAAGAGCAAAGAAGTAATCGTGATCTTTTAGATACAATTAAGAGTAAATGTGTTATCATAATTAACTTTCAATAAAAAATAATTATCTTTAATATCTACGTTCATTCAAGGGGAAAATAAAATCCATTTTCTATACTTTACGTGTGGCGATTCTTAATAGAACCCAATATCGTTTTCTTAATGTAGACACTAGTAGATACCCAACGGGAATTTATATTTCACTCGCATTCGACTTGCTTAGGTTCGTTTAGTTATTTCATTGTATGAAAGCATACATTTTTTATCAATTTAAGAACACATTCTTAGTTGACAGTTTTGATGGAATATAGCGAATTTCGCCCCTTTATCAATTATTAAATAACAAGCACACATAAATGATATGTTTTCTTTGTAAGATTAGCACTATATAATTCGTAATATAGTATAAATATACATGGATGACAATAACTAGTTTTTAAAATATGGCACCATTAGATACAATATTTGTTCCTTTTCATTTCGCTTGTTATGAGAATCAGATTTTATTTCTGCTACAGCTAAATTAGATCTTACTGCCACACTAAAAGAACTTTAGTAGTTTAAATTAATTGCAAAGAAGTAAAACCTGTCTGTAAACCAGTACCTAAAGAGGTATAGATACCTTACACATAAGGTTTACTATTTTTATATTTATGTTTATTGTAGAATCCAAAAATATTTTTCTTTACCTTATATTCCCAATGTTACCAATAAAATTAGGCAAATTATACTCAATAAAACTAAACAAACCAACATTACTTTTAGTAATTTCAATACAGTTAACAATTTCCATACCAAACTTAAAGCTAGCATTCCCACTGACGAAAGATCTAATTTAGTGTACAAAATTGACTGCAAAAATTGCCCAAAATCCTATATTGGACAGACCTCACAACACTTTAAAAAACGTATCAGCCAACACAAATATTCCATAAAAAATAAACTTGATAACACAGCCCTATCCAACCATTACGTACAATTAGGCCATACTTTTGATTTTGACGACAAACAGATTCTTGCTTGTGAAAGTAACCTACAAAAAAGGTTATTTATTGAAATGTTTTATACTCAAAAATATAATTCAATTAATTTTAAAACAGATATCAATAACCTTAGTAGTATTTATCTTAACTTAATTAAAAATTGTTAAACATAACATAATTATAGGTGTTTTATGTATTAGGTTGGTAAACTTGTCTAGAAGTTTAAGTTGGTATAAAATTTGTTAAAAAATTTTCACTTTGTATAATTGACAGTAACTTTTATTATCAGCACGTTTTATTAATTGTCGTAAATATTTTAATAAGTTTGAATTTACCTTAATTAACATGCGGGTCTTAACGTTTCCCGTAATTACGGTAATTAATATTAATTTATTTTTTGAATTACAGTGAAAATTTTAATTAAAAAATGTTTTAGGGCACTAATGGGGATAACTTGAGATCTCACTCAGTATAAATTATCCACATTATTAATGTAAATATTATAATGGATTTCAATCCAAGTATGTTTACTAATTTTAGTTAATCTTGGTAAGTTAACATATGTCTAATTTCGACTAAAAATCACATAAATGTATTTGATTGTAGATAATTTTTAACACTTAAATGTTATTTTAATTTATATTATCTGTCTGAAGATGGGAACCATATATATATATATATATATATATATATATATATATATATATATATATATATATATATATATATATATATATATATATATTGTGTATCTCAGTTTTCCCGAAACGTCACTATGTATAAGTTTCTATAATTAAATCAAGATTTCAACTGGAAACCACATTTTTATTTCCATGGTTGAGGTTATTTCATGTGAGTTTCCTCTACTTTTATTCTATGTATGAAGAACCGACTTCAGTGAACACAACACTACCAATTTCAAATAAATTATAATAACGGTTCATGAACTACACCAAATTTAAATAAATAATTTTCCAAAAATTTCGCATACATACATATGTATATATATATATATATATATATATATATATATATATATATATATATCTGTGGTGGGTAGGAAAAGAGTATAAGTCAGGAATCCGATTAAAACAGTTCAAGTCACTTTTAAAATAAGCTCTTGTAGCACTAAAAGTTAGCACTAAGAATATAAGTCAAATGTATCTCTATGACATCATAAATGCGATTGAACACATAGTGTAACTTCTACCGACTAAATCTTTGGTGAGAAAAAGAGTATAAGTACACTTATACTATTATACTCTCTTCAAACGTTTCGATCCTAGTGCAGGAAAAAGAGTATAAGTCAACTTATACTGTTATGCTTTTGAGCATCCTTGGAAAACAAATGACTTGTACTGACATACCTAACCTCAAAATTTATAAGTGTTTGTGTTAATTTATTATGAAAGAAACATTACATTTTTTCAATACAAGTGTTCGTTAAAATATTAATCCCCTTTAGCTACAAAAGAATTGTGCTCATCTTAAAGCTATTAGTTATCTTTTTTAATCAAGCTTTACAAGAGTGGATATTAATTTTAACACAATATATGTCTGCTTACAATATTTTGCTGCGATATGCCTTCAATAAGAACCAGAAGAATCCTTGACCTTGCTCGTAGTAATTTGGGTAAGTACATCTGTTGTGAATAACCATAAACCTGAGATATAAGATAAGTGTAGTTGCTTGCTTTAGATAGTACCAATATTATTGATATTCATATTAACAACACAGAAGTGGTTGAACAAGGTGTAATTACGAATGAAAATCCAGGATAATTGCCTGCAGATCCTAGTGGTGGTAAGACAATTTTTGAAATAAAGCTGTTTTGTTAAAATAGGTATGTTAATTTATTAAGGGTTGTCTTTCTTAGATGATAGTATCAGTGATATTGTAAATCAAGAAAGCATGGTACATAAAGAAATAGAAGCTGGATTAGAAATGTGTCTTGAGAGTACTATTGATGATAGTAACAAAACTGAATATTTACCCCAAATATTGGACGAGGTAGCTGAAGAGGAGGATATAGACGATTCAGATGTTGACAAAGACTACGTTCCTACTGACGAATCAAGTGAAAATGAAAAGTTTGCTAGAAGAAAACCAGTTTCAACGCGGAAAAGAACCGTTAATAGACATGTAAAAGGTACAGAAGAAAATCCGAAGAAAGCGAGATCAAAAGGTGCGATTCATAGTGTAGAAAACAGATATGAGAGAAAGCAGAAAAGAAATACAGGGGAAGCGTATGTCTCAGCAAAAGGAAAAGATGTAAAAGCTAGAGAACAGAAGGAGCTGCCAAAATGTGGACTGAAATGTGCCGAGCGCATTCCAGAAGATGCAAGAAAATCAATTTTTAAAGAGTTCTGGTCACTTGGAAGCCGCAACAAACGTTCCCAGTTTGTGGCAAACCTAACTAATACAAAAGAAACTGCAACACACCGGAAAAGAACCTGTGATCCGGATAAGGAGAAATTTAGAATGTGTAGTCATACTTATTATTTTAAAATTAATGGACAGTGAGAGAAAGTCTGTAGGCGCTGTTTTACAAAAATTTTAGGAGAGACCCATATGTTTGTTACTTTGGCAGTGGGAAACTCAATGGCTACTACATCTGGAGTTACATATGATGATCAGAGAGGTTTACGTGAACCTTCGAACAAACATTCAACTGAAACTATGGGGGAAGTTGTGGCTCATATAAAATCTTTTCCGTCATATGAATCACACTACACGCGGCGTGATAACAGCAAAAGGTTCTTACCTCCGCATCTTAATTTACAGATCATGTATAAACTTTATTGCGAAAACCGAGATAAAACGGTGTCAAGAAGAATATATGAAACAGAATTTCATAAATTGAAGTTGGCATTTAAACAGCCAAAAGTAGACACGTGTCACAAATGTGATGTTTTGCAGATGAAATTGCAAATCACTGATAACGAGGAAGAAAAACGTTCCATCCAACAAGAAGTAAATGAACATCATGCCGAAGCAGATAATGCCTACTTAAAAAAGCTCAGGGCAAGAATATTGCTAAAGAGAACGTCAATACCAGATGTTATACGTTTGACCTCCAGCAATGTCTACCTACTTCATTTCTTCAGTCCTCGGTAGAATTTTATAAAAGACAACTGTGGACATTTAACCTTACGTTTCATAATGCAGGTTCTGGAGAAGTCACATGTTACATGTGGCATGAAGCTGAAGGGGGACGTGGTGGAAATCAAATAGGTACATGTATCTATCAAGAACTGCTTGCTTTACCTCCGGAAGTGGAGAAGGTAATTCTTTATTCAGATACGTGTGGAGGTCAAAATAAGAACTCCCATGTGTCCGCCATGTTCTTAACTGTAATGCAGAAAACGAAGAATTTAAAAGTTATCGACCACAAATTTATGGTTAGTGGGCATAGTCATATGGAGTGTGACCTTGATCATGCCCTCATAGAGAAGCAAAAAAAGATGCTATCTACGCAAATTTGCCACCCCCATGACTGGTACCAGTTAGTTAGAAGTGTTGGAAAAAAAAGAAAATGTGTGGTAAAGGAACAGACACATGATAAATTTCTAAATTTTTCTGACCTTTACAGTCAGTGGTCTTAAGAAAGAAAGACCTTGAAGGACAACCTTTTAAATGGCATGATGCTAAGTGGTTTCGATATACCTCTGAACCTGGTAAAATTTTCTTTAAAAATTCACTGGACGAACAAGCACCATTGAAAACATTTTCTGTCGGCAGACGTGGAAGGTCTAACGTAACATTAACGCCTGGAAAATGATATTCAAGTATTGGATCTTTTGCATCTCATACCTCCAGTATTTAAAGATTTCTATCAGAACCTTAAAACAGCTGAAATTGAAGATACGTACCCAGATATAGAAGAGTTCAATGAGAATGAAAGTCACCCTCGAAATTTAAAATTACAATTAATAATAAATTAATAATAATCAATGAACTATACTCATTATAAATAAAATATGTTTATAGAAGATCGTTTTTCTTATCTAAACTTGTGGTTCTAACAGCATAAGTCAATATTGTTTTAAGTCGATATAGTGTAAGTCTATCTTTTTCCTTAACATAGTACAAAACAACAATGCAGAGTAGATATACCAAAACATACGTTTGAGTGATATAATTAAACCTCAGGCAATTGCACTTGTATTAATTAGCCGATCTTGCATCTATAACTCAACATTCAAACCTCTTTTACCACAAATGTTAAATTTTGACTTATACCCTTTTTCCTACCCACCACAGATATATATATATATATATATATATATATATATATATATATATATATATATATATATTTAAATAAAACAATTTTCTTTAAAACTTGTGTAATTAAACGTAAAAATAAATTCTTGACAAAGGGAACAAAGGACGTTCCCGAAACGTTGAATTAATTTTTACGTTTAATTACACAAGTTTTAAAGAAAAATTGTTTTATTTAAACATGAATACTTGTGGAAATCTAAATAGAAACATAATATTCCTATACGGAGAAGAAACTTTGAATACCATCAAGATTTACAGAAAGCTACGTATCAAAAAATGTGAAACACTTACTAATTTAACTTTTTTAAAGCGTTGTCGTGACAATAAAATAATATCCAAGGGATTTAAATTGAAACCAAGACCAGACATTAATGGTTCTTATAAGATTTTATTCAAAACAAGCCTTGCCCTTTTAAGAAAAGCGATTGCCAATGAAAGGGCTAAACTTGACTATCTCAACCGTACCCTTTATGACACAAATAAATTCTTGACAAAGGGAACAAAGGACGTTCCCGAAACGTTGAATTGATTTTTACGTTTAATTACACAAGTTTTAAAGAAAAATTGTTTTATTTAAACATGAATACTTGTGGAAATCTAAATAGAAATATATATATATATATATATATATATATATATATATATATATATATATATATATATATATATATTATAGGTAGCGGACCGAGAAAATTTTATCATTGTAATAAGCATTTTTGAAATCGCGAAAGAAAAGTTAATTAAGGGGTTTTTAATATCTTAACTAATTACGTCGAAACATACCGCAAATCAAAAGACATTTTTGTTTGGTACTAGGAAATTCGATACCGATAAAGTTTATTACGGACGAATGCATATTTTAAAAATTCATACTTCTTGTGGTAATTAATATGATACTATTCCCACGTAATAATTCTTGTTTTTTTTTTAACTTTTAAAAACGGGGGTTGATTTGGCGAGGAAGGATAGTTAGTTGAAGTCGGAGGTCCGAGGGAGTTGCAGTTAGAGTTTCGATTGAGTAAGATCGATCTGATTGTTTAATTAAATACCTTCATTGTAAACAGTCTGTCCTTAAATATTTTTGCGTATACATTCTATTAAAACTAACCAACGTGAATTTGTTTCTTTTTTTTGTACGTTAACCGTTTGCGCCTGCGATCAACTAAAGGATTATGTACCAGCGCACCAGATGACCTGAAAACCACATTAAAAACTCCTCAAATTCCATCTTTTCTCTTCTGATTGTTTTGTATAGATGAATGTGTAAACTAAGAAAGGGACGCTATATTTTCTAACGCAGTCACTCAAGCTTGAGTACCGGTCCTTTGTTACGATTTATTTACACCTTATCCTCTCAAGGCTTTGTTTCAATGAGTTTTTTTGTGTTTTTGATTCAGGTGACTTATTTATAATTGTTTGTCTACGTACTAATTTTCTTTATATGTAAGTTATTGTAATTGTACGTATGTATTTGTGTGCTCTTATTAACCACACAATTATGTGTGTGTAAATTCCTTGCCTATTTTTTTAATCTTATCTAAGTGTAGTTCAACTGCATTGCAGTTACCTTATTGCTACCTTTTAAATTTTACTATTTGTTATATTTTATATGTACCGTAATCTGCATTATTACTTTCTTATTTACTTAAAGACTAGAAGGATTGGTTGTATAGGGCAACATGTTTGGTATTCAAATTTCGATTCTGATTTATTTGTGACACAATTGTGGGTGTGATTTTACACTGCTTATTTTTTGTTGTATTTAGGTGTACGCATACTGCTTTTTACTGTTTTGTGCCTTAATGTACTCACTTTAACCTGATCTAATGTGTTTTGTTATATATTGAACCCTTTCATTTTTTTTTTTGTTATTTGACTTACTACTGTACTTGTGGAATTACTTATTTATGAATAAATTGGGTTTTCTAGTAAATTAACGGGTTGAACCATCATTTGCCCAAACCTCGTTAATTACAATTTTAGTAGTTTCATTGTTTACCTGTCCCACATGATGCAACATTTAACCTCATCCAAGCTTATCTGATTCAAATAACACAGCGTAGCTACCACTAGACGGCCAATTGATCAGATTTGAGGTTTAAGAGTAATTAAATATCATACTTGTAAATAAATTTTAATGTTTTAATTATTGCCAGGAAAGTCAATGTAAGACAAGCAATTAATTTGAGTAATAGTAGCCTTATTGTCGGTAAAGTCAAAATACATCACTTAGCGATTGTTTTGTTCTTGGATTTGTTGCAACCATTTGGCGTAATTGTCCATTTCGTGAACCAGATATCCAGTTCGTGAAGTGGAACCAGATAGTGTAATCATATTTTACTTTTACTACTTTTCTACTTACTAAACCGTGACTATATTACAGCATCTGGACACAAAAATATTTACCATTTTTCCACTTAATGGAACAATCGGTCCTCGGTGTTTTGATTGGAACCAACATTATATTGAGTTATTAGAGCCAAAATGTTTAAAATTAAAGACAATTTTTATACGCTTCGTGATAAACATAACGCGGAACAACCAAACAAAAGCCTTTCACCAGAGAAAAACAATTGGAAGTTATAAATTAAGTAGAAGAAGCAACAATAAAAACGTGAGTATGAAACATAACCTACAAGTAATTACTTATTACGTTCTTAACATAGTAAAATGTATACATTTCATTAATAAATGTTTTGTTTATAAACAATTTTGCTTGTTTTTTAATTCATAGACAATGTAAAAAGACTAATTTATAGTCCACGCGCGACCGTTCGATCTACAAAGTACGCACGTGTACCGGAATGTTAATGATTGCTCTTATAATAAAATAAAATAATTATTAGAGTGTCTGTCCTACTCCTGATCAAGTTGTAACCGTACTTATACAAATAAAGTTATTACCAACAATTAATAAAATAAAGAACCTAAAATACTGAAAGGGGCGTATTCAGAGGATTCTCCGGACTTGTATCAAATTTATGCCGTTGTATTGTGAAATTTTAGAAAATTATGCGCCATATTTTAAGCGTTGTCTTCAAAGGGGTTTGTGAACAATTTTTCAAACGGGTACAATTAAAAGAAAAATTCATTAACAGATGTTTAAATTTAAATTCCAGTAATATAGTATAGAGGTTAGTGAAACCAACCTTGCACTTTAACCGGTGGGAATACCACTTGGTTATACTTTTTGAAGTTACCTCAAGGTATTTCTTTTAAATGGAACCAAGGCGAGGCCCCTGGCAGGGCCGTTATATAGGGTGGTTAAAGACACTTGCCTTATGTCTCCAAGGCGCCGTCTAAAGGCCGTTTACACAAGTTCTTTTCAGAAGGATAACTGGTCCTTAGTTCTACAATTTGGTATATTGTTTAATTTTTAAGGTTGGGCCTACTAAGATGAAACCATGAAATTTATATTTTAGCGGAATAGTGTGTATTTTAATGCCCTGGATTTTGGATGAGGTAAAATTTAGAAAGCTTGCGTTAATTTGGTTCGCAAGCTTTAAATTTTACCTCATCCAGAATCCAAAGCAATGTACTCTGTTTAAAAAATGTAAATTTGATGGTTTCCTCTCAGTGGCGCCACCCTGTAAAATTTTCCCGCAATCCTTTTGAAAAGAAACAAATTTTACAAGGTAGATATATAGGTTTTACACAAAAAAAATTACCTTGAGTAGGTACAGGGTGTCCGATTATATTTTGCACGCTACCTGCAGCCGTAACTACACAATGTGAAGAAAAAGTTTAGATATAGAAGTTGTGTCACTTTACCGCCATTTCGTTTTTCTTTTTACACAAATAAAAAAATATTCCTCTATATCTGTCACAATGACAACGTTGGTTTTTTAAATATAACACCCTGTATATTTTCAATTATCTGGAAAGGCCTTTTTTCACCTAATCACAAAAATTTATGGTTTGTCTGTATTATATTTAGCAGTTTGTCCACAATTCACGTTAAAAATTTGGAATTTAACACAGTGTGTCGCAGTTAAGATGAAGACATCCCCATATTTTTTGCTATTTGAAGAAATACAGATTTTGCACAGTCATACAGGCTAATGGTTCACATTATATAAGATAGTCAATTGAAATGTGTACTTCAAGCTCAGACTACTACGATTCCTCAATCAATTTTCGATATTTTGCTTCGCGTTATAGATATCGAGCCAAATTATAAGAAAAAGTTGTTCAGCATATTATTCTTAGCCTATGTACCGAATTTCATGACAGAACTCGAATTTTTAAGTTTTTCATTATTTTGATCTTACACAAAATTATTGTTACAAGTTAAGTTTCTTAATTTGGTAATTAGAGTGCCATGAACAGTAAAAACCTGACGCTTTGTGAATTCCGACTAACATCTAACAGTAACATATGGGTATTCTACAAATTAAACTTAAATTAAGAAAGTGAAATTGTAATAATATGTAATTAAAAATTATTATTAATTTTATTAAATACATAAATAAAAAGTTTACCTCGAGTAGGGTTTGAACCTACGACCTGTACTTTTCTAGAGTACCGCGCCAACCATCTGCGCCATCGAGATACAAGCCCCAATCGATCTAATTTTGTCTTTATGTATGTAGAACTGTTGTAAATTCTAAATATAATGATATTACAATCAAATTACTTATATTAATGTAATGTGAGCCTGAACTACCGCAAGGATTCACACATACCAAAGCAACTTGACTAATTTTAAATTATTTATTTTATAATTGTAATAATATGGTTTGAGACCAAAATAATGGAAAAATTAAAAATTCGAATTTTGTCATGAAATTTGGTGTATTGGACAAGATTAGTATTCAGAACAACTTTTTCCTATAATGTTTTTCGATATCTCTAACGCAAAGCAAAATAAGAATTGACCCTATTTGTGAAAACGTAGTAGGCTGAGTTTGAAGTACATATTTCAGTTGAGTATCTTATAAAATGTGACTTGTCAGCCTGTCTGACTGTGCAAAATTTCAAATGTTTATTTCTTCAAATAGCGAAGTATGGGGTTGTCTTCGTCTTAAATGCGACACACTATAGACTTAATTTAAGATTGTTGAAATCAGTATTGCCTTGAATATTGTCATTAGCGTTTATTTATCTCGAACCAATCGAATTCTATAGAAATTCGCATCATAAAGCGTATCAATATTAGCTTCCTCTTCGTCTGAATTCTGAATATGCCATTTTTTGACAGAAGACGATGACGCATGATAACGTTAACGCAAAGATTCATACAATAAATGCCGATGTTAATATTCAAGGATATAATACTGAATAATAATAATACGTGAATTGTGGACAAACCGCTAAAGATAATACAGACAAACCTTATATTTTTGTGATCAGGAGAAAAAAGTCCTTCCTTATAAACAGAAATGAATGGGGTGTTCCATTTAAAGAAATCAACTTATTATTTTGACAGATGCAGAAAAACATTTTTAAATTTTTGTAAAAAGAAAAACAAAATAGAGGTTTCCACCTTGTATAGTTAAAACTACAGGTAGGGTTTAAAATATAATCGGACACCCTGTACATGGAGTGTAATCAAGTGGTATCCCCACAGATTAAAGTGGAGGGTTAGTCCCTATAAGTGCAACGCAAACCTCTACACTAATATGATGAAAATAAAACTATTAATCGGTTAGTCAAAAATCCCCTTGCCTTATTAGTTTTTTTCAGGGATCGTAAGGCCAGAAGAGAATACCATATTTTAAGCATTTACGATGTTTTGTTAGTGGGAGGTGACAAAAAGCATTTAACAAAAAAAAGTTAATGGAGAAATAAATTCTAATGATCACATAAAGTATGTGTCCTACGAAGATTTGCGAATGTCACCGTAAAACTGGTCATAGAGATAGCCTAAAAATGCAATATGATTTGAAAAATAAATACTCTATTCCCAGACCTGCCATCGCAGCAAATAGTATGCAAAACCTGCAACGAGAAAAAAGCTACGTCTCGAAAAGTTGTAGTCAGACCTATAACTTCCAAGGACTTCAATGAACGTGGACAAGTCGACATGATAGATTATCAGTCAATGCCAGATGGTGATTATAAGTGGGTACTTAATTACCAGGACCACAGTACTAAGTTCTTATGGCTTCGACCGTTAAAGACTAAAACAGTTGCCGAAATAGCAGTTGAACTACTTAAAACTTTTTTACTTTCGGCGCACCCAAAATACTGCAGAGCGACAACAGTCGAGAATTTGTCAATCAGGTAATAGTGGAGTTAAAAGAAATGTGACCAGAATGAATTATCGTCAATGGTAGACCGCGACAGACTCAGGGTAGCCGCGAACGTAGCAATCAAGACGTCGAAAACATGCTCCGGCATGGATGATTGTTAATCATTGTAAAAACTGGTCTGTTGGCTTATATTTTGTGCAATGGCCAAAAAATACTTCTTGTTATCGAGTTATAGGCCATTGTCCGTATAGAGCCTTGTTCGGAAGTGATCCAAAAGTAGGTTTTTATCTTGGGATATCCCATAATATATGCTTGACAGATACAAGTGATTGCTACGTTAATCGTTGTTCATTGTGAGTAAAAGGGATAATCGAACTATTTTTAATGTGTTTAGTACTAAAGTTTTGGGGGAATTTTTAATCTTTAAGCATTGAATTTTTGTGGTTTTCTTTAAACCACGTGTACATATTTACAATTATAGAATATATATACACTATTTAATTTACTTTGTTGTTTATTTGTGTCAGATGAGATAAAATTTTTAGCATTTACCAAACGGGTTACGTTTATTGATAATTGAAATTAATCTTTATTTTTGATCGATTTGAAATTGCGTAATGAGCCCGATCGACTACAAAATTTTATTTTAACTACTTTGGATTGTTTTAATCAAATGTAGAACACTACAGACAGAATATTTTTATTAAATATAAATTACAGATTTGAAGTATTAAAATTTAAACCTATTGATGAATGTCTAAATACGATTTTTACAGATAAATTACTAATAAAATATAAACATATTACTTATGATGAAAGCACTGACCGTAATGTTTTTAAATTTGTCAGCAACTAACGAATATTTTGTTAAGATAAAAATTATTGAACTGATTACTTTCACTATTCTTATCTTTCCTAAGTTGGGTATTGTTTGTTTAATTCAAAGTTTTATAACAGTTAAATATAAATTTATAGGTATACGAGGGATTCATAAAAAGTATTCGAATTAACGTTTTATGATCTGGAATTTTTATGTGTACAGGGTGTGTTCAATAAGTACGACGACCCGTGTATTTCAAAATTTTCTTAAGCTTTTGGATCAATTTATTTTGAAGTGTGATTGAATTTGAGTGGAGTAGGCTGCAATCCTGTCTTCCACAGTCACATAGGATTAATGTAACATCCCTCCTACAGACAATCTTTACCGGACTGAGCATTGTGAGTTGTAGATTTATGGTAAGTTTGAAACTACTTTTCAAGTATTTTACTCCTTATATCGACCCCGCCCATTTCCACTGTAGCTGGCTTGGCAACCCGCATACTTTGGTAAGCCTGTACCACGCCTAGTGCGGTTTGGACGTGTAACAAAGCTCAATAATATTTTAACTGAAGAAAATTTGGAAGCTCTGCGTACTGTGCAGGAAGGCCAAAAGAATGAAGAAACCAGGAATGAAATGGAGGATTTCATACCAAGTTCAAGAGCTTCTGGTGGATGTGGAAAAAAAAGTTGGCGGAATAGAATCAATTTACTTGTTATTTGATGCCGATATGGAGGTGGACAATACAACCGATGTTACATGAACGGCTAGTGAGGACAATATGGAAGAACCTGATTTACTGTCTGGTGCCGATATGGAAACAAGCAGTGTAATTGACGTTACAAATACGGTGGTTCAGAATAGTGAAAATGTAAACTTTATGCAACATGTGTCTCAGGAAATGCCTGTGAGGAGGATGGGAGGAAAGACACAAGGGGAAATGAGTAATAATATTCTGGATGAAAATGAAAAAATTATTCGGAGTGAGAGAGGCAAAGCAAGAAAAGGTCAATCACACGCTGCAGAGAAAATGCTTAAGGCCTCCAGTAAAGTGGATAGAGGTCCTGGAGATCCTGCGAATATTGTTTGCGTGCTCGTTCCAGTAGAGTTGGTAGAAAGCATGTTAGTTCCAGCTGAGTTGGTGAAACGCTTGTTGCTTCCAGTTGAGAATGTTAGTTAAGTTGACGGAACGCGGTTGGTTTGTATGCAATTTGGGTTGTTGATTGTATCTTTCCTAACGTTTTTTCATGCATAAAAGGCGTAAATTCCTATGCATTTGTAATGGGGGCCATATTCGTGGTTGTCGATGGCTCTTTCACAATACCATAGTACGATTGTGGCTTTAACCTAGCATAACCTGTCCTGTCTATAACCCAGCAACTAACAAAGTAATTAGAACACTTTGAGTGCGCGGTCGGAAGATTTATTATTTCCACTAGACTAGCATCGTTGTTGATAAGCATAAGCCTTTTTAACAGTAATAGTAGGCGCCATGAATTTTCTAAAATACAATCCTAAAAATTCAAAAAGGGAGTGAAGAGAGAAAAAAATGGTAATTAGCACATATACAAAGACACCGATAAATTAAAACAAGAAATTAAATATCCCGTAATTAAAAATTCGTTTACTTAATAAGCACATTAAAAAAAAGAAATCAAATTTTAAGTTACCTAAACACTTTAGAAAAAGAGACATCAAAAATTAATTATTATAATTTGTTACACGTATACGTCATTGTTTACTCAAATCGATAATTGTAAGTAAAGCTAAAAGAAAAATAGACCGCTGGGCTCATCGGTGTAAGTACTAGATTAACTAAAGAGTTAGTATTTTTACCTGAAACAAATTGATCTTCATGTAAAACCGTCTGTATTTATAGTTACTAATAAAGAAAAATAAATGTTCGTGGCACAAAGTCTTTATTCTACATGAAAAAGCTAAACAAATAAAATGGAATTTATATTAAAGTTTTTTCTACAGAATCTTAACTCAACTTGAGATGCCAAAGACAGTTGCAAACGGTATAAAATACACTGTTATATTTTGTCAATGTAAACTGACTGTAAAACTAAATAAGCAAACACTGGTTAATAATTATTATGTACAAGTTATGCACACATATGAATATTCAAGGCAAGTAAATTTTAATATAGATTTGGTTGATTTAATCAATTTTCAATATTTTAAATAAGGTACAACTGGTACGAGTAATGAACTGGTTCAACTGAAGTCACTGTATTCAATATAACAGCTACACAATTTCCACGTGTGCAAACAGGCTGTAGATTGATGTTATATAATTAGTTAGCATACATTGATTCCTCGACAATCGTCAGGTGAAGTGAATGTAATTGTAGATGTCCTCAACGAGACAGTCGATAGATATGAATATCGGTAATGTATAGATGATGGAATTAATAGTTACAGTAAGCAATCTTGAACATAGGCAGTATGAAATTTCAGTATGAATCGTAGCAGTTACTTTTCGAAGTAATCAGGAAACAATATAACCGTAACGTTGGTATCATCGGTAGTACAGAAATGCGCAAAAAGGAAAAGTTCTAAACCCGTTTCAGACATAAGGATGATGTGTTATTAAACAAAATATTCAAAACGCTTAATAATTAAAAAGGTGACATAATAATTCAGTCAACGTGTCTCCATTATTGAATTGAATTGATATCTAGAGGATTATTATGTCAGCTTTCTAATGCATGTTTGTCAGTAGCTTGAAACAGACGCACATCCTGGTTTTCTTTGTAATGACAATTTAAAATTATTTTGCCTGTTTAGAATAAATGTATTAAAGTTTTGTTGTTATCATAAATGCATTAAAACACCCCAGTGGTCCTGAAGAGTAGAGTTTTCTAATTGAATTATTAGCCGAGGCATATAAATAATTAATCAACATTAATTTCTATTAAAATATCAAAGGATCAATTTAACAATAAAAAAGGAAGCGGGTCAGTTACAGTTAGGCCCGTCAAACTGAATACGATTACAACGGTTATGGTTATTTATTTTCTAAAGAAAAAGATATATTGAATGTTTAATTATGCATTACCTCAACTTGCTTGAGGCATTTCCAGCTAACTTATTTTATTCAAATCTAGTTTCCTTACGCGTTAGATCATTCCAAAAGTTTCCAATTTTAGCGAAGCTTGGTAACAATTCTCTATAATAATTTATACAAGCTACAAATTTTTAAATTTCATTTGCGTGGCATTGGATTATTTTCAATAAAACTTTCTGTGCTTAGACTGTCTAAATGTAAAATTTCTGTTTCGTTAGCAACCTGACTAGCACCTGTATGCTAGTATCAGCCTAAAAATAACTTTAAATACACTAATTTTAACCTTTTGGGAAACGTCCTTTCTTTATAAATTCCATGTACATTCAATTTGTTTTTTTTAGTAGTTCTAGAATATCCATATCTTTTTTATTTATCTGTATGTTGATATTTTTCTTGAGCCAACTGTTGCTTTTGGTCTTATTATTACGGCATATCTCAGTAACTCCATATTTCATTTCATTGAGTTTTTATGCACTTCTTCGTCACCTGTGGCATTATAACATGGTAGGACAATGTACACTCCGATAAATCACAGGGGCTCAAGACTCACCCTTGTTTCAGGGTTTCTTTGGTGTAATGATTATTATGTTACCCAAAAAAATGTAACTGTTTCTTTTATTTAAACTAACTAGATAACATTGAAAGGATCATAAAATAAATACATAACTTTTTTACTTTACGTATTTGAAGTGCTGGAGATACATAGGTTATGGTTAAGACAAGGTTCTAAAAAAAAGGCATTTACAACCTAGTCACTTAGCACCTTAACTAAACTGTTGTGTACTAGATTTTGGTGATATTAACTAAAATCCATTATCACAAAACGTTATATCTACTTTTACTTTTACTTTACTTTTTGGATTGCCCTAGCTGCCCCTATATAATTATGCACATAGTCCTGGCACAGTGTTTAATACTGTTACAATGTACAACGAGAATTAATTAGCAGGTCTTCAGATTCTAGAAATTATCACATACCTACTTATGTGCAACTATTATTTTTAGATACCATAAACTATCACAATTTCAAATCAGTTAGTGATTTTCCTGGTAAAGTTATGTTTCTGTAGTAATGTATAAAAGGAAGATATTTCTACAAAGAATCGAATATCAAAACTTGTTAATAAAATTACTAATTCTTATATTTGATAAAAGAACATTGCCAGATATTCCATAAATTTCAAAAGAAAATTGGTTGCTTTGTGATGAAAGTTTATTCAGTTATTTCATAACAACGTTATTTCAGTTAATTAGAATATTAATATTGTAACCTTTCATTCGTCTTGGGAAATTAATTAAAAATTTGACTAAAAGTCAGTTTCAAGTTGATGCTTAGAATTATGAAAAAAAATTATTAATAAATATTTTTAATTACCTGTTTAATTAAAACCAAATCGGTGAGTTAAGGAAATTCCAATAATGATGGTAATTTATTCTTTGCATAGTAAATATCAATCGTGTTAAATAAATTTAGAATTAGTATTTGTGCTTCACAGATTTAAATTTTAATACTGCTTCTATTGTTAGGAAGGATAACATTAAAGAAAATTCCTTGCTAAAGGAATTTAATCTTTTTATTAGTTTAAGTTTATAAACTTGTAAAATACGATGAAAAATTAACTTAAAAGCAATTTTGGCATTTTGGTAATACCTTTCAATTTTTCATGAAGTATGAACCTGTAATAACAATTAAAGTTAAATTAAGCTTTTGTTAGCACGTTTTGTATTTACTTATACATCAGGTTAAAATCGAAAATAATGAAAACTGGATTTCCTTCAAAATTAAATTGGGTTTCTACACAATGTAAAAATCCAGAAATCTGTGCAAAATTCTATAAATTAGTTATTTTAATTTATCCGTTTATGTTACAGAAAAATGCTCCGATGTAGTTTAATAATTAATTTTTATCCCTTCTTCCGTAATTAGGAAATCGTTTTAGATTTCGACGCAAGAATCCCACCAACGCGTCACCTCCATTCTCTCGTCCAATCACGTTAAAGCGCGGACTATCTACGCAGAACGGCGAATCCCGAGCACGACCTGCGTAGCATTCGGGACGTAATGGGTTCGATTCCCGTGACCGTTTACCTTGTATGAGGTTTTTTCAAGGGGTTTTCCTCATACACATGTAGCGGCGTGGTCACTGCGTATACGCACACCATGTGCGGCTACTTAAGCTAATGCTGGGGTAGTATTTTCCCCCTCAGAACCCTAACTCCGTTCCTTCCGGTCCACACCCATCCTTAATCCCACCATGCATATATAGGTAATATACGTATGTATGATACGAATCCATGATTGTAGCTGAAGAAGTTCCAATGGGGAGGGAATGAAATACGTGACCTTTCCTTTCCTGAGAGGTTAATTATCTTGTTGACTTCACTTATCTTGCTACTTCCATTCTGAGATCTTCACCGACCTACTTAGCCGACCAATTTATTCCTGCTGATTCATTCTGTGGTAAGGTATAAATTTTCCGACCAATTTCCCGTTATAGAGATTTCCTTTTTGCCTTTGATAGGTTGTAAATCGATCTTGTCTGTAAAACACCGCAATACCTGTACACTGACACTTACTATAAGCCAGCGTAAACAAACCTATCCTCCTCTTCGCTTTTAGGCGTATGCCTGAAAAGTACTGAGATTTCCTAAGGAACTTAACGCCTAAGGGTATGCCTGTAGAGGTATTTTCCTTTACCTGGCTTGTCTCGTGCCCAGATGCAGAATTAAATCCAGTCCTGGTCCTTAATGTGAACAGCCTGTAGTTCGTATCCATAATATTGGATAGAGTATTAAAATTCGCTTTCCGAAAGAATAAATAAATTCTTTAAGAATTTAAAAAAACTTTCTATAACGTAGAAATTCCCATTTCATACTCCCATTCCTGTGTAGTTTCTGAGAAGCGATAATAATTAATCGCATACAGTTGTCAAATCTACTTCCTGAAGGAGAAATTAAATTCCTTAAATTTATGCGTATTTTACTATAAAGTAGAAACCCTGATCAAATTTCTCAGAGCACCCGTTCCGTATAAGATTTTATTTCACTTACGCGATAAAAATAATTAATCGCATAGAAAGTACAATATAAACTCCTATTTTAATAAATACGCAAGCATAAAATGTGGTGAAAGTAATTATTGCAAAACGGACATCTCAGACTAATAAATAAATAAAAGTAAACATTCGTAATTCATTTCAAACAAGCAGATATCAATAACACCTGCTGACATAGTGACCGACGTATAAAGGCATTGCACTCATAAAAGCGTGTTATCAGTCCTTTGTTAAATTCCCAGAAAGCATTTATAGAAATACTCTTTTATATACGAGCTCTTAGATCGTTTAAAACTAAAATCCGCAGAATAGAAAGTAAACCAAAGGTATTAATTTTTTGTTGTGAGTAAACTTTTCATTTTAATTTGGGTATGATTTTGATTATTTTAAGTTACTTAACGTCCACCAGGGAGATTTTAATCGTAATCTTCTGTAACCCACAGACATCCAAAAAATTCAGAGACTGTCCGCCACCGCGATCCTTCCGATCCCTTGGAGGACTACCTGGTGATATCGCTTGTCCTTTAGAGATAGGTTTCTCAGATTTAGTATTTGTATTATAATTACCCTAAGCGAAATATTTTAGATTTAAGGAGGAAATAAATAGTGTGTTTTGTTATGATCTTTAAGTTGTCAACGATTTTTCGACGAAGCTATGCCGGGCCAAAGCAAATAGGTTAGTAACTAGTAAAATACAACCTTTTGTAAAAGAGACTTACAACATTATGTAGAATCGAAGGAAAGAAGTTAAAAATTATGGTAAACATATATGTGTTAATAGGTATGGCTGAGAAATTATAACATTCAATTGACTCCTAATTAACTATACATTTAGACTTCCAGTTGATAACCGTTTACAAAACTTACACTTAATCACTTAACTTTGCATTATTTAATTAACATCAAACATTTACTTATGTTTAACTACTGGCTTAATTATTTAGTATCGCTTAATTGTAAACATTAACAGTAGTACACCGGCACCATCCCCTCCACTTTTTTACGTCACATCTGGAGTTGAAATCTTAAGTTACACGTACCAATTTACCAAACATGTTACTAAGATGCACATATTTCTTGTAATAAGGTCATTCGTACACAACGTTTAAATTTATTTATACAATACAATTTTACTTCTGCAGAAAGGGAATTATATAGCCTAACTATATTAGAAGAAAATGATCTCAAATACTTCTTTCGAGATTTAAATTTAAATGGTGACATAGATGAATAACCCCTTTCCTAGAATATTTACATTACGTACATCGGTACGATAACAAATTCCTTTATTTAAATATATCGAAAAACCTGATGGATTACAGAATGGTAAACACAAAGTGCATGCCGCTTTCTTCTTTGACTCATATTAAGCCACTCTAGCTGTTTTAATTTAACTGAAACATGTTCATTGCGCCTAAGACCAAAAATCAATCTTGCGCAATCATTCTGCACAGTTTGGATGCGACGAACTGTGACAGCATCTAAACACGGTCCATAAATTGTATCACCAAAATTAAAGTGTGACAACTCCAGAGAGGCGCATAATTGCTTTTTTGATGTTACAGATAAATATGACCTATGCTGATATAAGACTTTTAGGCTGCCATACGCTTTACGTATGCAACTGTTTATCTGCTCGCGAAATCGCAATTTGTTGTCAATGTATAAACCTAAGCTCTTTACAACGGAGCTAAAAGGTATAAAACATCGTTAGTACGCAATTTCAAATGCGAGTGATCAGCACGCCCAGAAATTATTGCAGTAGATTTCTTAGGATTTATAATCAAATTATGATGTTTTGAGGAACTAGATAGCAAGTTTAAATCTAATTTTTTGAAAAGCCATTTCTATTTCTTCAGGTGGAAATGAATAATACAACTGTGTATCGTCAGCATATAGATGATATTTACATGTCTTTAAGACGCAGTAAAACTGACTTGTATATAATGTATACAACAGTGGTCCCAAAATTGATCCCTGAGGAACACTGTTCTTTATTGGTAGTAAGCTTTAGAGCTTATTATGCGCTTTCTTAACCATTTGATGCCTGTAACTTAAGAAATTTTTATTAGTGCATTTCGCTAAATCCTATGTACAGTAGAACTGATAAAAGTACATCATGATTTATTGTATCAAACGCCTTGCTGTAGTCTAATAAAACCAACACTGTAATATTACCATTGTCTAAAGTACGAAGTGTATCGTCTGTGATATTAAGCAAAGCTGTGGTATAACTATGATTTGGTCTAAACCCTGATTGCAAATCAGGTAATATACCACGTTCATTAACAAATCTTCGTATTTGTGTTTCTAAGCATTTCTCTAGTACTTTAGACAATACAGGTAGTATGCTTATTGGTCTAAGATCGGTGTACAACTCTGGTTTTTTAGACTTCGGTAATGGTTTAACATCAGCAATTTTCCATAAATATGGAAACTCTCCCTCTTGTATAGCGGTGTTAATTAAATACGTTATGTAGGGTAGTATAAAAGGACAGCACAATTCGATTAGTTTTATATTAAACTGGTATACACCCATAGCGTTACTTCGTATACCTAAAATAATATTCGATACTTCATCGCAAGACACAAGTTGAAAGGAAAATTCAGGTAAATTTGTGTTCAATTTATGGTTTTGATATCTAGATGTGATAGTATCGATATTTTCCGTAGAAGTCGGACCAGAATTAACAAACAAGGAGTTAATTTCATTTGGATTTTGCAATTCAAAAGTTATTCCAGTTTGTTGTTTCTTTATCATGCCAACATTAAAAATACCCTGCCAGTCAATGGTTTGTTGAGCGTGAAAATTAAAATAGGCTCGTTTATCATTTCGTACAGCAGTATTTGACAAATTACGTAGAGATTTGTAATAATTCCAATCTTGTGATTTTCCAGTGCGCCTACTTTTAGTGAGAGCGTTATCTCTCAGTTCAAACAAATATTTGGTGTTTTCTGACAGCCAAGGAGATGCCATTTTTTTGAAATTTTTAATTTTACATCGAGCATGAATATTAATTAAACAGCCAAGAAGATTATTAAATCCTTCTAACTTGTTATTTACACCCTCCGAGGGTAAAACATATTTAAACGGTAATGATGGTAAATCACTAATAAAAGTATCGTAACTGAAGTTTTTAAAGTTACGATACGTTATAGGATGACTTGGGGGTTCAGTTACTTTTAAGTTTAAATTTACCAATATGAGATCATGTTCAGCAACACTACCAATGGGCAAAACATCATACATGGTAAGTATTTGTAATTAAAGTATCGAGAAGACTACTTGACGTAGGCGTAACGAGTCGGGAGGTTAATAAGTTGATGAAGTCCAATATTTTGCAATGTAGTGGTAAAATATTTTATCGCGGGATTATTGTGAGAGCAAATTTAAATTTGCACCTTTGCACATACAATCGTATGTTAAGATTGTATTCTTCTATATCTTCCAGCACATCTATAAATTGGTACGAGTTATGGTTAGGTGGTTTATACGTGCATCCTATCGCTAACCTTTGATGACAAACTGTTAGAGTAATCTAAATTTGTTCTATGTTAGATGACAGCTGGGTAGTATGAACAGCGAAACAATTTCATACATAAAACGCTACACCCCCACCGCGACCGCGCCTGTCTTTACGAAAAATGGTATACCCATTAATGGTGACTTGATCATCATCAATATCTGAATTAATCCAAGTTTCGGATAATGCTAATATATCAATATTTTTCCCGATTATAAGTTCCTTTATACCATTTAACTTATTAGTTAAAGACCGAACGTTAATATGTGCATTTATCATTTAATATAAGTAAGTACCTATGTTACTGCAACTGGTAGGTTAACATTAAATTTAAAGAGATAAAAAATCTAGCATAAAGGACAATATTAAAAAGCCTACAACGAAAAAGGATTCG
Source organism: Vesta saturnalis (assembly GCA_036346205.1). Lineage (NCBI taxonomy): Eukaryota > Metazoa > Arthropoda > Insecta > Coleoptera > Lampyridae > Vesta > Vesta saturnalis. The sequence continues at coordinate 52,168 of JARFJB010000852.1, forward strand.
CAGATTTCTAATGATATACGATAATTAATTGCAAAGAACAACAATTGTTATGTAAATTGTATAGCAGGTTCCTTGTTCAGTATTGTAAATTGTCAAAAGTTGAGTAGGTAAAACAGCAAAGCAAAAGAAATTCAGCTAATGCATTATACTACAGATGTGCATCCCACAATTATTGCTTAAATATCATGTACAGTTATTACAAGTTTTAAGGATACAGAGTCTTCAGATATTTGAATTTAAATATATCACCTATTATTTCTAACGATTAGCGTTTCGAGATAGAACAAACATATTCGGGGCTCAAGGTATTTGCCAATTATACATAGCGAAAAAATGGTTTAAGCCTCACAGTCATAAAGATTACATCATATATGATGGTTGACGCTTTAATCTAAAACTCCAATGTCCTGCGCGCATTAGCCAGATTAATTAAAAGTCAACGTGACGCTTTATTGAAATGTCTGGATAGTGATCAGGTGGAATGCATGTGTGAGTGTGCACATAACTTTTAAAAGCTCGTGTACCTCTGTCAGATGATTATAAGCAGCGACTCTCTCAACGTAAGCACACTTTAAGGCGGCTGTTAGGACCATTGCTTGGCGGAATTCTGGGTAGTTTGTTCCAATAACCGTGGACCACAATCCGAAGAAGATGATTATTCTTATTCTACCTATGGATTTTGTACAGCGTCCGCAAGCGCCAGATGTCACGCAAAACAACATATTAACGCAGTTGGGTAAGAACATGGATAAAGTGTTAAAAACTAAAATGACCGACCATGACAAATGGCACCAGTACAATCAGGTTCTTCAAAGATATCTACACTTTTTCAATCAGTTACGTCAACTCGCTAGTATAACAATCAGCGGTGATGATGATGATATTAGAAATTTGCCGAAACGCAAAGGTCTGGCAGTCGACGAGATAATAACAACTCTACCTGTTTCATACTGGAGGAAAGGCACTGATTTCTTGCGTATAATGAATGCGGCCGGTGATGCATTTTAGGATAAAAGGGGTACTGTCACAATAAAAGGTGAGATCATCCCTCATTCCAACATTATCGATCTGGTTCAGGAAACGTTAAGACAGCGAAAAATTACAAACCCACACGGGTGGCGACAGTTTGAGACGTACATTAAAGAAATAAATATACCACGAGAGTTTATCGGAAATACTGCTACTGTTATCACCTAACATTGAACCGAGCATCACAACTAAAGGCAAGAATTACGATGCCGATAGTAAATCGAGGGAAACCCCGCGAAGATTCTATCGAAGAAGAAGATTTTCACTAAATTGGGATACGTGGAGAACGTAACATGGATACTATGATCCAGAGCATCCGGCAAGGTTTTCGGGTACAACACCTTTACTTAATGCTGTAAAGGGTAGATATGGTGAAGTGAAAAAATGGCTACAGGCTCAGGAGGCTTATACGGCTCATAAACCTGTGAGAAAAAAGTTTTCCCGCAATTGTGAGCAATATTTTACGGACTGTGGCAAGCGGATCTTTGCGATATGCGAACTTTAAGTAAACACAATAATGGATACAACTACATACTGACGGTTATTGATGTGTTTAGCAAGAAGGCCTGGGTGAGAGTTCTTAAAACGAAGACAGCAGCATCTGTAATTGAAGCACTTGCAAAAATTCTTACAGGTACATCGGTGTGCTCAAAAAACTTGTGACTGTTTACAAGAATAGCCCTCATTCAAGTAAAAAGGAGGCCCCCGCGGCTGCAAATGATGAAAACATTTTGGAAGTGTGGAATAACCTGACAGAAGCTAGATTTGCTGACCGAAGTTACCTGAAAATTTATAATTTTACCACATATGTTACTCAACATCCTGACGGAACAGCGCACGCTGGTACGGCCGTTATCATTCGAAACTCTATCAAACACTATGAATTAAACAAATATTGTGTAGATCATATTCAAGATACTTCAGACGTAATTGAGGACTTTATTGGACCTATAACATTATCCGCAGTATACTGCCCACCACGGCATGCTAACAAACAAGTTAAATACTAGAATTACTTCAACACACTAGGTAATCGTTTCATTGCAGCAGACGATTACAACTCAAAGAATACTCAGTGAGGATCCAGGTTAACTATGACGAAGGGAAGGGAATTATTAAAAACTGTAACAGCAAATAACATACACTCTATATCCACCGGTGAACCTACTTATTTGCCCTCTGATTCTGGCAAACTCCCAGACCTCCTCGATTTCTGCGTTCTTAATTATCTGCAAGTCAAGTCCTGTCTAGACTTACCCTCAGACCACTCTCCGATTTTACTCACTCCTGGGACACAAGTAATACAAATAGATAAACCACATTTTCTCTGTAACAGGAAAATAGATTGGGTCTATTTCAAGGACAGGGCAAAAGAACTGCTATCGTTAGAGATAACAATAGAAACGGAAGAAGACGTAAGATGTGCAGTCGAACACTTCACCAAAGCTATACAAGAAGCAGCCTGGGAAGCTACTCCGAGAACGAATGAAGTAATAAGAATTGATGATTGTCCAATTCTCGTCAAAAAAGAAAATCGCTCAAAAAAGAAGGCTAAGGAAGCGATGGCAACTTACCAGAGCCCCAATTGACAAGCTAAATTACAATAGAGCCACAGCCGAACTTCAAAGGTTCCTTTACCAGCTGAAAAATAAATAAATTCTACAGTATCTGGAAAACATCTCCCCAACAGTAGCTACTGACTACTCCTTGTAGAAGACCACAAGGAAATTGAAAAGACATATCCAATGCATGCCTCCTCTCCGAAAGGAGTATGGAACATGGGCGAGAAGTATCCATGTTAAAGCCCTGTTGCTTGCTAATCATTTAAAAAATGTATTTGAACCTTACTCCTCAGTAGCTATATAGGAGGAAGAGCAAGAAATCCAACAGTTCTTAACGGATCTATTTCAGATGACGTTACCAAGTAAACCCTTCAAAATGAAAGAAATACGAAAAGTTGAAATGTAATAAATCACCTGGCTATAATTTAATTACTGCTAAAGTTCTCAAGAGCTTCCACCTAAAGGCATAATATATATGACAAAACTATTCAATGCCGTGTCACGATTAGGCTGTTTCCCTGAACAATGGAAGGTAGCTACCGTGATTCTAATTCAAAAACCCGGAAACCGGCCGAAGAAGTAAATTCCTAGAGGCCCTCTAATTTCCGAAGTGTTTGAAAAGTTATTTCTGCTTAAACTCAAGCCAATAATTGCTACCAATAACATAGTCCCGCACCATCAGTTTGGTTTTAGAGAGCAACACTCAACAATAGAACAAATCCACAGAATTGTAGATCAAATCAATAAAACCTTCGAAACCAAAAAATACTGCTCCGCAGTATTCGTTGACATTAGCCAGGCCTTCGACAAGGTCTGGCACGAAGGGCTACTGTATAAACTGAAAAAAATCCTACCAACTGACCTATACCAAATTATCAGATCATACTTATCCAATAGGCATTTTCTAGTCAAGCTACAAAGTGAGACCACTACCTTATTTCCTATTAACTCTGTACTTCCCCAGGGTAACATCCTGGGTCTCCTACTTTATCCAATTTACATCACTGATATACATACCAAAAGGTTAACAACTTTTGCGGACGATACAGCTATTTTGTCAACCCACCAGGATCCCGCAATGGCTTCACATAATTTACAATTACATCTTACGAAATTCCAGAGCTGGCTAAGAAAATGGCGTATTAAGGCAAATCCAACTAAATCTGTACACATCACCTTCTCACTTAGGCGAGAAACTTGTCCCTCAATCATCTTAAATGGTCACCAAATTCCGCAACAAGAGACTGTCAAATATCTGGGTATGCATCTCGATCGGCGCCTAACATGGAAACAACACGTTTGGGCTAAAAGGAAACAACTAGAGTTAAACCACAAAAAAATGTACTGGCTATTGGGTCGAAAATCACAGTTAACAGTAGACAATAGAATACTTCTATACAAAACCATTCTACGTCCAGTCTGGACCTATGGCATACAACTGTGGGGCTCTGCAGCCAGCAGCACCATTGACATCATCAGAAGGTTCCAGTCCAAAGTGCTACGTGATATTGTTAACGCACCCTGGTATGTGCCTAATGAAGTAATCAGACGTGACCTTAAAATAAGTTCGGTTAGTGAAATCATCACAAATACAAGTGTTACATATCATGGCAGGCTCAACGCACATCCTAACGTATTAGCCAGTGATTTATTAAATGTTGAAGATGAAGTGCGGAGACTTAAGAGGTTCAAGCCCTTAGACTTACCTAATAGCTTCGTGTCGTCTTACTCAGTCAGATGTTATTTATTTATGTTATATTTATGTGTGACTTATGTTATACATTTATTAAGGTAGGTTACTATTAAATTAAGTTACCCTATTCAGAAAAGCCTGATTATCTTAGGCTAATCATAAAAGGTCATATACTTATAATTCAAATAATTTACTGAATGCTTTAGTGTAAAAGGCAGATTGTAAAGCTTTATTCAATAAAAAAAAAAAAAACTTACAGCGGATGAAGAACAAGGGTACTGCATTTGCGATATGCCTACAACCCATGAGCCTGTTAATCTTATTCGTATTACTTAATAAGGCAAGATAAAACTCCATTTTATATATCTCTCAGCTGCGAAGCTAACACCCAGCTATTAAATTTATCACGGTATCCACGCCACTTGACCAGGTATTGCTTATATCGTCCGCGGCCCTTCTCTGCTAAAATCTTATCAACTTTGAATAGGGCGTCTTTATCAGCCGTAACAACTTGCAACTCCTCCTCGTAAAAGGTACCCGCAACAGAATCGTTATTAAGATCGCTTATGCGACAAACAATTGGTCTCATATCCCTTTTCAAAGGTGTACTTAGTTCTGGAGATTCTAACATGTTCACCAGCTTTATACTTAGGATGCCATGATGTGCTTAAGCCTTTCGCGTACATGTTATTCCTCACTACCAAAATGTTTTCATCGTTTACAGCCGTAAATTTGACGTAATGCCAGTGAAAAACAAACATCTAATTTGCGTTGAATTATGTACCAAGTTACTCCTAGAAACATACATATGCACCTTTTGAACTGCTATGTAAGCTTTACACAAAATTATTATGTGGCATAACGACATAATTTAAATTTACTAAGGGCAAAATCCTTAGTGCACTAAATCAGGTGTCGTATTTTTAATTTATTTTAGCGCACATGTAAGCCTCTAACTTGAACGTTGAATTAACCATAACAGGGAAATATTTTCAGTAACTGGCAAAATTTGATATATTTCAATTACATCTGGTTTAGAATAATTATGCAAGCAGTTGCTTAGTTAAATAATTTTTTAATTAAATCATATTAGACTATCCAAGCGCACTTATTATTTTGTAATGAGAATCTTATGAAAATATTACTTCAATTAATTAAATTCAATTCAGTTCAATTGAAATGAATAATACGAAGTTAGAATTTAATAACTCAAACTAGAGCTGCCACAAGTGCGTACGTTTTTTACGCTTTGAGATACAGTGGTGTGACTCACGGAAATTAGATAAATTGTTGTTTAAATTTATTCTTTTTTAAATATTTTTCGTTTAATCCTTGAAAATGTAATAGAGGTACTTAAACACAATACTAGTAATAATAATAGCCCATAAAAAAGAAAAAAAATGTGATATATGTATATTTATTTAAAAACAAAAAATAGTACATTATATACAACCATACGGTCTTACACCAAGATGATTATTTTAATACACACTAATTAATTGCAAACTATTTTAATACTTTTAATTAATAGGCCATCCTTTGTTTTAATCACTAATTCACACCTTTTTGGCATAGAGTTCACCAGTTTTTGTAATTCCTCCTTCGTAATGCAGCGATACCAGGCATCAATTAGGGATTCAATTAATTCCACTTTTTTTGTGGGTTTTTTCCTGAAATAATGTTAGAAATCCTCTGCCATAGGTTTTCTATTGGATTTAAATGGGGACTGTGCTGGCCAGTCTAATCTTTTAACTTTATTGATCAACATCCAAGATTGAACGATCTTTGCTCTGTGGCAAGGAGCATTATCATCTTGAAAAATAAAGAAATAACTCTTTTCTTTTTCACTAGGTAGCATCTTCTCTTGTAGGACATCAATGTATTTGGTTTCAGTCATCATGCCAGATACTACATGCAGTCTACCAACACCTTTAGCAGACATACAGCCCCATATCATGACAGAGGTTGGATGTTTAATTGTTGGCAGAACACACTGTCGTGAAAATTCTTCTCCAGGGGGTCTTCTAACATATATATTTCCAGCATGATTGTTTATGTTAAATGTAGATTCATCACTAAATAATACATTCTGCCATTGTTCTGGAGTCCAATGGCGATGATCCTTTGCCCATCTCAAACGACGGAGCCTTTGATTTTCTGTTAGCACAGGTTTCTTCCGCGCTTTGCAAGAAGTCTTTGTCTTACAGTAGAAGTGCATACACTTACACCAGTAGCTTCGCACCATATTTTAATCAAATCTGTCGAATTAAGGCTTCTGTCTGCCAAGCTCGTCCTCTGCAATACACTGTCGTCTCTCGCTGATGTTTTTTTTGGACGGCCACTGCGGGCTTTGTCTTCAATTTTTCCCGTTTCTGAGTATTTTTGATCACTCTAACAATTGCTGATTGATTGCACTGCACTTTCATAGCTATTTCACGACTGGAAGCGCCTTGTTTATGATGAAAAATTATTCCACATCGTTTTTCATCCGATAATTTGAACAATTTCTTTTCAGATGGCATTTTGACACTGAAGCACAGCCAAAATGAAACTGAATAATCTATAGTACCTGCAGGTATATTATATACGAATATCGTAGTGAGTGTGTTTGCTAATTATACTTTTAACTTTCATGTTAAATGCATTTTAATCGCCCCATTAGAAGTTACGCGAATAGCTGGTTATCGATTTTAAGAATGAAATTACCTTTATTGAATTTCTATGAAGTTCTAGGTACCTAATTAAGAGATTAGTTGCTAATACAGTCATTAAAATCTAATGTTTACAAGTTTAAGCCAAAACCTATACCAAAAATGTAACTAAACTTCAAGTAATAATAAAATTCTTGGGTCCATGGTGTTATCAAATATTTGCCCATAGTCTTCGATATTACAGATTATTTTGCGTTTTCGTATAGGAAGAGTATATGAAATTGTTTCAATAACAGTAGTCGCATTTAGAATACCCATTTTGATAATGAAATGAAGTTTTTGGTTTATTTAACAAGTTTAGATTAGAGTTTTAAATCAAAATTTGGTTTATTTGTTGGTATCAATAGATGGTGTGATTCCCTCTTTGTTAGATTAGTGTAAAAGAGTAATTTTTGTGTACGTAAACGTTCTCGTTATTTTTAATATTGCTGTATTTTGGTAAATGAATGGGAATTACGTTTTATCAAATTACAGTAAGTATAAAATTATTACGTTATATAGTACACCTTTTGTGAGTGAATCGTAAGCCGCTAGACTGTCGTCTTCCTTTAGATAAAAACTAAACAAAGAGTTTTTCGGGTTTGACTCGTTTCTGGCCCGATTTGAAATTTAAGTAATTCTTTTTTTATAATAATTGGCTATTGAAAATTTAAGTAACATAGCAGGAGATATTAAGAAATATGGCGAAATTTGAAGAAGGTTGAAATTAGTCAGACCAGGATACTGGAATATTCACGTTTGTTTGTTTGCGGTCAACGCAATACACGAAAAAGGGGTAGTTAAGTAGGGGGTTTCAAGGAGTTACGTATGCTGGGGGTATATCGAACTACCGTTGGAGGATGCTCCGCTCTCACTGATTCGGATAATATACTGGTTCACCACATCCCTAAGTTATTTTTTTGTGTTGTGTATCGTTTGTCATGATGACATTTTTGGACATAGAAATACGTGGTTTTCGTGCTTTTTTTAAGTGCTTAGCCACGTTCTATGGACCTGCTGTTTCGCAATTTGTTTTCTTTGAGGATTAAAATAACAAGCTCCTGGATTAAATGATAACGTATGATGTCGACTTCGAACAATCAATACAAACTGCTGTAAATATAACGCTTAAGAAGTTTCGTGTAAATATGTGTACATAGTAAAGTAATCAAAGTTTTATGGAAGTTTATGTATTAATGTAACGTACAACCAATTGTAATATCAATCAAATGTATTGAAAGGATAAATATTCACGAGTTAAGTCATGCTGGAAGAACCTAGTGCAGTATCAACCCCGATCACATTTCCGCCGCCGAGGTCACCTCTAGGTACCAAAGGTGTCTGTATAACAAATATAAGGTAAACTCTTTTGTGCATTTTGTTTTGCTGTGGTTGACAAACTAATAAATTCTGGTGTATTTTTTTGTTTTGTATGCTAACGTTTGAATAAGCTATCTTTCGACAATCACGTTTGGTTTTTTGTATCTGTTAAATTGTAACGCTAGCGTATCTAATCGTAAGATAATTTTAAATTTATCCGAGTGTTTTTTTTAAATTATGATCCTGACGATTTGTATCTAAATTAAATGTGGTTATGAGTTACAATAGAACGCAGTTTATTTGTTATTTTGGTTTTTATTTCCAATTTACAATAATTTTAGAAAGGCCCTTATTGACGCTAGCTAACTTCACAGCCTTTTAAGTAAACTAGATTTAACCTGTTTAAAGGATTTGATTTATATAACAATTCTGTGACCTTTCGATGATGGTGTTTTCTTATTCTTATTCAATATATTTAGGTTAACGTACTTATTGTGTTTTTTTTAGTGTAAACCCATTTGTTATACAGTATCATAATACGCGTAGTTGGAGTGTTTGTTTTTTTATGTGGATCATGAAATTAACGTCATTATGGTTATGTTTATTTCAAATAAAGTAATAACGTTCAGAAGTTTACATTGATGAATGGATTTTAACGTAACGTTTAAAGATTTAATGTAATATACTTTTTGAATTTGTGCATGTTTTATAACGGTTGGATTGAGTTAATTGCAAATGGTTGTAAATAAATTAAGGTAATTTCTTTTGAAGAATAATTATATTGAAATGCAGATTTATTAAGAGATTTTAAATTCTGGCGTAACGTAAGTTTATGAAGTAAATCGGTCACTGACCGCACAGCTGGTTGCATTTTTGTGCATACGAGAGTTTGCGAGAAGTCACAAACACCTTGAAACATTTTTATAGGTATCGACCTACCGATTGTAGACATCTTAGTGCCTAATTTGCTGAACAGGTAAGTGAATTTAATTTTTTCTTATGGCACCTAGGTAACTTATTTTGGAATTTAGGTATTATATCCCGATATCGACGTTTGATAAATTTCAGGATTTCATACATTTTTTATCGCGTTTGTTTAGTTTTGTGGTGACGTGGTTTTTGTTTTGAATTGAATAGTCAAATTATAATGATAAATTAACTATAGTATTCATCAGTTACGTTTGTGTTAGCTGAGCTAATAATCTTTGACGTAGGTTTATCGAAATATTTAATGAGTTTTAGGTTTTACTTCGCATTTTGCGGTTTTTATGTTTGAAGCTTAAGATGTAATTGAAGTTTAGGTAAACTTAGGTAAAATATTTTTGGAATAGTTTATAGTTTATTTTCAAGTGAACGTTTTGGTTTCGTGTTAGACTAATCTATGATCTGTTCATGACGTTTTCCCGCTATAAACGTTTTTAACAGGTGGCTTCTTTTTGACAATTTTTACCCGAATTTGACGTTGTTGGAGTTGTAGCGAGTGCTCTTTTATATCATAAAGTAAGAACTCTGCCCACACCACTGAGCTATGCCGCGGCACAAATTGTTTTTACAGGCTGGATGCTCTAATGAGTATTTAGCCTGTAACAGTATGATTGAATGTATGTTAGTGTTAGATGGTGAGAGTGGGTGTGCGTGCGTACAAGCTTGCGTATGTGAGTGTGTTTATGTGTGTGTGTGTATGCGTGTGCGTGTGCGTGTGTGTGTGCGTGTGCGTGTGCGTGTGCGTGTGCGTGTGCGTGTGCGTGTGCGTGTGCGTGTGCGTGTGCGTGTGCGTGTGCGTGTGCGTGTGCGTGTGCGTGTGCGTGTGCGTGCGCGAGTGCGTGTGCGTGTGCGTGTGCGTGTGCGTGTGCGTGTGCGTGTGCGTGTGCGTGTGCGTGTGCGTGTGCGTGTGCGTGTGCGTGTGCGTGTGTTTCTTTGCGATGAAATTTTTAAAACTTTCAAAAACCAAAAAATTCTAATAAATAATGATGAACAAGAACCTATAGACTATTCACTACTCATTAAACTTTTACTTTTTCCAGATAAGCAACGAGGCCTTCCTTATACGTTACTGTATATATTAGCAATTTTTCTTTACTTTATCCCTATCGACCGCTGACGGTGATAGCTTAACTGTGGAAACGTGTGCATATGTGTGTGTGTGTGTGTGTGTTAGTGCGCGTGCGCCAGTGCGAGTGTGTGTGTTTCTTTTATGTCATTAAGTAAGAACCTTGCACACACGACTGAGCTATGCCGTGGCACAAATTGTTTTTACGGGCTGGATGCTCTAATGAGTATTTAGCCTGCAACCGTATGATTGAATGTATGTTAGTGTTAGATGGTGAGAGTGGGTGTGCGTGCGTACAAGCTTGCGTATGTGAGTGTGTTCATGTGTGCGTGTGCGTGTGCATGTGCGTGTGCGTATGCGTGTGCGTGTGCGAGTGCGTGTGCGTGTGCGTGTGCGTGCGCCAGTGCGTGTGTGTGTGTGTGTGTGTGTGTGTGTGTGTGTGTGTGTGTGTGTTTCTTTGCGATGAAAGTTTTAAAACCTTCAAAAACCAACAAATTCTAATAAATAATGATGAACAAGAACCTATAGGCTATTCAAAACTCATTAAACTTTTACTTTTTCCAGGTAAGCAACGAGGCCTTCCTTATACGTTACTGTATATATTAGCAATTTTTCTTTAGTTTATCCCCATCGACCGCTGACGGTGATAGCTTAACTGTGGAAACGTGTTCAGTGTTATTAATTTTATTTTTCCGGTACATGCGTGTGTTTAATTTAATTTAATTTTTCTTGCAGTACAATACAAACTTAATGAAAATTGAAGTGTTGTGTATTTTATAATTATACCCTTGAAACTACAATGACTACAAGGAAGCTTCTTTGTGTGGAATACATGGTTGGGTATTTAAGTATTTTCTTTAGACGAATGTGATTGGACAAAAATAAACTTAAACTTGATATCTTTGTATATATATTTTGGTTGAAATTGAAAATATTTAACGTTTGGCTCAGAAACGCTGACTTTACAATAATTATAATAACCACTTTTAATACCTGTATCCCAACTAATATCGAGTTTAAATAAAATTCAGTTGGTAAAAAGGGAGGTTATTCATTCAGCCGTTAATAATCTTATATGCTGAGGTTTAAAGAATGTTGACTGTTTTAGAAATGGAAGTAGCGTTAATGAATGAATTTAAAAATGTAAAAAGTATTTTTAATACAAACTATAAAAATAGTTCAAACACTTCATTTATTTACTTACCAATTACGAGAATAGTACTTTTTCGTTGCAGGAAAGAAATAACAACTTAAACACGTTTTATAACCGTATATCTTACTTTTTCACTCTAAAAATACGCTTGAAATTTATCTACAATTTTTTTTAAACGTTTTACTTTACATTTGCTCATTTCCTTTTTAATACTCCGGCAATTAATAAATAAGAAATATTTTAAGAACAACCTAATTTTTCAATGAAAAGTCGGGTTTTCCATAAACCGTGATTATTGTGTGAAAATTGATTAAATTGCTCAAGTTTATTGATTTCGCTTGTCGTATGATATTCCGTAATAGTTTTTCCTATAGATTGATCTTTATAGCTATCTTTTTTGACATTTTCTCCTATAAAAACTCAGTATAAGTTAAACTCCACTCTTGTACAACACATAGCAGCTAGATTTTCCGATATCCCCTAAAACTTTTTAAAACAGCTTATTCGACCTTTTAACTTCAGTTTCAGTTTAATGTAAAAAGACGTGTAGATTGATGCTGAGTGTTGGTAGAAAAGATAGGTGGCTTAGTTAATCCGATGACTTACTCTAAAATAACTCCTGAAATATACCTACCTGCATACACTGCGCGTACACTTAAGCTAGACTGGATATTAATGAATCCTGGACCGGATATTACCGTACCCGAGGATAATGTTCCTTGTCTAACTATACATCAAAATTTCTTGATTAATCGATGCATATAGATTTAAAGACTGAAACTGACCTATTTTTATCATAATAAAGTGATAGCAAGCAATACATACATTTTAAATTCTGGTACTATAAAGGGAAAGATAATAATAAAGTACCTCCGGCAATACTACATTATTATCCACTTTAATACTCATGAACATAAACAGTGAATAGAAAACTGAAAATAAACCGTCTAAATGATTTTTTTTAACTAAAATTCTGATGCTACCAAGGAAAGTATTTATTATAATTTTATACATACCTGGAGGTACAAAATACTTCTAACGACTTATTTAAAGTTAAACCTTTCAGCGCTTTGAAAAAAGTTGAATATCCTTTAAAAATCACTTTTCAAACATTAAGTGCTAAAGTATATTTGATACAATACAAAAATTTAAATAAAAGTAAGGGATATAAAAGTATCTTCTTAAATGACTATATTGCTGCGTAGAAAAGTAGAAAATTGGAGATGAATATCTCGGCATAAAAGCTTTCAAAAGATAAAAGAAATGTATTCCATGGAACCAAAATAAAAAATTATAAAAGAAACTAGGGTTTTTAGTACAAGCAAACTTCTTTCATTTAAAGTCACTTTGAAATACAAAACATATCAATCAGTCAAATATAAAACTCTGCTATGACGAATCCTGATAACAAAAAGCCAAACGTATCAAATCCTTTCTAATGCACACCACGTTAACTTCATATTTAAACTAATGCATATTTTTTATTGTCTCCACCTTATGTTGTCACTTTACATTCATACGTAAAACAAACGTATAAAATATCCTCCAAAGACGCACGTAATCATGTCAGCACAGAATGTTCGTAAATCAAATTAACTTTCTAAATAACCGATACGCCGTAATAGTACATTGATATTAGCATAACTAGAAAAAAAAGATTATAAAGTTTTGCTATTTAGAGATTATATGCACCAAACGGATAGTTTTCAAAATCAAAATAGTTCCCAAGTTAGAAGTGCGAGCTTCACCCCCAAAAGCCGCTCTTAATGCGCACTAAGTTGGTTTTTGGAGTTTTTCTTAGAAACTATTGACCGCACAGAAAATTTTATACTTATTAAAAATGCTCCTTATAAAATTCTCTACAAAAAAGGTTGTTTTATTTATTTCACTTTATCCAATGCATTTCTTGCAATGAGCGATCTAAGTCAGCGGTTGCTGTCAGCTTATCGTCGTTGATCTACGAAAACCTCGTAAGCGACATGAATGCTTAAATTAGGTTTAAGTGTTAGTTCGATCAAAAATCTGGCTCGGCGTGTACTGCGAAAACCTCGTAAGGTGCTTACCAATAGAATCCATGTATTCAATCATGTGAGCTAACCACGTAACCTTCACTTGCACTATACTGGGCAATGTAAACTCGTAAGCGACATTAAACGCTATTATCGGTTATTTGTAAGCATTTCGTTCATTTCTTGTGTGTGACATTCTTTTTTAATATTACTTAATTTTCAGTAAGTATTATCCCTATTTTAATCTATCGTTGTCTACGAGTAACATACTCTTAATTACTAAAATGTTATGCTTTGGACGCCGTTGTAATTACCATTATCAAAAAAGACGGCGTTTACGTGTTTTTGGCGTATACAAAATTTGACTTCCTCATACGGTTACATGTTTTTTGATGCATTAAATTGATTGATTACTAGTCTTATTTTATAGATTTTGTAATCTGTTAATAAAATGAAAAACTTTTTCTTTAGTCGTTACTTTACATAATAATGGATCGAAGCAGTAGAGGCTGGAAGTTGCTAAATTTGGCCATAGGAGACCCTGCCATGCTTGATCAGGCGACACCAAACAATATTAATAATAATATTGAGTTTGTCCTAGAGCTTACTAATGGAGAGTCAGTGTGAGTAGACATTATAATATTTACTTTTGTAACAACGTTAATGCTCGCCTTGCCCGAACATTTTTCTGGTGTATAAACAAAAAAAATTTGTTTTAACCTTCTCAGAAAGATTTTAATAGTTCTACACTTCATTTTAATCCTTATTCAAATGTTCATTTTTTTGTAATCGTTACTCTACTTCTGTAGTCTACTCCACGATGGTGTTCTTCCACCTGACCTGAAAATAATATTGAAGCAGCTTCTGAAGGTACTGCAATGTATGTTATGCAGCATCTCTAATTTTTATGATAAATACTAATTATTTTTTCCAGGATTTGTCATACTCATGATGCTAATATAGCAACAGTGGAAGACCAAACTGCACCTTCAACTCCAGCTAAGACAAGTGTGGAAAATGATAGTTGTACAGAAGATACTGACGTTGTCGCTTCCGATTCAAGTTATAAGCTGTCCCATGATGAATTGTGCAGTGATTCAACTGACGATAATGAAGATACAGAAGATAATACAACCGGCATAATTAAACAACCGATGCTGAGAACGGATCAGAGAGACCCGAAGCAAATCAACAAAGAAATAAAAGGAATAAAAAGGCAAACCCTAAAGAGTGGCAGTGTTATAAAAATAAAGATAAACGTATGAAAGGGGAAGAGTATACTGGTGTTAAAAAGGACAAGGTTAGAAAGAAAAGCTACAGCGTGAACAAAACAGCGAGGAGAATGGGTTCACCTTGTTCGAGCATTGAGTGCAGAAGGGTAAAAACGAGAGTATGTCCAGGCATCTTAGAAGCTGACAGGGAACGTCTGTTTACCACGTTTTGGCAATACATGGATTAGAAGCAAAGGAAGGAAGCAGTCTAGTTCACTCCAAATCTATAAACAGAGTCAGGAAAGCTACAGAGACAGATGGCCCGTCACGAAGGAAGAGTACATTACACTACACTCTAAATATCAATAATGAGCTGCATTCAATCTGCAAATCATTGTTCCTATCGACATTTGGTTTAAAAGAATGCACAATAAGAAATTGGGTAATGAATAGCAAGGATGGAATGCACCAAGATGCAACTGTCAAGTATAATACTAAAAACGATAATACTAGAAATGTTGAAAGAAACGCAACAAAAGAGTATGCTGCAAATTTTTTAAATAGCCTGCCAAAAATGCCATCTCATTACTGCAGATCATCCACTTCTAAGGAATACTTAGAGCCAATAATTGAATCAAAATCGGACCTGCATCGAATTTATCTTCGAAAGTGTCAACATGAGGGGATCGAATCATTGCCCAGAAAACAGTTTCTTGAGATATTTCAAAACAAGAACCTGGGACTATTTCAACCAAGAAAGGACCAGTACGACACCTGTATTGGATATAAACACAAGCAGGTCTCAGAAGAACAGTATGCACAGCATGTAAAGCGTAAGGACGAAAAAAGAGAGCAGAAGAAACAGGAAAAAGAGAAAGCAATTAGAGGAGAGCAATTAACATACACAATGGATTTGCAGGCTGTGAAGCTATCCCCAGCACTTTAGTGCGCTTTATTATAAAACTAAATTATGCGTGCACAATTTTACACTTCACAACATTGCTACAAAGGATGTCACTTGCTATTTGTGGAATGAAAGTGAGGGTGGTCTTGTAGCTGCCACTTTCGCCAGCTGCGTGATAGACTTTCTTGCAAAAGAAATAGAAAAGCACCAGGCCAATACAGTGGTTATGATTAGTGATGGGTGCACCTATCAAAATCGCAATGCTGGTTTGGGAAATGCATTATTAAAGTTCTCTATAGAGAAGAACATCACAATTATCCAACAGTATCTAGAAAAAGGTCATACGCAAATGGAGGTGAGTAGCCTCCACAGTACCATTGAGAACAAATTAAAGCACAAGGAAATCTACCTTCCGTCTGATTATGCCAGAATTTGTAAAGAAACTAGACCAAAGCAACCTTACCAAGTTCACTACCTCGATTATACTTTTTTCAAGGATTTCTCTGCTCTTGATTATGTTCCATCTGTTAGGCCCGGAAAGGGCACAGGGGATCCCGTAATTACAGATGTCTGCTCATACAAGTACTCACCAGAAGGTGAAATACATTACAAGCTCAGTGTAACCGATGAATGGGTTCAATTGCCACACCGCATAAAGAAGGGTCCTTTTCAACTGCCACAACTTTATCCTGCAAGATTAAAAATATCGAGGGAAAAATTTAATCACCTACAAGAGCTAAGCAGAGTCATTCCAAGTGACTGCCATGGATATTACGACGAGCTTCCGCATTTCTAATTACATTCTATTACATTGTATTTAAGTTAATAACGTTCTGACATAGGTAGTTAGAACAGTATTAAAATTAAACTAATATAAAAAACTGTTAAAGTTATTTTTTTAGAATTTCATAACTAATACCAAAACCTCGTATCCGTCAACAGTGCAGAGATTCTCCATAAGAGAAAATCACATAAGCAACAATTAATTTTTTTTAATAAAAAGTATTTAAAATGTGTGTATATTACACAACAAAAAAATCAGTATTAAATTATTTAGTATCACAAAAAAAAATTATTTTTTTGAATGAAATTAACATTATAAGACAATTTTATGTGTCTCCTGTAAAATTAGTCTTTCGTCGCTTACTAGGTTTTCGTAGCTCAATGACGTTATATTAAATATACGATTTTTTTCTTCATCTGAAATTGCGTTAAAAAAGTATCATATTATATAGCCAGAGTTCTGAAAGGTATCTCAAAATAAACTATTTTGAGATAAGATAATAGAAAATGAACAAGTTCTAGTTGTTGGACAAGACGTCGATCTTCTTGTTTTATTAACATCACTTTTCCCCGAAGATAGAGACATTATATTTCCAAAAGAGGCCGTGGCGGCTGTGTATCAACGTCAGGATCTTTTGGAAAAGGAAAACAACAATACGTACAAATGTTTAATAGGAAAAAAGTCCTTGATAGTATCGTACATGATTTTAACAACCCAAAGTCAGCCCCTTAGGAAATTGAGAAAGTCGGTGAAAGGTTTATACTGGAACTTTACAATCTTCAAGGCAGCCTAAGCGAGCAACGATAAGCTTGTTTTAATAAATTAGTTGGTCAAGGAAAGAGCACTGTAGCTGCCTCGCAACAACATTCCCGGCGAACCTTCCTGCAGGTACAAATATGGGGAGAACAACCTTTAAAACCCGACCTATATACATAACAGAGGTGCCCGCTTTATCCTCAATTTTATCATTAATAACTTGCAACTACAAACAATGTTGCGTGAAACGAGGCAGCTGCGTTAATGCTGGCTTGTGTTGTACAACTATGTGCGGAACTTGTGGGAAAAATTCTACAAATACCGAGTATGTGGAAGACACTGTAGACGATGGCATGTAGATTAAATGTAGCTTAGTGGAATAGGCATTATGCTTATAAGGAAAACCACGTAAAAAAACGTGCAGATAGCTCTTCCTCATGGGTTATGTGGAAACGAGCAGTTGAAATATTAGAAAAACAAAACTAAAATATTACACAAAAACATGCTTTTGCTTATATTTTGTAGTATTTTACCAGCTGTTGCGTGTATACTTTGAACGTTAAATCACTTTTGAGGACTATAAGTCGGATGGCGACCTGTGTTCATTTCTACCCCTTCTTTCGATCGGTTTTTTCTTGAAATACATTGAATAAAATGAAATAAGCAAAATATATTGTGTAGGAAATTTTATGAGGAACATTTTCAGTAAGCGTACAATTTTTTGTCCGACCAATGGTTTCTGAGAAAAATGCCAAAAATCAACTTAGTGCGCATTAAGGGTGGTTTTTCGGGGTGATGCTACACTTGCAACTTCAGGGCTTAAAACGGTGATTGAAGATGTTCATAACATTAGAGTTTAGTTATTGTTTGAGTTCTGAACAGCAAGGTTGTGCGCCGGGTGAGAACGTGATAAGTTAACTTATCAAGTGACCCTGGATAACCGGTATCATAAATTTATTCATATTTATTTAACTAACACCAAACTAAGTGTAACTAAAATATAATATCGTGGCCACTATGTCCTACGCTACTAATTATATACAATATGGTTCCCAAAAATTGGACATTTCTAAAAGAGCAAAACGCAACGACACACAACCACAAACATTCACAGGATTATCACAACCAATACCCCAACAAACGCAATCACAACAAAAGAAGAAAAAAACTTTCGCGTAGTATTACAAAATGTACACCCCTCACCACACAAAAGAAATAATAGGAAGCCTAAACGAAGAAAGACATGAAGCAACAAGCGTATGAAACATCAAACAACGAAAAACCAATTAACCCTACCATTATTCTTCGAAGATATTAAACCAAAGGAAAATAAGGAAATATACAAAATCAAACAGCTACTAAATAAAATAGTTCATACTGAACAACGGTACGTCAAAAGAGAGATACTCCAGTGTATGAGGTGTCAGAGATTCGGCCACACGATGAACTATTGCAATAATAGCCCAAGATGTGTCAAATACACTGACAACCACTACACCTAGGAAAGTTGTACGAATAAATAGTATGGAGAAAAAGCCCGAACTATTGAGCCTGCCTAGTCCACAAGCAGCTCCAACAAAAATGATATCCTGTCTTACGCGAAAGACGAGCTCTTACACAATCAGTAAAACAAGGCTTAACTCTCAAATAGCAAGACTACAAGAACATAACATACAAGACACTTCTAACATCAACATAGATCAACAACACTGCAATGTTCAGTATCCTAATGACCTAACAGAACTAAAACACACTATGAAAACGTTGCTAGACGCAATGAATGCTCATCAATCTCATAACCACTCTGATTAATAAGACTACAAAATGAATCCATTACTTAAGATTGTTTTCTGGAATGCTAATGGCCTGTGTGGACATGCACTGGAAATCACATCCTTCATACAGCAATATGCCCAAGATATATTGTTAGCTTCTGAATGTCACGGCACTTCAAGAAGCCATTTCAATATACCTGGATTCAATATATACTTTACAAACCATCCTGGAGGAGTGGCGTACGGAGGTGCTGCGATAACCATTGACAGGGGATCAAACACTACGAAAAACCAAACTTATATATGAACATATACTAGCCCAATTGGAAAACATTTCGGGAAATACTTAATGAACTAATTAACCTAGAAATTCCGCTAAAAGATGAATTAGACAACGAAACAGCTGTAGAAAACCTGACCAAAGCCATTCAATCCGCAGTACGGTAAGCTAAATTTGATAAAAAGGAAACACAACTTAAGGAACACCGTTGGTTGTAAAACAGGTAAATGCAGACAAAAGAAATGCCCGGAAGAGGTGGCAACTAACAAGAGCAGATTTGGTCAAAATTAGATACAATAAAATATCCAAAGATCTTAAACAACTGTTATAGAAGGTTGAAAACAAATCTATCCAAGAATATGTAAGCAACCTTTGCGCAACTAAAGCCACAGAATACTCTTTATGGAAGGCAACCAAGAAACTTAAACGGCCTCAATAAAACCATACCACCTATAAAAAATAATAATGGTACTTGGGCTAGAAAAAAAACCCAAGCCTTCTCGAAACACCTCATTGAAGTCTTCGAACCTTCCCATTCTACAACGAATTCCCTAGAGGAAGACGACGTACATAAATTATTGGAGACACCTTATCAAATGGATCTTCCACTCAAGAAAATAACAAAAGCGCAAGTAGGAATTGTTAGATTTAAAGAAATTGATCCAGGGTACGATTTGGTCACAGGAAAATTCCTAAGAGAATGTACGCAAAAGTGTTATATAGCATTAACACAAATATTAAACGCAATTCTAAGAATTCATTACTTTCCCAGCCAGTGGAATGTTGCCTGCATAATTATGATACCGAAACCAGGGCAAATCAGTCAGACGTAAATTCATACAGACCTATAAGTGTCTTGCCGCTACTCTCCAAGGTCCTTAAAAAATACTCTTAAATCGACTACTACAAACTATTGATGACATTTTATTACTCTTATATTACACTTATTACTCAAACATCAGTTCAAATTTAGGACAGGGCATGGAACCATTAAACAAGTCCACAGACTGGTAAATCAAATAAATAGCACTCTAAACCACAAACAGTATTGCTCAGACACTTTATTCGATAAAGTGTGACATGCTGGATTATTCTTTAAGCTCAAGACCATGCTATCGTATACCATTCCCTTCTAAAATCCTACCTTACGAACAGGCACTTTTACATAAGTCACCAAGAAGTAAACATTGATCTTTGTCCGGTAAATGCTGGGGTACCCCAAGGGAGTATTATATGCCCAATTCTCTACCTAATGTATACGCGGACCTACCAACGACTAGAATTACAACAACAACGTCTGCAAACTTATAACATCATCTTACCAAGCTCAAATGATGGCTAATAAAATGGCGAACAAAAGTCAACGAAAGTAAATCCACCCATGCCACTTTCACCATGAAGAGAGACAGCTGCCCTCCAGTTACTCTACATGGTTATCAAATTCACTTATCAACTCAAATCAAATACCCTGGAATGACCCTCGACAGAAGACTAACGAGGCGTACCGATGTACTGGTTGCTGGGAAGAACTTCGCAGCTATCTTACACAATAAACTCCTGTATAAACAAATCTTGAAACCTGTTTGGGTTTATGAAATTCCTCTCTGGGGATTAAATATCGAGATATTGCAACGTTTCCAAAACAAAGAGCTTCGCAACATACTTAATACTAGGTGGTATATTCCAAATACAGTGTTACATAAAAACCTAACAATAGCACGTATGCATGTGTCTGCGTGCGTGTGCGCAAGTGTGCATGTATTCGTGTGTGCGTGTGTGCGTGTGCGTGTGTGCGTGTGTGCGTGTGTGCGTGTGTGCGTGTGTGCGTGTGTGCGTGTGTGCGTGTGTTCGTGTGTGCGTGTGTGCGTGTGTGCGTGTGTGCGTGTGTGCGTATGTGCGTGTGCGCGTGTGTGCGTGTGTGCGTGTGTGCGTGTGTGCGTGTGTGCGTGTGTGCGTGTGTGCGTGTGTGCGTGTGTGCGTGTGGCGTGTGTGCGTGTGTGCGTGTGTGCATGTGTGTGTGTCGTGTGCGTCGTGTGCGTTGTGCGTGTGCGTGTGTGCGTGTGTGCGTGTGTGCGTGTGTGCGTGTGTGCGTGTGCGTGTGTGCAGGTGTGCGGGTGTGCACGTGCACGTGTGTGCGTGTGTGTGCGTGTGTTGTATGTGTGCGTGTGTGCGTGTGTGCGTGTGTGCGTGTGCGGTGTGCGTGTGCGTGCGTGCATATGTGCGTGTGCGTTTGCGCTGTGTGTGTGTGCGTGTGTGCGTGTGCGTTGTGCGTGTGTGCGTATGTGCGTTGTCGTGTGCGTTTGCGTGTGCGTGTGTGCGTGTGTGTGTGTGTGTCGTGTGTGCGTGTGTGCGTGTGTGCGTGTGGCGTATGTGCTGTGTGTGTGTGCGTTGTGCTGTGTGCGTGTGTCGTTGTGCTGTTGCGTGTGTGTGTGCGTGTGTGTGTACGTGTGTGCTGTGTGTGCTGTGTGCGTGTCGTATGTCGTTGGTGCGTGTGTGCATGTGTGTATGCGTGTGTGTCGTGTCGTGTGCTGTGTGTGTGTGTATGTCGTGTGTGCGTGTGCGTGTGTGCGTGTGTACGTTGTCGTGTGCATGTGGTTGTACGTATGTGTGTCGTATGTGTGTGTGTGTGCTGTGTACGTTGTGCGTGTGCGATGTGCTGTGTGTGTCGTGTACGTTGTGCGTGTGTGCGTATGTCGTGTTGCGTGTGCGTGTGGTGTCGTGTGTGTCGTGTGTGCGTGTGTGCGTGTGTGCGTGTGTGCGTGTGCGTGTGTATGTGTCGATGTGTGTGCGTTGTCGTTGTCGTGTGCGTGTATGCGTGTGTTGCGTGTGCGTTTGTGTCGTTGTGTGTATGTGCGTGTGTGCGTGTGTGCGTGTGTGCTGTGTGCTGTCGTATGCGTGTCGTATGTACGTTGCGTGTGCAGTGTGTGCGTAGTCGTATGTGTATGTGCGTTGTTGTGCGTGATGTGCGTATGTGCTGTGTCGTATGTCGTGTGCGTGTGTGTGTATCGTTGTGCGTATGTCGTGTGTGTCGTGTGTGCTGTCGTGTGTACGTGTCGTGCGTGTGCATGTCGTATGTGCGTGTGTGTATCGTGTAGTTGCGTTGTGCTGTGTACGTGTGTGCGTTGTGCGTGTGGTGCGTGTGTGCTGTGTGTGCGTGTGTGCGTGTGCGTTGTGCTGCGTGTGTGCTGTTGTGTGCTGTGCGTGTGTGCGTGTGTGCGTTGTGTGTACGTGTGTGCGTGTGCGTGTGTGTGCGTGTGTGCTGTAGTATGTGCGTGTGTGCGTGTGCGTATGTGCGTTCGTGTGTGTGTGCGTGTTCGTGCGTAGTGTGTGCGTGTGCGTGTGTCGTGTGCGTTTGTACGTGTGCGTGTGTGCGTTGTGCGTGTGTGCGTGATGTGCGTGTGTGCGTGTGTGCGTGTGTGCTGTGCGTGTGTCGTGTGTACGTGTGTGTGTGCGTGTGCGTTGTGCGTGTGTGCGTGTGTGCGTGTGTGCGTGTGTGCGTGTGTGCGTGTGTCGTATGTCGTGTCGTATGTCGTGTGTGCTGTGTGCGTTGTTGTGTGGTGTCGTATGTCGTGTGTGTCGTGTGTGGTGTGTGCATGTGTCGTGTGTGCGTTGTGCGTGTGTGTGTGTGTCGTATGTCGTGTGCGTGTGTACGTGTGTGCGTGTGTGTTGTGCGTGTGTACGTTGCGTGTGTCGTGTGTCGTGTTGCGTGTGCGTGTGTCGTGTGTGCGTGTGGTGCGTGTGTGCGTGTGTCGTGTGTGCGTGTGTGCGTGTGTGGTGTGCGTGTGCGTGTGCGTGTGTGCGTGTGTGCGTATGTGCGTGTGTGCTGTGTGCGTGTCGTGTGCGTGTGCGTGTCGTGCTGTGCGTGTGCGTGTGTGCGTGTGTGTCGTATGTCGTGGATGTCGTCGTGTGCATAGCGTATCGTGCATGTCGTATGTGTAGTGTGTCGTGTGTGCGATGTGCTGTACGTAGTGCGTTGTACGTGTGTGCGATGTGTCGTGTAGCTGTGTACGTTGTGCGTGTGCGTATGTACGTATCGTGTCGCTGTGTGTGTCGTTGTCGTGCGTGTGTATTGTCGTATGGTGTCGTGTCGTTGCGTTGTGCTGTGTCGTGTGCGTGTCGTAGCGTGTGTCGTGTGCGTAGTCGTGTGCGTGTGTGCGTGTGTACGTGTTGCGTGTGTGCATGTATTGTGCGTGTATGCGTGTGTCGTATGGTGCGTGTGTGCGTGTGTGCGTGTGTGGTGTGATGCGTGTGTGCGTAGTGTGCGTATGTGGTGCGTTGTGCGTGTGCGTGTGTGGTGTGTGCGTATGTCGTTGTATGTGTGCGTTGTGTCGTGTGTGCGTGCGTGTGCGTATGTGCGTGTGTGCGATGTTGCGTGTGTGCGTGTGTGCGTATGTGTGCGTGTGCGATGTGGCGTTGTGATGCGATGTCGTGTGCTGCGTGTCGTTGTCGTGTGCGTGGATGTGTGCTGTGTGCGTGTGTACGTGTGTGCGTGTGCGTTGCGTGTGTGCGTGTGTACGTGTGTGCGTGTCGTATGCTTGCTGTGTGCGTGTGGTATGTGTGTGTGTGTGCGTGTGTGCGTGTGTCGTGTGCGTGTGTGTGTGCGTGTGTGCGTGTGTCGTGTGCGTGTGTGCGTGTGTGCTGTGTGTGCGTGTGTGCGTGTGTGCATGTGTGCTGTGTGCGTGTGCGTAGTGTGCGTGTGTGCGTTGTGCGTGTGTGCGTGTGATGTGGTGCGTGTGTGCGTGTGTTGTGTGTGTGTGCGTGTGTGCGTGTGTCGTGTGTGCGTGTGCGTGTGTGCGTGTGATGTGCTGTGTGCGTGTGGTGCGTGTGTGCGTGTGTGGTGTGTGCATGTGTTGCGTGCGTTGCTTGCGGTGTACGTGTGTGCGTGATGTGTGTGCTGTGTGATGTCGTCGTTGTGGTGTGTGCGTGTGTCGTGTGTGGTGTGTGCGTGTGTGCGTGTGGTGTGTGCGTTGTGCGTGTGTGCGTGTGTGGTTGTCGTGTGTCGTGTGTGCGATGTGTGGTGGCGTGTGCGCGTTTCGCGTGTGTGGTGTGTGCGTGGTGTGTGCGTTGTGTGCGTGTGTGCGTGTTGTGCGTGTGTGCGTGTGTGGTGTGCGTGTGCGTGTGTGCTTGTGTACGTGTGTGCGTGTGTGCGTCTGTGCATGTACGCGTGTGCGCGTGTACGCGTGTGTGCGTGTGTACGCGCGAGCGCGCCAGCACACGTGCATGCTAGCGCGTGTGCTTGTGTAGGAGCGTGAGTACATGCGCGCGTGTGTGTATGTGCGCATATACTGCGTAAGTAGCCATCTTTTTGTTTGTTTACGTTCCAATGATATTTTACATTAACTATCCTCCTCCAGTTTCGCTCCCGATTTTATTATTATTGAATAAATAAATAATTTAAACCAGTGTTACTTTCAATTAACGACATCAGCCAGTAGAAATGCCCACACCAACGACTTGAGCTAAGATGAAATATAATAAACAATAACGTTTTTGCGTAGAACTGTTTAATTGAAAAGTTAAATAAGTAACAGGATCAGTACATCTTGATTCAAAATAAACCTAAGTTGGATTTCTGATTTCTTAGCGTTTTCATGGTTAAATGTTACAGTTATAGTCAGTAAACATTTTGAGCAACGGAGTTGATCTCATTCTCATTTGGGTGACCTGTATTTCACATCTCATGTCATGGTCTAGCAGTTAGGAGAAAGCTAACTGACGGGGGACGTATTTTACACAAACTTTGACTTCATGTTTTAATTATGGATTATGACTGATCTACTAATACTTGCGCGTTGGTTAATCCAATTTTTTTCGTGTTTGTGTTATCTATCTAGAGTACAACCCATCACTACCTTCTGAATAATTCGTCAGTTGTAGTAGCAGTCTCATAATTAGCATCTTAAACAGATTTCATTGATAGTCTCATAAATTAGTAGCACTCATAAAGTGTTACTCGCTATTAGCTGCGTATGCATTGAACACATTATTTTTAATGCTATACTTCTTATTATGGGCAAAATCATTAAAATATGAGAACTAAAGTAGTGTCTTTACTTGTAATTAAGAAAAATATGTGAACATGATTTCAGAAGTATTTAAAATGTTTATTTTTGCATAGAATAATACTATGTAAACACATTTACATGTCTTAATGTTCAACATTATGAAACATATGAAGCTACCAATTATTCATAATAGTTCACCAGAACATATTATGTTTGTTTCAAATTAGGGGCTGTAAGGTTACAGAACGGACAAACAAAATAAGAGGATTTGTCTCCTGAACAAACTACTTTCCCAAATCAGTTCGTACATAAAGTTTTGTATCTAATTTTTTTTAATTTCCATTTTCACTTGAAACGTCACTCTCAAAATTTTCATTTAATTATTACGTTGTAGCATAACTAGCAATAGACTTACGTCAGATAATTATTTTTATAGTTGCTAAACTAATTCAATCTAGCATACTAACCCTTCAACTAAGTTAACGATTCTTAGTAGGAAAGTTCGGAGCTTAGGTCAACCTCTACTTTAAGTTACATGCCAATTACCATAGACCTAGTATCTTATATAATATTACTATGCTCCTTTTAAATTAATATAGCTTCATAAATACTCTCATTGCAGAGATTCTTACTAATATTGAAAATATTGACTAATGTGTTTGGTATCTTCCTGCTTCTTTTATGTATGTATTTAGTAGTAGTTCTAGGCATTGTCTCTTACAAAAAAAAACCTTTATTTCGATGTAAAAGAATAGTTATTTGTATTATAAATTAAAATGGGTGTTTACGAGTACGAGTAAACTTCATGAGTACTCGCGAACCGTTTTATGGTAGAGTGACACACAAGATTTTTTGTGCCGACGGCAACAATTGTTATTAAAATCAATAAACAAAATTGTACTTTTTAAAATTTCATACCTGTTGAAATTAAGTTATCAATACTGACAACTAACAGTAACCATTTGAAAATTTTAAATTTCTTTCGAAAAATCTGTGGAATTGTTTTATCTTATTTATAAGGTAATTAAACTAGAATGCAAGTACAATAATACAAGAAATGGTGATTCTAATATTGTAAACATAGATCTCATGGGTTTAGTACCCAAACATAAAGAAGCCGCAGAAGGCGTTATTAGTAATTTGTTGTCCTCCTGATCAGCAATTCGCTACTGGATGGAGTATGCAAGTTTTATTAAATGGTGCAGCGACAATTCTGTGGCAACCTTCTATACACTTTCACTTTTAGACGGCTTTAATAATCGGAATGTGTGCAGCTTGCCTCAGATACGTGTTGGCTAAAATGGCGGTGCAAGATCGTGGAGATGTTATAATTAGAATTCCTGATACGGAAACCAATAAACCACGCACCTCTTGCATCATAGAGCCGGCCTGGATTAATATCGTGAGGGAATATACATCTTTACGACCACCGACGCGCGACGGAACTGGACCGTTTATTTTTGTATTTTTGTAAACGATACTCATCAGAACAAGTTGTACACACACCTCTTTCTTGAAAGTTTATTTTTAATTTTGGTGTTCTTTTTTCAAACAGATTTTCAATAATAGGTACCACAGAACTTACATTATAACATTCTAATTCCATTGGGAGCTTGATAACACCGCGCTACATCTAATGGTCTATTAAAATTTGTATACGTTTTTTATATTTCTATCAAATTTGAGTGCATGTTTTTATTTACTCGATACGTATCTTTTCTACGGAAAATAAATGTACTGATAAATGATAAGTAAAAAAAAATATTATTGTCACCTCGAGACCCCATATTAGTACATCTGATTTGAGATGTAGTTATGATTTACTGTCACTAATACTTGTTTTAAGTTGTCAAACAAAAATAAAAATAAACCTTTGTTATTTTTAGCAAGCTCAATACTTATTTCCAGTATGTAGTATTGATTTAACTACATACAAATTTTAGTAGAATTTAAATTTTCCCACACTAGGTACGATGTTTTTTTAATTTAAAATGCCATAAAAAGCCGATAATATTTAATACTTTATTACTGGATGTTCAATTTATTGGCATTTGAAATAAATTAGGGCAAAATTGGTTTGATAACATTTTTCAGGTTATATGGTTATTCAAATCCCACATAAAATTTTATTTAACATGTAAGCTATAAATCACAAATATCAATCTAACTTTGAAATTGTTTAATTAATTGATCTAATTTGTAATAAACAATTAATACATGTAATAATACGAGCATTTCTGGTCAAAGAGAATGGCTAAATATAGTTTTTAAAATGAACGATTTTTAATTTGGGCTTAGCCTTTAAGGTAGAAAGTCGTAATAATCCAGTTTGTGTCTCCGCGGGCAGTGAATTAAGAAAAGGACTCTTCGTTACGGGCACTGAAATTACAACAAAAAGAGATAGGACTAGGTACGCCATGTTGGATCGCAACGATAATAATTCCACTGAAAATGGTTAAGTAGTGACACTCAAACTGCTACGTTTATTTTTAAAACGATACAAATACATTTATAACATTATATTAAATGGTTCATAATTCTATCACGTTATCAAGATATCATTTTTATATATAATACCATAAGTGCAAGGAAATTATTGTATAATATAATATCTAATTGCCAGTGCTTGATAAAGTCGATTCACAAACCTGGTAAGAAGTTTAAAATAGATGATACACCTGAAGGTCTAAAACATACTGTAAGAGATATCATTTATGAGAAAAATGTTCGAAAGAAAGTGGTTATATTAGAAGCACTCAGGAAAGCATTAGTTGAAAAAGAATTACTAGTAGCATCTCTGCCAACCGTAAGCAAAATATTGAATAATATTGGATTCAAACTTAAACAAATTGCGATCGGCGAACGCTGTACGTGAAATTGAATGCTGCATCTTCAAGAGCTTTTCTTTTTCATTTCACTGAAATCGTTGACCATTCATTAATGCTTCTTAGCGACATTTTCAAACAATTCTTTTCTTTCGAAGAATTCCATACATAATAATCCTATGGGCTGTAGTCATGAAAATTTTGTAGCAATTAGTTAGCTCTAACAAATGACGGTGCATTTTCAATTAAATACATTTGTGTTGTGATAGCTCTATAAGACAGGGCACTAGGCACTAGGCACTAGGCACTATCTTAAATAAAAATATAATCATTATAATGAAAAAATCGATTAAACTTCGGGATTAAGAATTTAGTAAATGCTAAATGTAAATTTGGCATTTTACTATTCCAAGAAGTAGCAACGGATAGCTTCATTTTTTTTTTAAAATAAGATTTTTTGGTACAAGCACTCGGCAGTAGTCACAGTTTTCTTCATAATTGAGTAAATTACGATATCTTATATATTTCGTGTAAAATATTTCCGCCTTACAAAACTTGTTTCTTCAGGTCAACTTTTTAAAATCTTCGATATATTCTAGAAATGCGTAACTCGCGGGCTAGTTTTTGCAGCAACGGAGTTTTCACAAGATTCGTAACCCCTTACATTACTTGAACTGACCTGCGAAATGCTCTTAATTTTGCAGTTAGTATTCCACAGGGAAAATGTAATCCCAGTTTTTTTTAGAGTGGTAAGTCTTGAATGAGATGTAATTTAGTATCAGTTTTTATTGCCCGATTTACTCCTGACATTTTACCTATACACTGACAGACAAACGACGCAAGAAGTTTTGATACATAATCTGGTACGACATAAATCTAATTATATGTTATGTAAGGAAAC
Organism: Vesta saturnalis; assembly: GCA_036346205.1. Taxonomy (NCBI): domain Eukaryota; kingdom Metazoa; phylum Arthropoda; class Insecta; order Coleoptera; family Lampyridae; genus Vesta; species Vesta saturnalis. The sequence continues at coordinate 81,115 of JARFJB010000852.1, forward strand.
TGACCTAATACAACTCAATTGTAATGAACGAAGGGTTAAATTGTCTCAAAAAAAGATCAGACATAAATAAAATTTTAAACTAACAAGTTGACAAAACAAAGGGGTTTCTGGACGAAGACGCTTTCACCTCTGGACAGCGACGGATGCAGCTATTCGAGATAGAATTGGTCGGGTTTGCCGCAGGAATACAGTTGATAAAGGGGTCGGACTCCTAATAAAACTCTGGGTTGATTTCTACAGTTGATAAAGGGGTCGGACTCCTAATAAAACTCTGGGTTGATTTCAATCAAAATCACGAGATGTAAAATTATTAAATTTTTTTAGTACGGTACTAATACGGGAACATAATAGAGTAATTTTTTTCCCTTTATAAATATGTTAAAAAACCATTTTGTTATGGTCGTCTCTCTGTATAGAAAAGCACGTGCGGGATTCGATATTCTTTTCTATAAATCGGCCAGTCTACTTTATGTAAAGAAGTTCCCTATTCTCAATATCTTGTGAATAAATAATGTAATGCAGAAAACATAACATTTGGAATAGGAAATATTAATGTTTATAATGATGCTATTTGCCTAAATCTATGCATTCAAACCAATACATCATGTTCTTTAGATTACTTGTGAAAAATTGAAACTGATATAGTTACATGGAGTAAATACACAAGCCTTAAAAACTCATTTCTTGATAACCACCTGGTATATTTTACTGAAATTTTCAAAAACGACATGACTGTTGCCAAGCAGAGAATAAACCAAGTCCGATTGAAAAGGTGACATAATAAATGTAATAATTTCGGTTTAACAAAAAGTTACCGGTGTAAAAACAAAGTTCTCCCGGAGAATTTATATTAAAATAATAAGTTTTATTTTTTTATTTTAATAACAGCGTCGGACGCTGTAAGTAATTCAATCCTTAATCATAATAACTTCAAATTTTCAATTTGTACCATGGATATTATTAGTAACGAACAAAGAAAATGTTATTATTGTAATAGCAACATAAAGTCGCGAAAGAAAAGGCAATTAATGGCTTTTAATATCTTGTCAATAAGTTTGTTAATCTTTTTCGGCATGTTTTATTTTATGTATCTAAGGTGTAAATGTATGTAATAAAAGGGACAAGAAGAAAAAAACCACATGTCGTAGGAAAGGAGGTGTTCTCCCACGTGGTTGCAACGGCGTTATTCAAATAAACCGTGACAAATCGCTTAAAATTTTTATACCCATAATATTGGTCAAATATCAGCCGTTGGTAATTAGTTACACTGGAACATATAGCAAAATCAAGTGGTGGATCTCTCTTACGCTGAAACAATACATAATACATAATTTTTTTAAAATTAACACTTTTTAATTTGGAATGTAAGGAAGGCTAAGACACACCTTATTGTTTTGTTACCAATAACAATTACAAACCGTTGTGACCATAAACGCGAACTTCTCCTTTTCTTTTTTTGTTGGTTTTAATGCAAGTTTCTCAAAACAATAAAGTGACACTGTAAACAAACCTATATGGACAAATAATCGCACCTTTTCGATTGTAATACGCGAAGAGGGCATGTAAACAACTTAGATCGATAAATAATCGCCACTCTCTTGATTTTAAACCGTTAAAAGTTTTAAGATTAAGTGATTAATTGAATGATTATATTCAGACGTAAGTAGGTATTTAAATCGCAACAAGCAATTCAACAAGCTAGTGAAACCTACAGAAAATTGGTGATTGTTTTATTTTATGTACAACCTAACTTGCATTGTTATTTTACTTTATATTTTATTTTTGTCCTAATTGTCGGCATGATTGGTTGAACAACGGTCGCATGATACAATGGTGGCTGGTTTCACTGTTTGTTTTTCATTGTGTTTATACGTAATTGAACTGCGTTTCATTTTGCCGTTACTTGATTTTATAATTTTACCCACTTTAACCTCAGTTAATGGTATTTAGTTGTGTGTGCATATTGAACATTTTCTTGATGATCCCAGTTTTGTAATTAACGGATTGAATCTTCATTATGTCAAGCTCGTTAATTCTAATTAGAGTAATTTTATTCTTTACCTTTACTTTACTATGATGCAAAAATTAGCCTCGTCAATTCCTATCGCACTCAATTAACACAGCGTAGCCTACCTCAAGACAGTCGATTCTTTTTTATCAGAATTGCGGTTTGCGAGTAATTCAATACTAGGCTTGTAAACAAAATCTTTAATTATTGCGACGAATGTCAATGTGATGTAAGTAAATAATAAGTAAGACTAGTATTATCGTCGGTAAAGTAGCTAATTTTTTTAAGAATTTGCATTTGTGAAAATAAGTTCAATATCATTCAAGAGTTTATAGTAACTATTCGGTTATTTAATTTATTAAATTTAATGAAACATTATGAAGAAGGTTATGAGTATTTACTAACTCAGAAACAAATGAAGTTATAGTAAATCTCGTTCGGACTATTGCGTTATAATTTACCTAAATATTATTTTAGAAATTTCATCAATGGTGAAATTTGGCCAAAATATGATACACCAGATTTGAAGGGTTAATTTGTGTGTTCCATAAAATGTGCGTTGTTCAGATGAAGCATTTCTTAACACCTGGATTTTTAACATTCATATGCAGTTGGTCGTTTTATTAACTCACCTCGCAAGCAAAAGGGGGCCTTAAAAAAATAATTCTAGATGTAATTAATTTATTGTAGTGCATAAAAACAGTTTAATTGTTGTTAATATTGCGAAACGTATACCATACAACGTAAAAGTAGTATCATGCTCATAGCTAAACATAATGTGTACAGAGCCTCCAATTATTTAATAAATTGCACCAACGCTTAAAGATTGCATCAAAATAATCCTCAGCGCTTAAAACAATTAACAACCAAATAGGCGTTGATTAATAAATAAACAATTAAAATAATTATAACAAAAATTGCAATCTAAAAGCTAAATGCAATTAACTGATTCATATTTGATGTGATAATTTCTGTGATATCTAAAATTAAAACGTGCAACATTTAATTCATGATAGTAATAGTAATAAATTTAGGCAATAGAATAGACCATCCTTTTTTATGTTTGCCACAATTTCTATACGAAGTATTCCGTTTGCACTTTTCCTTATTCTAGTCCTAGAACTAGTCTACTTTGTAGGGCACCTATTGTAAGACTAATCCTAAATTTAATACCACCAATGTGTAGGATAATTGCATTCCTACAAATTTAAAGGTAACTAAAGTTTCTTCATTAACAGGTCGTTAAATAGCATTTACTGGGAATATTGTTTTCCTGTGTAGTAATGTAGTTGAAATCGTGTATAAGAAACTGGATTTAACATTATACATTATTTTTTGCCATACGCTATGTATTTAGGTGCGTGTTATATCGGATTACAACAACCTACATTCAATACAAACAAATTGAAACACACATAAACTTTTAACAAAACCCATTTGATTTTATTCAATTAACACTGTTTGGGTTTATCGATTGAAGAGTAAAATAACAAATGCAAACTCTAGTAAACTCACTTACAACCAAAATTGGCATTACTACATAATATGTTTTAAATTTGATTTTAAGGGACTAGAACTAGAAATGAAAGATAATTTTGGCTAATCTTGTGGATGGCTCTGTGTGAAACTTACTGCTTATCAACATTTCCATAAATCCCTTGTTTTCTGATCGTTTAGTTATTGACACAAACACTGGAACTACAGTATAGATAAAGATTAATTCTGTATATAAAGCTTCACGATTTCAAACGTAGAATAGGAAAATTTGTCGTTAAAACAGGTTGTTTTGTTCTGAGTTAAGTCGCCTTGGGCAGAGCTAATCCCTTAGGGAGCTCGAGTGATGTTAGGACAATTAGGAATTCTGGTTGTAATATACTTTGCAAACTACCACATATCCACGCTTTAGCTAATCATAACGAAACGTGTTTGTTTTTTACTTTTACATAAAGATATAGGAAAAGTTTAGTTTGGTTTCCTAAAAGTTTATATAAATAAACAGATGTAGATAATCTATTTGACAGTATACGTTGTAAAAATATCACTTTGGAAAGCAACGGAAACACAATGGAAATGATGTAGGGTAGTAGTAATTCAGCCCTCTTCATAAAATGTTAAAAGCACAAAAAGCGCTTTCATCACCTTATAACGTTACAGATAACAGTTTCATTATTTTACCTTAAAAACTTTTTCTTTTATTTAGCACTGAAATCACTTTGCATTAATATTTTATAGTGGTACATACAGTAATAACTGATGGCTGTAAATTTGAATAAACTTTACAACAATGTTATTTTAAACGACTTCCTTATATTATTACGACGACGTTACCTTTTAACATATATGTATGTGACAATATTTGTAACTTATGGTACCCTTTTAATAGATGCTGAAAAATGTTGTGATTGTTTAGAGTGGATTTCCTATGTAACAATTCATAATCATACCAATTAAACACACCGTACAGGTCGTTTCAGTGAAATTATTTGCACGAAAATGTAATTAATATTGTCTTAAGAGTGGTTTAATTGTTTACAGGCAGCTGCTTGAAATCCCCCCTTCTGGGCCTCTGAAACGTATAGCTTTAAAACACTACCCTGAAATCCAATACTCACTTTATTTCTTCTGAAAATTAATAATATAAAATTTAAATTAGCTTCCTTATAATACTGTCTGTTCTAAAACCTCCCTAGTTTTAACATTTTTGTTGGATTATCTCTGAAATCAATGATTCTTAATTTTTCTGTTAAATTAATTAAGCTTTGAAAAGTGTACAATAAACTTGAATATTTCGAGTTTACTTCAAATAGATCACACATGGGATAATGATAATGTATTGGAGAAAATCATCGTTGTTCGAATATTTACATTACATACACAAAAGGACTAAACAGACTCACACTCCAGTATGAATGCAACCGAAAAAGCTGTTATATTTAATCGTTTTGTACACAAATATAGAAATCAAATGTAATATCATTAAACACCGAAATGTTTGTTTTACGTTGAGATATCTACAATGTGTCCCATGAAGTTCTCCAGACACTCAAGGGGCATATTGTAGGTGTTATTTCAAGGAAAAGGTTCATGTGAACATGTATCCGAATCGTTGTATTTATTGCACATTGAATACAAGTGTATTTATTGCACAAAATTTCAAACTACATAACTGTTTCATTAGTTTTAATGTTTTGGTATCAAAACAATAAATATAAGATTGTAGGCTAGTGCATTGAGCCGCACGACTGTGAATCGCTCGCGTTGCATTCCTTATTCGGCAGCAGCGCTAAAAATTCGTTGCATTAAGGTCTCGCGTGTTTCCACATTTTCTTGGTTGTTGTAATCGAGAGGGTTTAGGTCGGGACATCTGGCAGGCCAATTGTGTGAGCCACCTCGACCTATCCAGGGTAATGGTTTTTTAAATTACGAACTACTATTTGGCAAAAGTGGGGAGGGACTTCGTCATGTTGTAGACACATACTTACTCCTGCTGCCAGGGGCACATCCTCCAACAACTGCGGTACCTTTTCGGCCAAAAAGTGTAAAAAACTTTCAGCATTAAGGTGACCTTCAAAATTAAATAGTCCTATAAGGTGATTACGGAACATTCCACACCATACATTGACACCAATCGGCGTGGAATATTAATTTTTACAGTGGCATGGGGGTTTATGTCAGTTTATGTGCGACCACTCGTGGCCCTAATGAGTGTTGTCAATTCCGTCTCATCGGTAAATAAAATGCGACGATATAATTGTCGATTGTTGTTTAACCAGCAATAAAGCTCCAATCGCCTAGGTAAATCTTCTGGCTCCAAGTATTGATCACGCTGCACATGATAAGGATACAATGTTTTCCGTACTGTCGTTTTAGGAATACGTAAACCTGTGGATATTCTTCACGTACTAATGGGCGGACCGGCTGGCCCATGGCAAGGACGATCTCCTCTTCAAAAACCTTCTGATGAAGTCCTCGTTGAAAATGAAAGCAAACACTAGGAAATCATCAAATTTCTCTGAGACAGTGGAAAATTCCGTTTAAGGCTTTAGGAGACGGAGTATGCCGATTTGGATACCGTCATTAGTACTCAACTGCAAATGCTGTTGCATTTCCGCCACAATAACCACAAGCAAACACCATATCGGCATTTTCATCGAAATTCGACACCTGTCGGCGATGGCCGTAAACTGAATAAACAAGCTTGTTTAATAAAAAAAATGCAATCTGAGCACACTTGTATTAAGTGTTTCAAAAAATTCATATTGTGCAATAAATACTGAAAATAGTAGAATTTTCTACGTCAGGGTGCCATCCAGTCGCACTACTTACGCGACCCCCAATGTCTGAACTAATACCACTGCCAGAAGCATTCCCCGCCATCCGCGGATTCCCATAAAACCGCCAGACGCGCTACCGAGAGTGAATTCCGCGTCAGATTTCTTTTCGAATATTCCTGTACACCCAGGCCTGCTGCCGCCGTCACCTGCATGAAAGTTTTACTTATACCTACACAAGCACCTGTGGGGAACGTTACGGCGGGAGTTTAATTCCCGGTGTCGTTCCCCACTTACACAGTCGGACAGAAAGGCCGCCTACCTAAATTCTGAAAGCATAACGGAGAGTTGTCAGCCCAGATCTAGTAATCGATCCTAGTTACATAATTACACCCACACGCCGCCACGGCAACTTACTAAAAGTTCAGGGTGTCACCAAACCAAAACCTGATAATTATTTATGACATAAAAGTTCCAGTTCAGCTAGTAATTACGCAAACAAAGTGAGTATTACATTTCTCTCACTTCGCGTAATTATCCGTTTCTAAAAATCTATTCCTTTTTGGAGTCCTGAATTCGTCCTGGATCGTACGTCGCAGTAAAACTAGATTACAGATTTATTCCCGCATCAAACATTATTTAAAATCAGATTACGTAAAACATTTAGTCTATCCTGCCTGCCGGTAAACAAAAAATAAACGCTCTAGTAAACGAATCATTCATTAAAGTTTAACCGTACCGAGATAAAAGATTCCCCACTACCACCACCATTTCTCCAAAAGTCGTTTGCGGACGACATCTGTCCTTTGTGAACGAACTATTCGTTACCGCATAAAAATATTCCATACTGGAATCTCCACCATCAAACTTCCCCTGCGTAATAAACCCTGTAAATTCACAAATTCAGTAGCTATCTGTATCCACCACCTCATCGGTGATTGTTCCTAAATATGAATATACCTAGTTACGAAAAGCAGCTAAAGAACACATTCTAGCTCCCTTTAGTTAGTTAATTAAATCCGCTCCTATTGGTTGAATAAATCTCGTTAAATAGATTCAGTAGAAAATCGCATCAAATTGCATTAAATAAAGTAGGTTTAAATCCAAGAAAGGTAAGTAGTTATTCAAGTTTTAAAATATCGATTTTCTTTCTCACCTGGATAGTCCAGGCAATATTGGCCGCGTTCATTATACCTTTAAAAATATTTCAACGAGAAATAAAATTGTCACCACATCGACCTTAACTGTAAATAAGAGTTATATACTTTTGTGTTCTACCAGACAAGGACGTAATCAAAATATTCCCCAACTTTGTTTATTCATGTATGTTAAGTTAATTACATCCAAGTTTAAATTCCTTATTATAAACGAGCCGTTAACTCTACTTTCTCGGCGACCGCAAGGAAGCAGTGGGAGTGACCTCCATCAAGCGATAGCCGCCCTCGAGTGGCCGTACCAGGACGAGTTTCGTAAATTTATTAATCACTTTCCTTTCTTTGTTTTAGGGTAAAACGAATTTATTATGTTTAAATTCAGATCCGTACATATTTTCTTGCTTTCCTAATGTATTTAAGGTAGTATAAGTGTATAAAACTTGAGCTATAGCCGCGGAAAACATAATTATAAAAGTAAACTAGCCAACTAGACTAGTACAAACAACTTCACTGACCCTTATTCAATGTCCGCTTATGTACGTCGTGACGACACGATCGCGGTATAAACTTTCCTAATTCTTCGCTACATGTTTAATAATGCCGAACACTTGCCGTAAGACTCTATGCCAAAACTTACTTAATCAATTTAGCCATATTACCAAAATACTCAGTTAATTTTTTAATCCAATTAAATCGTCGCATTTCATCTTTGGCGATGATGCCATAAAAAGATAAGTATTTCTAATCTTGGTATCGTTATTGCAGCAATTTATATTATTCAATAACAAAGTGGCACAAAGAAAAAGCAACGATGCCAAATTAAAAGGGCCGACACCGAAATATTAAAAATTTTGTTGTACTACAAACCGGAAAACACGAACCTTTATACGGCAAATTAAAAATGCTATTAGAAATTACACAAACAGTAACCAAGTGGCCCTAATAATAGTCAAATCAGTTGAATTTCTTATTATCTGCTAGTTTTAAGTGATTATCGTGGTATGTAATTACACAAGAAAAAAACAGTGTGTTTTAATCAAATTTAGCTAATATTCTTCTTTAGTGATGGGCGTGTTGGCATGTTTAAAATTTACAAATATGAAACTCAAACAAGTGAAGTGTTTGTTTCATATTGTTTGAAATGCGTTACAAAAGAATTAATTCTCTCTTAAAAATAGTCTCTTGTGAAACAAACCTAAATAGAATCAACATTAATAAATTCCTCAAAATTCTATAAACACGTTTTAAATAAACACTAAATTTAATTGTGATAATTAAATTTTACTTGAATCATTGTAAATACAGCCAGATTGTGTTCGTCGGAAACCGGCAATCGATCTATATCCTATTTGAATAAAACCCTTTCGGACAACAAAAACTTTAACAAAATTAATGAAACTGGCTCAATCTCGTATTATTATAACAATTTTTGCATTTAATTAAGAATTGAAATGAATAGAATAGAAGTGAAGCGAGTTCTGATACCAATTTGCGGCTAAAGCTGTATCTGTTGGTGTTATCATGTGCTAATTTAAAACGTTCTCTTTCAACTTTAGATTATTAAAACTCAGAGTTCGGTAACTATTTTAACTGACCCATTTTTAATAAAGTTTTAAAAAGTAGATCAATTTTTAAGAAATATTGAGTATTTCAATTTTCACAATCAGTATCCTGCGTTTTCATTAAACCTTTGATATCCTGTGATCCTAAAGGAAAACCGGTTTAAGGAAAGTTAATCTATAGGGTTACTAACACAAAACGCACGGATGAATCTATTGTACTACGCTGCAGAGAAATCACCTACCGCAGAGGAAATTGCTCAAAGGCATAGAAATATGAGCCTGAAGTACCTACCATACCGCACCGGTATGCGAAGTAAGAACACAAAGGTGGGAAAACAATATAGCTACAGCAGTAGAAACTTTCGTAGTCACTTTCTAATAACAATTTACCTTTTTAAGTAGCTTTAAAAATTATAAAAATAAAAACCCTTCAATTGAATTGTTCCATACTTACGTTTTGTTGTATTGTGCTTTACATATTGCATGCTATAAAGTGTCTATGTTACAGATAATGAATTGACAATACACATTTTCAGTCCAATTATTTCCATCGATTATATCATCACCAAAATGTTTACATTAACTGTAGCTTAAGTGGTAGTAAATTATAACTGCCACACAACACATCAACAAATCCTTAAATGTAGAAAATTTCAATTGGGCTTATTTCATTGAATACGAAATTGTAAAGATTAAAATCAGTTTAGCGTTTTCTTGTATTTCTTCACGTCACTACATCATTATATAAAACGAAAAGCGTTCTATGATGGTGTTAAAAGAGTTTAAAAATAATTGTAAATTATTAAAGTTCATAAATAAATAACCAAATATCTGCGTCACATGACATTCACAGACGGTTAGAAAGCAAGCATGAAGAGATAGACGCAACGCATAGATCAGTAAATTCAAACCTGAATGGATCAGTCGCGTATATTTATTAAAAGGCCATAATACTGTGCATTATTTTGTTTATTAAAAAAAAAAATTGGTCGGTAGTTGGTGTAGTGTTACAAGGAGCATAACTGCTTTAAGGTGGCGCGAAAAAGAAGCGTCATTTACCAAAGAACAGTGAGATATTGAGCAAATGAGCTAAATAGCGGACCACCTGTTAAGGTTCTATATTTCAACCAAGCAGCAAACCTTTACCTGTGCCAGCTAATGAAGCATTCTAATAAACTGCGCTAGTGGATTTTAATCATGAAAGTTATGATATCATTTAGAACAGTTTGCGGTCGCTGTACCAAAACAAATTTGAAAAGATGTATTTTTGGGTGGAATGAAGCAAACTCTAAACGCGCAAATAATGATACTACTGACATTACGTAAAATGTAAAACTATTATGGGACAAATACGCACTAGCTCAGTCAGAATAAGCGAAAATGAAGTTTACCTCCCTGTATAAAATAATTTCCTGTCACTCTAATAGGGAGGGTTCTAAGCAGTAACAATAACGTAAATACTAAATTTCTAACTTCGCTTTAAATTCAATCACATAACTTTATTTGTGATGCAAGAGCTCTAAGCTCTTAAAATTTATATGAATAAGTGCTAGAGGTTCGATAACTTATTACCTGCACCTGGTAATTTTATTTAAAGCAGTCATAAAATAAAGAAACCTTTCATAATAAGTTGGTCAACTAAAAATGAAACACACAATTCAAGTCTGAATAACAGTAGGTTAAATTTAGGAACAAACATCCAAATCTTTACTACTAAGCTCAACCGTCAACACTTTTAAAAGATTGCTCGTAATATGAACACACTTCTTATTAAATATATAACCAAAGACGCTAGTTTTATTTATTTACGTACTAACAAAATAAGCTTTCTAAAAAATACAAGCAGAAATTTTTTGTTACATACACAATTCGCTCAATTAAAATAACACACGACACATGGATACTTATTTTAAAAGAAAAACAGATACCAAAATTATTTTTAATATGCAGTCTTATTTAAATGTTAATTAATGAATTTGGATTCAATGTCCCTTATCCCAATAGCCATAACTTCCGTTATATGATTTCATACTGTATGTATCCAAAACGTGTAATATGAGAAACGTCCAAGCTTCTAGATACGACTACAGAAGGATGCTTTCGCATAATCTTTACACTGATAACAAATAACTAATTTTTATTTACGAAAATTGATCACTCAATTTTTGAACTTAAATTTAAATGCAAACCACATTTTTTCATTAGTCCTCTTACGGTAGCTATATTTTGAGCTCACATTCAAAATATTTACTTCGCTATATACAAACGTAACTGTTTAACACACTATATTACGCAGAACGTACAGCAATGCGATAGTTGTATTGCTAAAGTTCAAAAAAATACTTCGTACTCAAATTCGGTACGGCTATTTTCGTATAAACTATAATAAGTAACTTTACTTCAGTATTTTGATAGCATAAACGGTATATTGATAATAACATTTTTCCATTTTTTTAAGACCAGACTGTCATAACTCTATAGCTATAGAAACCTAAACAACAATGTTTTCCTTATACCTTCAATGACCTCCACCAACTACCTACAAGGGTAGATGCTTTAAACGCAACGCGTTAACGTCAATACATCTTCGATGCTCTCCTACTCCCACTTAACTCACTAATTTAAGTTCACACGTCTTACTTCTGGTTTTCCTTATAAGTTCATACACTACAGGTAGATATTTTAATCAATATAAAATATAAAACTTTTTTCGGCGGGAATTAACTTAGAATTAAACGCACGATTGATAATAATCTACGTGATCAGTAGCTTTTACTAATTTTGCAAAATTTCGTACTTGAACTGTCCTGAATCTAAAAACTAATTACACTATTCTCGATATATTTGTATTCATGTAGTTTTACTGCATGCTGCACTTCAATAATTTTATAGTTAATTTCAAAACGCGAGCAACCATACCAGAAGTTTATACGAACAGAAATAGCTTTTTATTAATTTTTATACTGTCCGCAAGAAAATACTTTTGAAAAGTTGTTACATTCGTTACTTTTGCTGTACTATTAAGTAAATTTTTGCGATCTATTAGAATTAATGAATTGCTCGTGTTTCTTTAAATTCTCTATTTTTCTAAAAATAATAATATTTCTCTAAGTTTATCTCTGTAGTTTCTTGAATATATTACGCTTCACAATTAAAAAACATTTCTGTTGGTTAGGTAAACATTTTGATGGTCACTTATAAGTTATGTTTCAACTTCACGTGTTGGGTGTTACTGGTATATATCCGTTTGACATTCGCATATTTGATTTTAATTTCACTTCCTTCCGGTCTGTGCTTGGCGAAGGAAAAGCCATTTTGTGTTTCCTAAAAGAAAAATGTAAATTTCTGGACTTTATTTAGCCCATCGATGATTATCGGTTTATAACATTATTCTAAATTTTGTGCCAAATCACTATAATTAGTGGATACAATCGATTTATATCGGATATGTAGCAAATACTGAAAACAGGTGAGCTTTTGTCACGCTTAGTTTTTTTGTTCTTCTACCACGTTTTACTTTTACGCAATCGATCTGGTTCGATTCAAGAACTAAATCCATTAAGAAAATCATTAAACCAATTCGCTAAAGGGGTTAAACTTAACCTCACAAATTTCTCTAATCACGAAGTTGTTTTTACACTTTAGATTTGCTGGTAAGAATGTAACAACCTACTTTAACGGTTGCTAGCTTTATTTTTATTTTAGGGGAACTCATACTCGATATTAACTGAATGTATTTCTCTACGTTACCATTAATACTTTCCTGATTCTTTACCTCATTGAAGGTAAGATGGCTATTCATGCTTTCATTTGGCTGTATGTATTTAATTTTAGAGGTACTTTTCGTATGCTACACAATATACCTTTGGTACGCCACATAATATACTTTTCGTACAACATCTAAATATACTGGTATGCTGTGTAAATATATGTACATTTTTATATAATTCGTATACTGTTGGAGATACTGGCATTTCGCGGATGAAGGGTGTTATTTATTACATAATTAGCAAGAAATTTGACTTCCACACCTGTGAAATATTTGAAATTACAACTTTCCGACAGGCTAGGACATAAAGATAAGTTCTAAATCACTCATATTCAGTGTCTTTTGGATACCTTAATGCTTTGGTTAATCTGTGACCAATCCTATAATTTGTATAGATCTATGTACACGTTTGTGATAAAACTTTAAGTGTTATTGCACAAATTTTTGCGCTTTTACAGTAAATTGCTTTGGGTGAAATGTTTGAGTATAAAAATAGCATGTCTATTGGTAATGTATGTAATTAAACACTGTTTTGTAAGAAACTATGTAACTGGATGCATTCAGCTCAACAGATTCGAGTTAAAGGTTTTATAAACCACCTGATCATTTCTATTATTTTTGTTTACTGCAAGTTATTCATAGCAATTGTATTATTACTATAATCTATTATTCAATGTGCCTTTACAGCTTGGGGAATGCTTAAATTACCTGTTTACTGTAGTTTATTAAAGACTATAAACCTATGTTTTAGCATAACTTAGCTTTGCTATTCTGTATATTACTTTGCAATTTTTGGATATAAATTTAACTTGGTTTCATTATCTAAATTTTAGTATCAGACTGTTTGGGTGGCTTGTAATATTGTGTAATTAAGAGCACAAATATTTTATATATTTTCTGTGGTTAACAATTTGTGTAACACGAGTGCATTACTTATTTATTCAGGGAATTATCTCCCTTTTACTTTTTTTGGGAAATGTAAATTATATATATATATATATATATATATATATATATATATATATATGCATATATGTGTGTACATATAAATGCAAATGATATACTGCCATTATTAGAAATTAATATACCGCTTTTGTTTTGGGGACTTTCTACTTTACAATTTTTTTTCCTAGTGCTCAGAACCTTGAACATATTTCGTTACTTGGCTAGAAAAGTGCCAAATTAACTAGTTATCTAGGGCTGGCTGTTTTATCCTTCTAACTGGCGCCCTTCTCTTCTCTTTCGGCTACTATTACCACCTGTATCACTGTGGGACCCCTCCATCTCTACCGTGACCGAGCTACCGGCAAGTCCTGTATAAAAGGTATCTCCTCTGTTGGGGTAAGTTTGAGCACAAAGTTCAAGTTTGCACGTAACAAAGTGGCCCTAATTTTTAGACGCTGTCTATTATTAAGACTTTAAACGGCCTTGGAAAAGACTAGTTCTAAATGCACCAAATTGTCGTTGTCTTACATTTTCAGTAAACTTAACAAGGCCACCTTGTTTAGGTCATCTGCCTAAATATGCATAAATTGAAGCTCTCGTAATAATCCCTTACCTTAGTACAACAAAGAATCTAACTGAAAATCCTTCAACTACCATTTAGGTTGATTATTTTGAAATAAATTACGTTCAATAGGTATTTATTGCAATAAAATAAATATAAACTTGTACCTCTTGAACTACCTATTTGAAAGTTTCGCAGTACCAAACCCCTTACTAATGCAAATAAATAATAAAAAGAATGACTGTGTTCGAACATCCAACTACGAACTAACACGATAATCAAAATTCTTATTGTATTCGATTATATCAAAACTTCATAGTGGGCAACTGTGCTTCTTTTACATTTTTAAACATTTAAAGACAGACCCTCCTGTCTTTTTAATCTTAGTATTCTCCAAAGGTGTTTATTACAGTTAGTCGGGTAGACTATATATTTTTAATTGAAAGTATGTGTATAAATGCAGAGTATCTCTCCGTAATAGACCTGAACAAAAGAAGCCTCCTGGGTTAACATAAAAGCTGCACCAAACTGTTGGTACTGGTATTTGTGGACCCCTTCCTGGAAGTTCTTTAGATCATAGTTATTTTTACTTGTTACACATAGTAAATTCACGTTGACGTTTTCTGTGCGTCAAGCTACATCTGGTACGGAGATAAAGTTGATTAAATAACTTGTTTTTTATGGTGTTTTGGGTACCAAACGTAATAATGTGTAATAACGATATTCAATATAAAATTAATTTATTCTTAAACCTTTGCAAGCATGTTAAGGTGTTCAGCTAAGTTTTTAGTTCAAATTCTCGAACTTATTCACTTCCTGTTGAAGGAGCCTTGTTGTACCTTGCCGTATCTGACGTTACCAGTTCTAAATTCCATGATTATCCCAATTTACATTTTTGGATAAAATCGATACTCTCTTTGATGACGTACAATCTTGGCGATAAAAAAGAAGCTGGATGGTACAGAATAATCAGTCACCATTCCGTCTCCAGAGAGTATTTAAAACATTACGACGTGAACCTTTGCGAAAATTCCAGTGCGGTTGAATATAAGGGTTATTTTAGCCTGACGAACTGCCATAATATTATTGTTCTGTAGCCGGTTTTAAAGCTACATATAGGATGAAATATATAAACAGTATGTACTGAAGTTGTGTAACGCAAGAATATTTAACGCAACTATAGATCATTTGGTAGATATGAGAAAAAGGGAAAATGAAATTTTAACCCTTTATAATACGATAACGCTAAGGATTTCGTGTGAAGAATAAATAGTGAAAAGCAACTTTTGTCATAAATATGTCGTGAAATAAAACTTAAACCAGCGAAAGTGATTTAGATTACTTAAGTAAATTATTGATTAGTGGAGTGGCGAAACATTAGATCCCTTCTGAGTATATAAAGCGGAAGTTAGAATTAAGTGTAAAAAAAATAAGAGGAATACAGTTTTCGGTAAAGGACGAGTAGAGAGTAACACAATTAGCTTTGTAAATATTAGTTGTAATAAATAATATTTCTGGTTTATGTGAATCATACAGTGTTTAGTATATGTATTAAGTTTATTATAGTATAATATTTTTTATGACAACCTACAGCGAGGCAATTTCTTTTCACGGGACTCATCCTACATGTTAGTTTTCAAAATTTACAGTTCATTTTTTTTGTTTAGTGTTATAAATGTATTGATTGATAAGGGGTTATGTTATAAATTCGTTTTGTTTCTCGTGTTTGGACATGGTACAGCTCGAGATGCATAGATTAAGATTACATTAAAAATTACTTTGCGTGTCATCCACCTTAAAGGTGAACGTTCAATGCGATTTAAATTTCAAGTTCTATTAGTGGTGTAACTAACTACAAAAGTACAAATCGAAAATATGCTTTTAACAATTCTTAAGAAAGAAATCGAAATCGATTCGAGATGAACAAACATTTATCCAACTGTCTAGGGTGCCATATTCGTAAAAGGAGGTTTCAATTCAATCAAAACAGGATGTACAAAACAGATCATGGAATAAACGTTAAAGCTGTAGAAAATTTTTATTATTATAATTCTAAGCCTTTCCTTTCAAGAAATTTTAATAATTTAAGATATCCGTAATCACAAAATAATAAAGTATACTGCAAACAAAGGCAATAGCTCCTAGATATAACTATTTAAAACTTGCAGTTGGTTTTTGGATTCATGTACTTAAAACTTGATGTATTGACCTCAAAAGAACAGTATACAGATTGTGATGTTTTCTCATGAACATCTTACCTAAGAACTAAACTGGTGTTTACCACGTAGTGAAGAAAGATATGTGAATGTATTAATTTATAGAACTAAAATATGGAACACTGGATGTATGGCTGGACCTGTAACAAATAAAATTCACCCACGTATTAAACAAAAAAGGGAGAAAGAAGGGCTGCATGAGGTTGCGTAAGAGAACAATTAGAAACAAATTATGTAAAATTACCAAAGCTTATACTGAAATATTTATTAAAGTCCATTTAAAAGCAATAAACAGTCACTACTTCAGATAATAGTTTTGGGCACAAGAGAAAAATCTTCAATTCAGTGAATTGAAATAGACCGGTTAGGAGGTGCAGGACGCACAAAATCAATGCCATCCGTTTATCGCCGAATGAACTCTTCGGAACTGCATTCGTACCATTCGTTTTCGTGGCTCATGTTACGTGGCGTATATATATATATATATATATATATATATATATATATATATATATATATATATATATATATATATATATATATATATATATATATATATAGTGTGTCCGAGATTCAGCATGCATGTATTGCTATATTCGTTAATATTGAAGATAGAATGTCGGTTAAATGGGGAAAGTTTTAGAATTTTATGGCTATCATCATGGTAAAGTCAGATTTGAAGTAACTTTTTTGTTTTGAAATAATTGAAGAAAACAAAATTGTGCATTTTCTACTACCCCAGTAGCTCTTTTATTTGAAGTCTGACAACATTTTGATTTGTACATTATTATGACACTTTTAAAAGACAATTTTAAAAAAAGTACCAAAATTTATCTACAGTCATTTGGTTTTGAAATACATACACTAACTATTGTTTTTCATATGGACGCCATCTTGGATTTTTACATTATCGAATAGTATTTTTTATCACCTTTTCAGCGATGTATCACATGATACGAGAACTATCAAAAATTTAAACCCTTGCTAATTTATCTGTTTTTACTTACAAAATTTAATACATTTCTAACTTTTGTTTTTGGACGCTATTTGGATTTTTACATTATCGAATAGTGGATTTTAACACCTCTTCTACAATGTATTACATGATATGAAAATGTAGAAAATGTGTGGAGTGTAGAGGGGGACATATCGAGCATGTTTTATGATAGTTTCTATTATCGGTTTTGTTTTTATTTTAGTTATTAGAAATTACAATAATTAGGAATCTAATTGTATAAATTTTGCATTTATTAATCCATGCCTTCTCAAGGCCTACTATTTCAATTTTATATTTTTTAAATTTTTGATAGTTAGAAGTAAATTCTCGTATCATGTGATACATCGCTGAAAAGGTGATAAAAAATACTATTCGATAATGTAAAAATCCAAGATGGCGTCCATATGAAAAACAATAGTTAGTGTATGTATTTCAAAAACAAATGACTGTAGATAAATTTTGGTACTTTTTTTAAAATTTTCTTTTAAAAGTGTCATAATGATGTACAAATCAAAATGTTGTCAGACTTCAAATAAAAGAGCTACAAGGGGTAGTAGAAAATGCACAATTTTTGTTTTCTTCAATTATTTCAAAAACAAAAAAAGTTACTTCAAATCTGACTTTACTATGATGATAGCCATAAAATTCTCTAAAGCTTTCCCCATTTAACCGACATTCTATCTTCAATATTAACGAATATAGCAATACATTCATGCTGAATATCGGACACACTGTATAATGCGAGCTTGCATGAACCATTATAGGTCTATATCTTTCCATTCCAGAGTTATTCGCGTTTTTAAAAGGAAATCACTACGAAGAAAAAGTTTCACAATAGCTCCTGGTTTCAGATAGTATACAACTCTTTTCTGATATGCACACAATATACAGAGTGAGCCAAAGGACAAAAAATTTAATACTTCATTTTTTCAAATGGAACAGTCTATTTATTTTTTCACCAATCGATGACATAAGCTTTCCATTGATATAAGGTTTGTCGGGAAAATTGTAGATATTTCTCAAGGTTTTAACAATAAACGTCTCAATTAAGGCCGGGCCCAGAGTTGTAGTAATTTTGATAAAATCAAGTACCATGGTTAATTTTTTATTCAATATAACAGCAAAAGTGTTAAAAAATTAACACTTTATAAGATTAATGGATACAATACGGCAAATTTTTATAACAGATGTTTGAATAGACCACCGCTCTGATCAATACACGTCGTAAATCGCAGATCGAATGACAGGTTGACATCTAGTAGTTGCACATGCATTATCCCAAATGCGTCGTAAATAATGTAATTACAACTCTGAACTCGGCCTTAATTCAGACGTTATTGGTAAGACCTTGAGAAATATCCAGAATTTACCTGACAAACCTTATATCAACGGAAAGATTATGGAAAATGCCAGTAACTGGTGAAAAAATAAACAGGGTGTTGCGTTTGGAAAAATGAGGTAATCAAGCCTTTTGTCATTTAGCTCACCCTGTATATTGTGTGCATACTAGAAAAAAAAGTTGTGCATTATCGGAAACTAGGAGTTATTGTGAAACTTTTAGTGGTCAGCTTTTTTAGAAATATCTGCTTTCATCACAGTGATTTCTCGCATGTGGGCTATTTTCCTAATAAAAACGTGAATAACTCTGGAATGGAAGAAGATAGACCCATAATGATTCATGCATGCTAGCATTATTTTTGTACAAAGAAACTAAAAAAATTAAAATTTACCGGGTATTCCATTAAAACAAACATAAGTTTGGTGCAGAACTCTTAGTAGGATACCTTGTATACATTGACAGTATTTTTAAATTGTGCAACAAAAGCATATCTGCTAGATGGTGAAAACGCAAATCGATGTATAATATATATATATATATATATATATATATATATATATATATATATATATATATATACTTACACAATATTCATATTCATTAACAAAAATATTGGTCAAACTTTTGGATAGCTAAACAGTATAATATTTTGTCATAAGAATCACAAACTATTTCTTTTACATAGAATTAACAATTGAATCTAACTGTATAGATTATCTTTAACTTTAAATTATGGAGTACACTAACACAATTCGCCCATAATTTATTCAGCGCTCTCCTATCATGTTAATTAATTTAAGCTTATCGAAGAATTTATTGATATCTCCTTTGTTTTATTAACAGTGTGCAATATTGCAAAGCATCACGAATTACCGCGAATCTACTTTTCAACAACAAAAATGCGGCATAAGGTGTGCACTCAGTTGAAATTTATCCTTTTTTAAGTGAATTAACTTTAAATTGGATTATCTTCTTTTTATAATTAGCAAATTCTACTACCTTCAATTAAATTATGTGTTTAGACGTAATGTAGTATGATTGAAAAAAATTGTAGCAGGAAAACAATTTATATAGTGCAATATAAGGTACTAATGAGCATTACATGTTATAAACATACATACAATAACGAAAATCATTTCAAAATTTCATTCGCAGCTAAAAAATATTATTTCGTAAACTTATTAGGATTAAGTAGCATTGAAATTTTTAGTCCGTTAAAATGAGGTAACATAGGTAGATAAGGTCATTAATTATAATTAGAATAAATATACAAAACAGTCGTTTGTAGAATTTAAGAAGACAACTTGAAGGCCCATGCACAAAATGGATAGGTAATTCCTATTTTGCGATTGAGGGATGAAGGGGTTTAGTAGGTTAGTACTTGAAACAGCCAGTCTCAACTGCCAAAATTAAATCAGAATAGTAGAACAAGTACCTCTTCAGAAACAAATAAATTTTAATCTGTTTTATTAAGATAAAAATCGAACTTATATGCAAAATGTGCATGCTAAGTTTCGAAATTACTAATGATGGCGGTTGCCTTATATGGTTATGATCTAATTTATATCTTGTTTATGTAAAAAGTTGACTAACAGGTTTGAAATTAATAATGCATTAAAATGTTTTGAAATCGATGCAACTATGTGCAAGATGGCGCATTGCACTTATTTGTGCAATTAGAAATTACATTTTTTAATTACAAAACCCTTAGTTCTTTTAAAATTGCACAGAAGTAGATATAAAATAAGTATCCCTTTATCCATCCTTCTAAGTATTCCTGAGTGCTTTAGCACGATAGGCCAAATTTAACCTGTTCAGCTCCACAATCATAAAAAAAAAGTAAGATATTACGTTGCATTTCTATCGTTACATAAGAATAAGAAATTCAAGATGTTTTAAATGTACACTTAATATAAAAAATGAGATTTACTGTTTAAGTTAGATAAATGAAACAAATATAGATTGAATAAAATATTGAAATTAGGACACAACCGTGTACAATGATTAAACATTTTGAATGCTTGTGAAAGATTTGCATGCTGATCACTATGAAAAATAAAATGCTGTTTACTACATTTCTGGCCTCTGTCTCCAAAATCTGTAGTTTGGTTATTACCGTTTCGTCTCGTTGCTCGCTTTTTTAGTTATTCTTGTGACAAATAAGTTTGCAACTCTTGTTGGTAGAAGTTGTAAGCTCATTGTTAATAATCGGTTGCTGGGATCGTTAGTTTTTTCAAAAGTTTTCACGTTGGCCATTTTTAAAAAACAGATTTTGTACCTTTTTAATATTGAATAATTGCTTCCTGCGCGAAAAGTTACAGTTATCGCTTATGCAAGGAGCTTACTTTGCGAGAAAGTTAAGAACTAAGAAGTAAAGATGTATTCTAAAGTTACATTTAATCTTTGAATGCGTGGATTAGAAGACACCAAACGCGCTTCGATGTGAGAAAGAGTAGATAGTAAACATTTAAACCCGTGCACTTAAATGGCTTTTATAATGAGTCGGTGTTTAGATCAGAGTACGAAGTTGTAAAGTAGAGTACAGTAAGGGTGATTTCGTTAAAATTTAAAAGGTCCAACTTAACATATGCAAACTTCTATTATGTGTGCAAGTACTGTTACACGTCCAAACCGTATTAAGCGACGTGCATTAATAAGTGCCATTATTCAAAATTCGCAATTACATTTATGAGGAAAACACATAGTTTTCTTCGAGTTAAAATAACCTCAAGCACCAAAAAGATTGATATGTTAATTCCGTAAATGGACAAAAACAAAATGGCTATTTTGCAGCTTACCCACTTATGTTGTTCTTGGTCCTTAGTGGGTCTTGGGCTCACACAATTCTCCATCTTGCGATCAATACGAGTGACCTTGCACTGAATATCCACGCTGTAGCCAAATTTTCCCAGCACGGTAACCACTTTTTTCTTATCATTTTCGATATGCTCCTGTAGGTTGGTGGAATTGAGTTTCGTTATATCGTGAATAATAACGTTAAGTTCTCTGGATTTGAGTTCCTGCACTTCCGAGATGACTTGCTCGTTGTCTAGCTTGACCCTACTTTCTTTAAGCTTCACAACCTTCCTTCGCAACTAGTTTAAATGAAGCTTTGCAGCCGTCGCACACTGATTCCTCTTATACACCTAGAACAGTAGTCAAAACGGTTTAATAACAGATACGCAACTTCATTTCATATCGAAGGTGCCGTGACATCACTTGCCTCATCCGACGTTGCGGGTTGTAAACTTTATGATTGGCCCAATTTAAATTTGGCGAAAAACATCATTCCTTTTGATAATTTAGAAATTGGCAACAAAAAGGACATTGGGCGTGGTGGAAAATAACGGTTATTTCGGCCTGCAGAACTGCCTTAATAATATATACACAAAATTGTGTTGGATAAAATACGAAGGAATTGACAATAATAATACAACTCAGTTACAGTATTCGAAAGTGTAGTCTACGGCAGTTTTATTAAAAGAAATAGTCACTGCAAAGCAATTAAAGTGTAACGTTAGAACATTTAACGTGCCTACAGATACAACATTAGAGGACTGCATATGTAAAGTAAATTATGAAAAGCAAGCTGTGCTAAAAATATTTCACGAAATATTTACGAGTTAAAGACCTTTGGGCTACTTAAATAAATTAGCAATTAATGACGTTATAAGTTGAGTGAGAGACAAAACATTCGATTCCGCTGCCATAAAATAAAGGGCATACAATTTTTGCAAAAAAAAGCGAATAGAGTAAGATAATTAACTACAAAATATTAGTTCTAAGAAATTACCTTTCTGAATGTGCGAATCATGCGACACATTGTGTTTAATAAATGTATTAAGTTTCTTTCAGAGGACTAAATTTTCAAAATTTACAGTTCATTTTTTTTTTGTTGAGTATTATAAAGGTATAGAAATAAAAAACCAAGTAATTAAAGTGACAACAGAACTGCTATACCTAGGGCAGACAGTTTCATTTGAAAATAAACAAGAGAAAGACATCGACAGAAGAATAAGCCAAGGATGGAGAAAATTCTGGTCCTTTAAATATATATTTAAAAGGGATCTGCTATTAAAAATTAAGTGTAAGGTGTTTGTCAAATGCATAATTCCATCGTTACCATGTCCAAACATGCGCAGTGACAAAGCGTAAAGTAAAAATAATGTAAAAGTTCCTCAAAACAAAATGTTGAGGTCAATTTTAAAAGTCAAAATGATAGAACACATAAAAAACAAAGACATTAAAAAGCGTTCAATAACCCAAAATGTTAGAAAATCTATTAAAAGTCTTAAGTGGAAGTGGGCAGGTCATGTAGCAAGACTAAATAATAGATGGAGCAAAGTCATAACTCAGTAGATACCAACACTAGCCAAACAGAAGCGTGGACGACCAAAGGGTAGGTGGGCAGACGAGATATTATTATTAGGGTATTATTATTATTATTATTGGTTGCGATTAAAATCGCATGTTTGGACCTGGTAGCTCAAGATGGATTGACTAAGACAAGCTATATACTAAACTATATGGTTAAATTGAAATTTACCTTGCATGTCATTTACCTTAAAGGTGAACGCTTAATGCAATTTATATTTAGTTGGCGAGAATTTATGGGGTCACAAAGAATTGTTGATTCATTATTTTAGATTCACATAAACCTATTTTGCTTTCAACAAATTCAGGTGTACATTATGAAATTTAAAGTAAATATTACCATTTTTGTATTTGAAATTGAGTTAGTAATTTATCGAGTGTGTCATTATCTAATTTTCTATGACAATTCAGGATTTTTAAGATTTCGTCCAATACATTTACCGAAAAATCACGATTTTATGGGCGTCTTATAACCTATATTATTGATTTTAGGACATATATTAGGTAAAGTTTAAATGTTGAGTTTTACATCTTGTTAAAACTCACGGCCTTCTTCGGCGAGTTTAGTCGGCAACCCAGTTATTTAGTAAGCCTACCGACGCCTTGTGGGTAACAACTTTCGAATTTTTTTTATTAATCTGGTTAAGGTTCATTTAGTTTTATTAACTCTAATCATAAATTTTTACGTATTGTCTTCGTAGAAATTCTTCTGAAAATGCTTAATCTGTGCATTTATGCAGGTGAAATCCGAAGAAAATTTATTTTAATTTATGCTAAAGATGTGAAAGATTCATAAACATGTACGATAAAGTTTTGTGTAATTTAAATTGCCTGCGTATAAAGAAGGCAAAAATGCTGTAGCGCACAAAACCGCTTTCTACTCATCGTAAACTATGAGTTTGAATTTCATTTTAAATTAGTTTCCTTGTTTTACTATCTGAAACACTGTATCATCTATTAACTAAATAAAATATTTATAAGCATTTTAAAGCACAATTTTCACGAAAGGTTTATACCGTTATACCAAGAAAATAGAATAGAGATGTTTTAAATACAGTACAGAAAAGGTTGCTGGTTTTCACTTCAAGTGCGGCTTTATATACCAAACCCATTTACGACTTAAAAGACGACATTATTATTTATGCAATGCACATGTTGTATAGACTAATCTAAGTTACTAATCTTAACATTTTTCGTAACAACTCACACGAAGTGGACTGTTTTAATCGTTTCCACAAAGTAGAATTAGTTATTATTGAACTGCAGCGTATAAAATCGATTTCAGTTTGGCTTTTATTATTTCTAATTCTGCGCACATTCCGTTTTGAATATTTTTGAATTGGAAAATGATCGGAAGTATCTTAATTTTATAAAATTTTCGATTTTAATAAATTTACACTAATAATTTACTAATCCCTAAGGTTTTTAATGGTGTATTTTTATACTTATATTTTACATAAATCTATTCGTTTCGATAACAATTACAGTTATCGTCCTCAGTAGTGGTAATTCTTTAAGAATTGATTAAGATGTTAGAATAAATGAAATATATCTCAAAAATTTAATTTCGTCTTTCTAGTTAGAACACTTAATAGAATCCATTTATAACCAAAAATTCTTTCCAATGATTGTATACTGTTATTATATCAATTAGAAGGAACCCAAAATTAACACGCTCCTTATGAACGTTTATTTACAACAGTTCTGTTTACCTAAGATAGAAGAAAATAAAGAGTAATGTCATAAACAACGTCCGTAGAAGTATACTATCCGGGGCATAATGATAACAATCACAAAATCCACTTTTTACAATTCCACAATTTCCACTTGAAAACATAAAATCAAATTGGTTTTGCAATTCCTAGTCAAAACTTAGTTAATGAACATACTGCTGTCAAATTGTAAATAAAAGCAGTACACCATAAAACAAGAATTGTCAGACATTATTTAACTCAATTAGTAGCGAGGCGATACGTATGTTAAACATCAAATCAATGAAACGCCGGTTGTATCAAAACATTTCTTTAACATAGTGTAAACTAGGCCAAGTGGAACCAAGTCGAATATTAGCTAGAGTAATGCTTGCAAGGTATCTCGCAGTGTAGTAATATTTATTTTCCGTTTGCCTTAGCGTTTGCATTTGCGTTTGCGTTTGCGTCTGCGCCTGGGTCAGCGTCTGCGTCTGCGTCTGCGTCTGCGTCTGCGTCTGCGTCTGCGTCTGCGTCTGCGTCTGCGTGTGCGTGTGCGTGTGCGTCTGCGTCTGCGTCTGCGTCTGCGTCTGCGTCTGCGTCTGCGTCTGCGTCTGCGTCTGCGTCTGCGTCTGCGACTGCGTCTGCGTCTGCGGCTGCGCGTGCGCGTGCGTCTGAGTCTGCGTCTGCGTCTGCGTCTGCGTCTGCGTCTGCGTCTGCGTCTGCGTCTGCGTCTGCGTCTGCGTCTGCGTCTGCGTCGGCGTCTGCGTCTGCGTCTGCGTCTGCGTCTGCGTCTGCGTCTGCGTCTGCGTCTGCGTCTGCGTCTGCGTCTGCGTCTGCGTCTGCGTCTGCGTCTGCGTCTGCGTCTGCGTCTGCGTCTGCGTCTGCGTCTGCGTCTGCGTCTGCGTCTGGGACTGCGTCTGCGTCTGCGGCTCGCGTGCGCGTGCGTCTGAGTCTGCGTCTGCGTCTGCGTCTGCGTCTGCGTCTGCGTCTGCGTCTGCGTCTGCGTCTGCGTCTGCGTCTGCGTCGGCGTCTGCGTCTGCGTCTGCGTCTGCGTCTGCGTCTGCGTCTGCGTCTGCGTCTGCGTCTGCGTCTGCGTCTGCGTCTGCGTCTGCGTCTGCGTCTGCGTCTGCGTCTGCGTCTGCGTCTGCGTCTGCGTCTGCGTCTGCGTCTGCGTCTGCGTCTGCGTCTGCGTCTGCGTCTGCGTCTGCGTCTGCGTCTGCGTCTGCGTCTGCGCTGCGTCTGCGTCTGCGTCTGCGTTTGCGTCTGCGTCTGTGTCTGCGACTGCGTCTACGTCTGCGTGTGCTTCTACGTCTGCGTCTGCGTCGTTTTCCGCGTCCCCGTCCGCGTTCTCGTTCGCGTTTCCGTTCGCGTTTGCGTTTACGGTTACGTTTAAGCTAACTATTACGCTTACGCTCACGCTTACGTTTACGTTTACGTTTACGTTTACGTTTACGTTTACGTTTACGTTTACGTTTACGTTTACGTTTACGTTTACGTTTACGTTTACGTTTACGTTTACGTTTACGTTTACGTTTACGTTTACGTTTACGTTTACGTTTACGTTTACGTTTACGTTTACGTTTACGTTTACGTTTACGTTTACGTTTACGTTTACGTTTACGTTTACGTTTACGTTTACGTTTACGTTTACGTTTACGTTTACGTTTACGTTTACGTTTACGTTTACGTTTACGTTTACGTTTACGTTTACGTTTACGTTTACGTTTACGTTTACGTTTACGTTTACGTTTACGTTTACGTTTACGTTTACGTTTACGTTTACGTTTACGTTTACGTTTACGTTTACGTTTACGTTTACGTTTACGTTTACGTTTACGTTTACGTTTACGTTTACGTTTACGTTAACGTTTACGTTTACGTTTACGTTTACGTTTACGTTTACGTTTACGTTTACGTTTACGTTTACGTTTGCGTTTCCGTTTGCGTTTGCGTTTGCGTTTACGTTTACGTTTACGTTTACGTTTACGTTTACGTTTACGTTTACGTTTACGTTTACGTTTACGTTTACGTTTACGTTTACGTTTACGTTTACGTTTACGTTTACGTTTACGTTTACGTTTACGTTTGCGTTTCCGTTTGCGTCTGCGTCTGCTTCTACGTCTGCGTCTGCGTCGTTTTCCGCGTCCGCGTCCGCGTTCTCATTCGCGTTTCCGTTCGCGTTTGCGTTTACGTTTACGTTTACGTTTACGTTTACGTTTACGTTTACGTTTACGTTTACGTTTACGTTTACGTTTACGTTTACGTTTACGTTTACGTTTACGTTTACGTTTACGTTTACGTTTACGTTCACGTTCACGTTCACGTTCACGTTCACGTTCACGTTCACGTTCACGTTCACGTTCACGTTCACGTTCACGTTCACGTTCACGTTCACGTTCACGTTCACGTTCACGTTCACGTTCACGTTCACGTTCACGTTCACGTTCACGTTCACGTTCACGTTCACGTTCACGTTCACGTTCACGTTCACGTTCACGTTCACGTTCACGTTCACGTTCACGTTCACGTTCACGTTCACGTTCACGTTCACGTTCACGTTCACGTTCACGTTCACGTTCACGTTCACGTTCACGTTCACGTTCACGTTCACGTTCACGTTCACGTTCACGTTCACGTTCACGTTCACGTTCACGTTCACGTTCACGTTCACGTTCACCACGTTCACGTTCACGTTCACGTTCACGTTCACGTTCACGTTCACGTTCACGTTCACGTTCACGTTCACGTTCACGTTCACGTTCACGTTCACGTTCACGTTCACGTTCACGTTCACGTTCACGTTCACGTTCACGTTCACGTTCACGCTCACGCTCACGCTCACGCTCACGCTCACGCTCACGCTCACGCTCACGCTCACGCTCACGCTCACGCTCACGTTCACGTTCACGTTCACGTTCACGTTCACGTTCACGTTCACGTTCACGTTCACGTTCACGTTCACGTTCACGTTCACGTTCACGTTCACGTTCACGTTCACGTTCACGTTCACGTTTACGTTTACGTTTACGTTTACGTTTACGTTTACGTTTACGTTTACGTTTAATTCATTATGAATTTATTAAGAATCTTCCAGTATCAGGGAAAGTCAAAATACTAGCCCCTTTTAATAATATTTGGAAGAAAGGTTCTTTTCCGGGTTGTTGGAAGGAGGCTATCATTATCCCTGTGCTGAAGTCAAGTAAACCTCGCCACGACATAAACAGCTACCGCCCGATATCTCTAACATCTAGTATTGGCAAGCTGATGGAAAAAATGGTAAACAACAGATTGGCTCCAGGAAACGACACTTTACAATTGATCATTTAGTGCGTTTAGAAAAACAATCCAATTACATGACTGGGGACTCAGAGGACAATTACCAAAATTCATTGAGTCTTTCCTAGCAAACAGATCTTTCGGAGTAAGGGTAGGAAATTCATTGTCAAAAAGCACACACTTGAAAATGGGGTCCCACAAGGCTCTACAATAAGCGAAACATTGTTTATAATCGCAATAAATAACATAGCCCGAGATGTCAGTGAAACAATCCAAAAAAGCTTGTGCGTAGATGACCTTGCTATATTCCTTGCAGGTAAAAAAATTGCGACTGTCGAGCATCCACTTCAATCCGCACTTAATAAAATTAATGAGAACGCATAATCATCTGGTTTCCAGTTTTCAAACGATAAAACCGTTTGCGTACACTTCTGTAGACTTCGTATTCTTCACAGAGAACCAAAATTATTTTTAAAAGGTAACAGAATTAAATGTGAAAACTCGGTAAAACTTCGATAGTTCTTTGTCGTACAGAAAACAAATAGATGAAACCGGCACAAAAGCTAAGAAGGCGTTGAATGTGATAAAATGCATGGCCAACATATATAACACGTTAGTTCTATCTCGAATAGATTACGGTTATGGTGTTTACGGAGCGGCAAGGCCTTCAAGATTAAAAGTGTTAGACTCTATCCAATGCAATGCACTTCGATAAATTACTGGTGCTCTTAGAACTAGCCCATCGATAAGCGTACACTGCTACAAACCTTCGTCCTAAAATACGAAATAAATGTGAGCTCTAAAGCACAACATACAAACACCGACATTTTTAGCAATGAGGAACGCATTCAACGATATACAGAAAAACCAACTGTTACTCGTCCACTATGCGTTCGTGCAAAAGAGTGTAGAAACTCTCTGCAAATACCAACTTTACAAGTAGCACACGTTGCTCTCTGTAACATCCCACCATGGCAAATCTTGGAATTCGTAACACGGCTAGACCTAAAAATTTTCAACAAATATAGCACAAATCCACAAATAATTAAAAACAAATTTAATCAAATAGTACAAGAATATACAAGCCCTTTATTAATATTTACCGACGGTTCTAAAACCCCGTCTGGAACAGGATATGCATTCTTTGTAGATGGAACATCCTTCAAATGGAAACTAGAAGAATACAATAGTATATATACTGCAGAACTGCATGCTATAAAAAGGGCAATAACATACTGTGAATCAGCCGTAAATAAAAACTGCATAATATGTACAGATTCGATGTCAGCGTTACTAGAAATAAATAACCACAACTCCCAAAACCCTGTAATACAAAAGATTCACAATAAGATAAAAGTAGTCTCAAATTTAAAAATAACAAAATTATCTTAGTATGGGTTCCAGGCCATTCAGGCCTAGAAGGAAATATTCAAGCTGATGCTGCAGCTAAGGAAGCATCTGCTTTAAACGAAACTTCAATAGAAGATATAATACCAATCGACGCTAAAATATTCGTTAAAAATAAAATATGCAAGAAATGGCAAGAACAATGGAATAAAACCCAAAGTAAACTATCCAGGTACAAAAAACACGTCAATAAATGGAAATTACCAAATGAATTGACTAGACGAGCCAGAACAATAATAACCAGACTACGCATCGGACATAGTAATATTACATCATCATAGCTACTAACAGGAACCGACTCACCCAAGTATATAGACTGCAACGAGACGCTAACAACTATGCATATATTAAACGATTGTCCCAAATACGCTGCTATTAAACGAACCATGAATCTAAAAGACGATGTGTAAACTACTTGCATCAAATAAATACAGCCAGCTAAATATAGTGATAGAAAATATAACAAAAATTGGACTATATGGGAAAATTTGATACCATAAAATAGCCAAATCAAAGCATAAATCTACCTAATATACAGGCTAATGACCTTAGTTATCGATTCCTCAGAAAAAAATAAATAATGGCACCGCACGTGGTGTGGAATGTTGTTGACGACCTGCACAACAATGACCACTTACCTATAGTTGTAGAAACGGATGTACATATGAACAAAAAGTGTGATATAAGTAGGTGGTTATTACATAAGGCAGGCCAATTGGATAGAATTTCAACGAAAGCTGGAGGGTCCTGATGACATCAACGTCAATTCAATAACCAGTTCAATACTAAAGACGGCGGAAGCAAGCATCCCTAAATCGGGAAGAAATAATATTAAACGGCCCCTCCCTTGGTGGAATGAGGAAGTTAAAAACGCAATCAAGGCAAAAAAGGTTGCTTTCAGAAAATATCAAAGACAACTTACGATAGAAAACCACATAGAATTTAAAAAAGCACGGGCAGTCAGTCGACGTGATATAATTAGTAGCAAATGATCAAGCTGGCATGACTACACATCCACTATAACATCTGCTAGCGATGTAAAACAAGTATAGATGAAAATAAAAACGATGAATGGGAAATAAAAAGATCAGTCAATTCGTTGTATATCGACATCCGAAAATGATCTAACGGATAATCCGAATGAAATAGCAAACATTATGGCCGAACACTATTCGAAAATGAGTAGTTCCGAAAATTTCGATTCAGAGTTCCGTACAACAAAAGAAGAAAAAGAACACGATATATCCTTTGCTACTAATACCAAAAATAATTATAACAACCATTTCACTTAACAAGAACTATTAGTAGTGTTAAAAAATGTAAAGAAGTCAAGCCCAGGACCGGATGGGGTAACTAATAAAATGTTGCGCAATCTTACGCCAGAAATGCAAACGACCCTACTAGCATTACACAATAAATTGTGGACGGAACACACATACCCCCAAGAGTGGAAATATGCGATTATAATCCCAGTATTAAAGCCAGGAAGGGACAAGGCCAAACCGTCAAGTTACTGACCGATCAGCCTTACCAATTGCATGGGTAAAATTATGGAGAAGTTGGTAAATAATAGGATTAAATTTATTTTAGAAAAAAACGGCATTTTAGTTCCGTTTCAAGCAGGGTTTAGAAGAGGCAGATCTACCACAGACCACCTCGTACTCTTGGAAAGTGCAGTACAGCAAGCTTTCATGAGAAGGGAGTATTTTCTGGCAGTAATGTTTGACATTAAGAGTGCATATGATATGACATGGCGCCATAACATGCTTGAAAAGCTCCACGAAGAAGGCATTAGGGGTAATTTGCCATCATTTATTAAATCGTTCTTGTCCGACAGAGTGTTTCGTGTACAAGTTGCAGATAAAATGTCAAACCTGAGTATAATGGAAAATGGTGTCCCTCAGGGTTCAACTATAAGTTGTACCCTATTTTTAATCGCAATAAATGAATTAACACAAAACCTAAGTAATTCATTAACGAAGTGCATGTATGTGGATGATGTAGCAATTTTTTGCTCAGGCAAAGAGGTGGGCGACATTAAACGTAAAATGTAATTAGCTGTGGATCGCATTGTTCAAAATGGTCATGATGTAGGGTTTAGCTTCTCTGTAGAAAAAACACAATCCCTGAATTTCTGTAGACTGAGTACTGCACGCTATGACCCAATCTCATACATAAAGGGTAATCCGGTAAGATGTGCAGAGGCAGCAAAATTCCTGGGTCTAACTCTTGACAGACGTCTCTCTTGGTTGACACATATTGAGAACTTAAAAAATAAATGCCTAAATAGCCGAAACATTATAAAGGTGTTAGCAAATACGAAATGGGGATCCGAACCTAACATGTTATTAAGGTTACACCAAGCACTAATTCTGTCTAGAATTGACTATGGATGTGTTGTGTACTCATCCGCGCGAAAATCCATAATATCTACACTCGATAAAATACATAACAGCGCAATTAGATACTCTATTGGTGCTTTTCCAACTAGTCCCATTGAGAGTATCTACTGCGAATTAGGCTTATCATCGCTAGATATGAGACGAAAGTTGGTATTAATGAAATACATTAGTAAAATCAAATCGGTACTCAAACATCCAAACAATGTTATAATAGATTTAGACAATGATACATATGAATCACGGCCAACCATTACCAGACCAGCCGCAATAAGATGCTCGAAACACTTAATGCACGAAAACATTATTATTCCACAGCTATTCAGAAACTCCGTGCCGGAGCTGGAACCGTGGATTCTACCGGAAGTACAAATAAGAAAAGACCTGATTCATTTGAAGAAAAAAATACGACAAAGTATCTCTACCATGAAAACTTTAGCAACATATGTAATGAATATAAAAAATACAAAATAATCTATACTGATGGTTCAAAAAGCGATCGTGGCGTGGGATGCTCGGTTATTTCCCAAAATATCTCACAAAAGTGGGCTCTACATCCGGAGTCTAGTGTCGGCTTTGCAAAAAAGTATGCCGTTTGGCAGGCTCTACTATACTGTGCCTCAATACCTGAAAATAAGAAATACATTATTGCAAGTGACAACGTGAATGTACTTTCAGACCTCACAGATATCTCTACCGAAAATGCCCTAACTCTAAAAATAAAATCGGCACTACGTCACCTGGCAGATACTAGCATTCATGTTGTTTTCGTATGGATACCAGGTCACGTGGATATAACTGGAAATGAACATGGAAATAATATAGCACGAGAAGCCGCAATACAAACAGTACAAGTGAATAAGATAGACATAAACGATCTTATAAAATATCTAAAACAAAAAACAATTGACGCATGGCAAGAAAAATGGGAAGTTAGTAACACCAACTTAACAATGATTAAGGATCAGGTAAAAGGAATGTTCTATAAAAAACATGTCGATGCAAGACATGGCAAAAACGCATCGATTAAGGATTGGCCACATCAGAATTACGCATGAGCATCTGAAACAAGGTATCCCTGCACCTAGGTGTGAGCTGTGCCATGAGATACTCATCGTAAAACATATAATTTGCGATTGTTTGGCCTATAATGATAACAGGATGTTACATCACATACAACGTAACTTGCATGAAAACCTGCAGCGTGAAGACAGAACTAGAAACACATTACAACTTCTAAAATCAATAAATATGTACCAAAATATATAGATTCTCACATAGACTAAAGTTATATTGGTGAATTTTAAGACGAAATGACCTCAGTAGTTGAATGTCCTAAAACATAAAATAATAATAATAATAATAATGGGGAGTAAAGTCGAACAAGCACCTCCACGTGGTACTCCCCGGGTAACACTAACGCTGGTCGCGCGTTGTTTGTCTTTGTGTCTTTGGTAGCTCTAGTCCTACGTCATTTGTTTTATGTCTTGGGGACCTGTCCTCGTTACCAAAGGCGTAATCATAGGTGTAATACGTACCGTGCCGAGGGATGCATGGCCATACGTTAGTTGGTCGCGAACGGTGTCTGTCAGGTATCAGGCAGCCCCCGACGGTACTTTTTTGGCTTACTGCGGTATGGACCATTGCCGTAGTGGACTATTAGTTGTTCCGAACTAGTGGGACTGATATGTATGACGTTGACTATCAATCTATAGAGGACCCATCCTCTAAAATGGGCGCTGATGTAAGACAGCGGAAAAATCCTCAAGCGGGCAAGACCACTAGCCCCGTCTCCCGCTCCACAGCGATGGAATTTCCCTTGATCTATTGGGAGTCATCCGAAAGTTTGGGCAATACAAGTAGGCAGGAAAAGGAGGTTTCTGCTACTTAAAGGAAGGATGGCGAGTTCACCAAAGTTAGCCCGTTCCTTATCCCAAAGGCCTTGTTTGGAGTAGCCGGGGAATATTTCTATCATTAAAAAGTTAAAGGAGCATTATTAATAGAAACAGTATCCAAGAATCAAAGTAAAAGGTTACTGAATATGAAAAGATTATCGGGTTATGAAGTAGAGGCTGCACCTCATCCAACTTTAAATCATTGCAAGGGAGTAGTATACTGCCCTGATTTGTTGAATTCGACGATGGAGGAGATTAAAAAGGGTTTAGCTCACGAATTTGTGGTCGAAATTAGGCGCGTAAGGAGTAAACGGGACGGAGAGTAGACGATACACCTAACCACATCCTCACTTTCGAAAGGGGTGATCTACCCAAAACTATTAGTGCGGCAATGTATCCGCTGTTAGTGAGACCATATATACCGGCTCCGTTACGATGTTATAACTGCCAACTATTTGGACATTCGGCCATTAATTGCAATCATTCTAAGATTTGCATATGTGGAAAACCTCCCCACGAGGACGTTCCATGCGAAACACCAAAGTCATGCCCGAATTGTAAAAGTAACCATTCTGCAATATATAAAGGTTGCCCATCTATAAAAAAGTAAGTAAAATTCAGGAATAAAGTTTCGTACTTACACGCCAAGAAAATGGAAAGATCAGCAGTTACAAGCCAAGCTAGTTATGCCGCGGACTGCGGCGTTACCCGCGGCGTTACCCAGCGGAAGCATTTCGAGAGCTGAGTCTATATCTGAAATGAGAAAAAATATTCAAGAAGAAATATCTAAACTTACCCCAGTAAATGCTATAGCCGAGGATGTTTCGCTGCGTGATATACTTCCAGACATCAGGAACATGATTAGAGAGGAAGTCTCTAAACTTAACACTGTGGCCGCCCAACCGGAAAACACGTCACTCCGAAAGATTATGCCTGAAATTGAGAAGAGATATGCAGTCTTAGGGCAGAGTTTAGTAATTCTAAAACACCTACCCTGTTTCCAAAACCATCAGAAGACGCAATGGATAAAGAAACACGTGGTGCTAAAAGGAAAAGTATTATTAACAGAGCCACATCCACGAAATCTAGTATAAACTCCGTCGATGAGGACTCTTTAATAGCAGCTAAAGGAGAGAAAAAGAAAAAGGGGTGGCCAAAAGGCAATTCACGAAAATAGCTGTTATAGTTACATCAACCTATGATATTTATCTGTGATATTTACATAATCTGTTCGTTCGTCTATTATTTATTTTACGTGTTAGTTCGTATTTGTGATGTCCTTATATACACACTTCATTGTTATTTATTTGTTTTGTTTACTAAATCTATTTATCCAATTCTACAGTGGATACAAATAGAATTATACAATGGAACTATAGGGGTATAATAATGTGGTACTGTGACATCAAAATGATTCTAACACAGCATGAACCAATGTGTCTGTGCATCCAGGAATCACACCTACAACAAGGCCAACCATATGCACTGCGGGGATATTCAATTGAACGGCGAGATGGCGAGTTGAGCGTTAGAGCTAGTGACGGTGTCGTTATATTGACGAGGAGTGATGTATGCTCTGCGCCGATAGGTCTTAATACGCGCCTCCAAGCGGTGGTGTGAATCTCATATCCCATTGTCCTGACTGTATGCAATGCCTATCTGCCCAGGGATGATTGGGATTTAAGAGACATCGAGAATCTGGTTGATCAGCTCCTAACTCCGTTTCTAGTTGTAGGAGACTTTAATACTCACAATCCTCTGTGGGCCTCTCAATCTAGGGACGCCAGGGGCCGTCGACTCGAAAGTTTTATAGATCGCGACGACATTGTTTTCCTGAACACTGGAGCTCCCAAGTGCTTCAACTCTCGCTCACGTGATTTCCACGCGATAGATTTGGCCTTTGCTGCTCCGATTCTGGCACCGCGCTTCACATGGAGACCTATGGACGACCTACATAATAGCGATCACTTTCCGATTTGCATAGATACAAAAATCACGAGACGGCGGATCGTGTCTATGCCTAGATGGCGGGTTGATAAAGCGGACAGGACCGGCTTCGGGGAAAATGTATACGCAAATATCAACCCCGATCTCAGTCTATCCGACGGGGTAGAAGCCTTTATCCACGCTATTGTACACGCTGCCCGAAATGCTATTCCTGAGGGAGTTGGTACGCCGATGGTGCGTAGTATGCCCTGGTACTGCCCCGAAGTTAGGGATGCCATCAAAGCAAAGAAAAGGGCATTTAATTTATTTTGTCGATGTCCACTGAACAAAATGTGATTGTCTTCAAGACAGCCAGAACCAACGCTCGCCGAATAGTTCTACAATGCAAGAAAGTTTCCTGGAATAACTATGTCTCTTTGATTAGCCCCAACACATCTTCATCGGAAGTCTGCAAGAGGATAAAGCTTTTAGTAAATGGCAGAAGAAGTACTTCAATCACTCAAATTATAACTCGAAACGGTACTACGACCGGCATGCCGGAGTTAATCGCTGAGTCAATTGCTGAACACTACGAAGCAATCAGCAGTTCTCAAAACTAGGAATCAGTTTTCGTGAGAACAGGATGTAACGGGAAACTCCTCTCGACTTCACTACCGCTGACCACCTAGAGTATAACGTACCCTTTTCGATGGCCAAATTTGACGAGGCTCTACGGTCTTGTAGTTCTAAGGCGCCTGGATCCGATACAATTCCGTACGAATTCATCAAACACCTTCCTTTCACTGCCAAGTTGCCCCTTTTGGATTTGTATAATTGTTGTTGGTCAGAGAACACTTACCCTAGGGAATGGAAAGAATCCAACATCGTACCCATCATCAAAAACTGTAAAGATCCACTGATTCCCTCGAGTTATAGACCAATAAGTCTTACTTGTTGCATGGGTAAACTTCTTGAAAGGATGGTCAACAACAGACTTGTTTGGTACCTGGAGCATAATCGGTATCTCCCAGACCATCAGGCGGGATATCGTAGAAACCGGTCCACTCAGGACCAACTGGTATACCTGGAGAACGCTGTACAGCGTGGTTTTAGGGGCAGGAAACATACGGTGGCTTTATTTTTCGACCTCGAAGAGGCGTACGATATGACGTGGCGGTACAGTGTCTTAAAAAAGATGCACGGCTGGGGACTCAGAGGAAATTTGCCTCTCTTTCTAGTCGACTACCTGAAAGAGTGAACATTTAGGGTTAAATGCGAAAACGTCTACTCGACGCCCAAGGCATTTGAGAATGGCATTCCCCAAGGCTCGCCCTTGAGCGATTGTCATAAATGATATCGCATCGGCTATTAATCCTGAGGTAGAGAAATGTCTTTACGTTGATGACCTGGCAATATTTTGTTCAAATTTTCACGAAATAAAACAAGATGCGTACATTTCTGTCGTCTAAGAAAACCTCACTATGACCCACTTTTGCAGTTTTAGGATTGGCCAATCCCTAACTCAAGCTCGATCAAATTCTTAGGTCACATTTTTGACGATCAACTCAGATGGAACGAACACATTGACTTCGTAGAGGATAAATCTAAATCCGTTCTTAATATTTTTAAAGCTCTTGCTGGAACCAAATGTGGCGCAGATACCGACACCATACTACAGTTGCATCAGTCACTGTTACCGTCTAAGTTAGAATATGCATGTGTAGCCTATTCCTCCGCGTGCAAATCAGCTCTGGTTAGATTGGACCCCGTCCACCACGCAGGTGTAAGATGCTCAATCGGTGCTTTTCGCACCAGTGCAACCTCAAAAATATTGTCAGAGACAGGTTTCCTTTGCCTGTCTCGTTGACGAGACCAGATTCTTTGCAGATACGTCGCCAGGATTTGTGCCCAACCGGGCCATCCGAATTATCGTGTTTTCTTTGGAGGTTGCCGTGGGTTTACCGATAGGCCCCCGATTACGAGACCGGCCGGGGTGAGAGCTTATGAATTATTAAACACGCTGGACATTTAACTTCCAGAAGTGTTATTGTTAGGCGACGGAGAGGTTCCCCCTTGGATGGTCCCTGAGGTAGAGACTTATCTTCAACTCACGGTTTTCAGAAAGGAAAGCACGCCTGATGTAATTTATAAGAGAAAGTTTGAATCTATTATGGACGAACACCGTAAGTCAATGGTGATTTATACGGACGGATCAAGAACAGAGTCGGGGGTAGGGTGTCCTATATGCATTGACGGCATAACACATGAATGGAAGATGTCCAATGTGTGCACAATAATGGGTGCCGAAATGTATGCCCTATGGCAAGCCCTCTTGTACTGCCATATGTGCTACGCAGAGACACATTTCGTCATCGTTAGTGACAGTTTGAGTGCCGTGAGGAGTATAAATGGTCGTTTCTCTCGCGTCCACTTGTCCAGAGAGTACTGGCCTTATATAAGAACGTGCTGGAAACTGGGAAATGTGTGACGTTAGTATGGGTACCTGGCCACGTAGGTATAATAGGCAACGAAATGGCCGACAAGGCGGCAAAACGTGCTACGAGAGGAGGACATGTGGATGTTCCGGAGGTGAGACACGTAGACCTAAAGGGAGCTTTGAATGAGGCGATTGGTTACACGAAGCCCTGGACACCGCCTATGGAACTGACTCGAACGGAACGGATTAAAATTAAGCGCCTGAGAATATGACACACACAACTAACGCACGTCCACTTGTTACTCAGTGAACCTCCTCCGGCATGCCAGAGCTGTGGTAATCAAATATCTATTGAACACCTATTGCGTGTATGTCCGCGACCGCAGCATCTGAGGATTTTGTATAACTTGGTGGGGGAGACTTACTCAAGCAGTCGGAGTATATTAAAAATGTTATCAGATTCTTAAAAGCTACAGATTTGTTCCATAGAATCTAATAAGTATAGTAGAGGCCAATGACCTTAGTTGTCGACGCCTTATAATTATAAAAAAAAAATAATAATAATAATAGAAATAATAATAATAATTATAATACATGCCTTTACTATAAGAAAAATAATTTACAACAAGAAAAAGAGTTGAAAATTGGGGCGAGATTCAGTTGAGAAGAAAGAAAATGAGCTTTTCTCTCACCTGCTCATCCATCTAAACTAAAATAAAAAAAAAAGAAAAATATATTAGCCATTGTGCTTATGACAGGCAGTACAATTTAGAAAAAGACTATAAAACGTTGTTTTTACGGTTTTAGTAAAATATCTGCTGGAACTGGTTTCTAACTTTAATCTAAAAAAAGATTAGTTACATATCGCTTAAACTTAATAAAAGAAAATACTTTAATTTCACTAGGTAATGCGTTATAGAGACTGGCAATTTCATATGTGAACGATCGCTCAAATGTTAAACCCCAAGCCCCAAGCACATGTTTTTCAACCCTTAGCCAAATATTAGTTACAAAAATAAAATATCCCGAAAACCATTCTCAAATAAGGACTTAATATTTAATAAAATATGTTAAACCCCATTAATTAACTTTTCTATCGCGGTAACAATTGCGATTTAGAAAATGTTTGTTAAAATAATAAAATCTCCGCTGTCCGCTACCTACGATGTAAATATTTTGATTTTTTATGAAATAATTTAAGGGGTGTTAACAATTGTACATCTTCAATAAAACTAAATTTATTGTCACTGAAATTTAACCCGTGAAATGTACTTCAATTTTGTTGCCCGAATACGATTAAGCCGCAGTTAACGGAAACCAATAAAATTTAACTAGTAATTTTATTGTCAGTGCTATTTTACAGCGGTTTAGTGGCAGTGCAAGTAATTTATAACGCTTTACAAACTTTAAAACACTTAAAAGTTAATTTTTTCAATTAGAACCCTACGCTATCCATTACGTACAGAAAAATAACTCGACACAAAATCCTTATTACACGTATTAACGAAAGAAAATCAAAAAGCTGAAAAATGCATTAATAGCTCACAAGAATGTAATGAAATAATACATCGGCAGTACTTTCAATTACATACCGTAATTACTGCATAATTTATTAAAGTCGTTGTACGAAACTGTTTACTAAAATAATCAAAAATCGGCACTCACTTATTTATTAAATATTAAACAGCAATATAAATGTTAAATATGGGGAAACGATTTTAATTATTAATTTTCATCTAGTTTAAGCGTGCATTCAAAATTATACTTGTAAGAGACTGCGAGTCGAGCTAAACGTAATCCTCATACAATTGACTGTTTAAAAATTTCCAATCTATTTTCAACATCTGTACAATCTTTGAAAGTTAAACTCGTTAATTAAAAAAGTTTATCCAAATGAAATTTGCGACTATAAATCTTTGACTGGCGAGCACTAATTAACAATATTCATATAAATGTCTCCGGGAAATTGTAAAAGTGGAAAATGAAAATGAAAGCCAATTTAAATTTGCGTGCATGTAAGGCGTAATTACAAATTACCATCAGTCAATGCTTGTTAAAATTACTGTTTAAAACAGAAGCTTAACATTACAGGGAACAGATTGGTTACCCACTTATTATTCTTTAAAAAAGAAAATTTTTGTATATTAACAGCTTTAAATACTTAATCCCTTGTTAGATTAATGGATCATCCTTTTTCTCTGGACATATTTTATTTCCCGCATTATTTAAATACATGCTTCAAGTAGTATAACTGTAATGAGATTTTTTTTGTTAAACTAAACTTTACATTATTTTTCCACGTTTAAATCTATAGCTACTTTATTCAACAAGAACTTCGCTCCAAAAGTTCAGTAAAGCTTTTTTTTAAATTTAACTGTTAAGTCAATCGAGCAAAAGAATCGTATTCAATTATTTTAAAGTTGTATTCTAAAAGTATTACTGGTTTCGCAACATTTGCTTTAGAATAATTAAAATACACTGAATGAAAGCCAGATTGCTCATTTCCATGAAATTATATAACTTATATACAGATTTATAAAGCTTCTTTTGAAAAAAATTGGCTTCAGTTTGTGAAAAGTTATAGAACAAATATTATTTATGGATTTTTAAACCTACGTTGTCTGTATTTGGAACGTGGTGGAAAGTAAACAATGTTTTTGTAGCATTTCCAAGAGACTTGTCGAGGGCAAGAAAATAAAATTAAAAAATCGGAATGGCAAAACGTTGGGAGAACTGTGCTGGAGCGCTATGGTTTCTCTAAACTTAAAAAGTAATTAAACTATTTGAAAATGATATTGACGAACATATTATAACAAAATTGATAAATGTTAGTATACAGCTAATTTTTTATAAAGCGTAAGAAATGAAGTCACTTATGAAACGAAGTAAATTTTGTGTATACATCGATATCAAAGCTAAATTGAATTCAAAGAGAGTGGTATATATATATATATATATATATATATATATATATATATATATATATATATATATATATATATATATATATATATATATATATATCAGTGCGGATGATAAGTCTTACCCACTTTAATCTCCGTTACTAAAGACAAAATTGAAAACACTCGGACACGTCAATTTTTATTTCAAACGAGGTGTTTTTAACAAACAAAATTGTCACTTTCACTCCCATTGACAGCTACCTCCATTTTTAAATAGCAGGGTCGTACGATACATCGTTGGAAAAGATTTTAAAAGTAGAATTCAAAAATTACCATTTTTAATTTTTTGAAATAAAAATACAAATAAAAATGAACAAACAAATAATATTAAATTAAATCTCCAAAAATAAGTGAATTGGACAAATTATTCTAATTAACAACTTAATTACTGCAGGAGGTGTTCAAAATGTTCTCCATTTACTTGCTGGCTTCCTCCCTAACACTTTATTTTAAGCTCAGTTTTCTCCTGGTTAATAACAATCTATTCCTTTAAGATCCTCAACAATACCAAATCAGGTACACCGGTTTTACTTTCATATGGGACAATCTATTAACAAAGTTTATTTAATTTTTATTCTTACTTATTGCCGAATAAATACTTTGTAGGTAAGAAAGTATCATTGTTAGAAAACTTTTTTTAAACAATCTAGTTGGCGTGTCTAGTTTTTGACAAGTATTGTCAAAAATAACAAACATTTAGCACTATTGAGTCTAAACAATATTGACAACAGCAAAGCGTAATTGGTTTTGGTGGTACCCTGTAAATTTTTGTATTCCAAACAGACAAAATGGTACAACCTCGTGGTTTAGTGGAAAAATGTGAAGCCGTTCTAATATTTAGTGAAGCTGGCCGTAACTTTCATGAAGCGGTAAGAATATTTAATGAACGTTTTCCGGATCGTCCAATTGATCGACATTACTATAGACTACTCATCAACAAATTTTTTGAAACTGGTTCTGTCGAAAACGAAAAACGGGTTGGTAGAAATAAGACTTCTGAGGAAAAACAAGTAGATATTGTATCCCAATTTGTAGTAAATCCATCCAGTTGAAGCAGAAGTCACTCGACCGTTTTAAGCACTTTAAAAAAGCAAAAATTTCACCCATATAAAATAAAAATGGTGCATGAATTGACAGAGGATGATCCAGATCGACGAATGCAATATTGTGAAATTATGGATAATAATATTACACAAGATCCAAATTACTTAAACATATTTGTTTTTCCGATGAAGCTACATTCTATTTAAATGGTCATGTACATCGACAGAACATAAGATATTGGTCTGACGAAAATGCTCGATTGTTTCGAGAGTGCCACACACAATACCCAACTAAATTAAATGTTTGGGCAGATATACTAGGGAATCACATTATAGGCCCTTTTTTTATCGAAGGTAACTTAACGGGGGATAGCTACCTTAACCTATTGGAAACCCAAATAATCCCCGCAATTAATGATGTGGTTAGAACCAACCCAGGTGAAATCACTCAAGATATTGTTTTTCAACAAGATGGAGCTACGCCACATTACGCTGCTCGAGTTCGAAATTTTTTAAATAATTTATATCCGAGGAGATGGATTGGGCGTCGTCGGTTCATTGAGTGGCCACCTAGGTCACCAGATATGACTCCTATGGATTTTTTCCTATGGGGTTACCTTAAATCCAAAGTGTATGCGAGCCAGTTGATGACACTTGATGAACTTCGTCAAAAAATATTCGAAGAATGCAACAGAATTGATATGCAGACCCTACAAAGGGTTAGGTAGGAAACCAAACAAAGAATCTACTTCTGCCAGGAAGTAAATGGAGAACATTTTGAATACCTCCTGCAGTAATTAAGTTGTTAATTAGAATAATTTGTCCAGTTCATTTATTTTTGAAGATTTAATTTAATATTATTTGTTTGTTTATTTTTATTTGTATTTTTATTTCAAAAAATTACAAATGATAATTTTTGAATTCTACTTTTAAAATCTTTTCCAAAGATGTATCGCACGACCCTCCTTGCTATTTAAAAAAATGAAGGGGGTAGCTGTCAAAGGGAGGGTGTGAAAGGGGTAACAATTTTTTTGTTAAAAAACACCTCGTTTGAAATAAAAATTGACGTGTCCAAGCGCTTTTCAATTTTGTCTTCAGTAACGGAGATTAAAGTAAGACTTATCATCCGCACTGTACATATATATATATATATATATATATATATATATATATATATATATATATATATATATATATATATATAGGTGTTACTTAAGTGTATGTACTTATTTTAAGGGGTGATTCCTGAGGCGATTTCGAGCCGGAAAGTTCATATGAATGTATGTCCTCAGAAGGTTCGTTATCGATCTACAGGCTGTTGAAGTTGTTGTGTTTTTTCGGTTTTTTCCAAATTTTTCGAAAACCCTTCTGATATTACATTGAAATTTTACATATTGTATAAGGGCATGAAGGCCCTTTATTTCAACTGAAAAGTTCATTTTTATTTAACCAGTGGCGTAGATACAGCTAGGTCATGACATAAATTCTACAAAAAAAATGTGTTACGCCACTGTTTTGTATGACGCGTTTACACGATAGTCATTAGAAATCAATTCCGAACAAAAAAGGTCTCCATACATTTTCACGTAAAAAAGTGTCGTGTCGTTATAACGTGCAGTTTATTTACAAGATAAAGATATGTCACAAAAACACAAGTGAGCTCTGTCCGTTGATAAGGAAACATCGCTATGTATTTCGTTAATAATCCTGTCATGTCAGTCTTATTCTTGACAGAAAATAACTA
Source organism: Vesta saturnalis (assembly GCA_036346205.1). NCBI lineage: Eukaryota > Metazoa > Arthropoda > Insecta > Coleoptera > Lampyridae > Vesta > Vesta saturnalis. The sequence continues at coordinate 125,093 of JARFJB010000852.1, forward strand.
GTTTGAAAATTTGTTCTTTTTGTTGTTTTCCAAGTGTTTTGTTTTCATAAAAGTAACAGAAATGGTCAATTATGCTATTTCGGAGATGACCGACATGCATTTCGTCTATAGTCTGGCTGACGGCAATGCTAAAAAAGTCAGGCGTCTTTACCAAGAAATATTTCCCAACCGTGCTGTTCCCGATAGTAGAACATTCACAAACATCTATCTGCGACTGTCTCAATATGGCAGTTTACAAAATGGAAACCGAGAGGGACGACCTCGTACAGTGAGGACGGCGGAAGTAGAGGAGGTTGTTCTCAATGAAATTGAACAGAATCCAGGATCTAGTACACGCAAAATTGGGAGTGCGTTGAATATTTGCAACAAAACTGTATGGGAAATTTTGAGAGAATATTTGCTGTATCCGTATCATCTGCAAAGAGTGCAAGCTCTCCTTCCACGAGATTTTCCAGCACGCAGGAATTTTCCGTGTGGTTTCTCCAGAAGGTTGCAGAAAATCCTCATCTCGACAGGCAAGTTATCTTCACGGATGAAGCAAATTTCTCCAGAGAAGCAATCAGAAATTTTCGTAATGCTCATTCATGGAGCGAAGAGAACCCTCATGCTGTAGTAGAAACAAAATTTCAGCAGCAATTTTCAGTCAACGTGTGGGTTGGTATTATTGGAGATTTTTTAGTTGGACCATTCTTTCTTTCAAGGCGGCTTGACGGCAATACCTATCGTGCGTTTCTTCAAAATAATTTGCCTGAATTATTAGAAAATGTCCCTCTCCTAGTACGTCTGCACATGTGGTTCATGACGGTGCCCCGGCCCACTTCAGCATTTTGGTGCGTGAATATTTGAATTCAGTTTACCCAAATCGATGGATAGGTCGTGAGGGGGCTCAGTTCTGGCCACCGAGATCGCCTGATCTGAACAGCTTAGACTTTTATTTCTGGGGGCATCTTAAAACTCTAGTTTATAATACACCAGTTCAGACGTTGGAAGACTTACGCAATAGAATAATTGAGGGCAGTGCAACCATACAGAACACACCGGGAATTTTTGAAAGAGTGCGTCGTTCAATGAGGAGAAGAGCAGAAGCCTGTATAGAAGCGGATGGTGGACATTTTCAGCATTTTTTATGAATGACTGCACAAAATTTTTTTCCTTTATTGTTCAGTTTCTGTAAATAGTTTCTATGTTAGGAATTGACCGTTATAACGACACGACACTTTTTAATTATTTTTTCCTAAACAGTGAGTTTTACGTGAAAATGTATGGAGACCTTTTTTGTTCGGAATTGATTTCTAATGAATATCGTGTAAACGCGTCATATAAAACAGTGGCGTAACACATTTTTTTTGTAGAATTTATGTCATGACCTAGCTGTATCTACGCCACTGGTTAAATTAAAAATGAACTTTTCAGTTGAAATAAGGGCCTTCAGGCCCTTATACAATATGTAAAATTTCAATGTAATATCAGAAGGGTTTTCGAAAAATTTGGAAAAATCCGAAAAAACACAACTTCAACAGCCTGTAGATCGATAACGAACCTTCTGAGGACATACATTTATATGAACTTTCCGGCTCGAAATCGCCTCAGGAATCACCCCTTAAAATAAGTACATGCACTTAAGTAACACTGTATATGGTATATATATATATATATATATATATATATATATATATATATATATATATATATATATATATATATATATATAACTGTACCATCCGTTACTTTAGGTTATGCTAAAATAATCCATTACTTCGCATACATGTTATATACTATTACATTTTTCACTTTCTATTGATATCGCAACCCATAAAGGTGGAAATTTCACGATAAATAAAACGTGTATCCTTTGAGATGATTAATCCTGTATTTCTCTTTTTTGTAATCAAATTTACTAATGGATGATAATAAACTCAGTTCTAGTAACCCTAACAGATCACCCAACAGTTCTGTTTTCTATGCTCAATTGATTGAACCGTATAAAAACTTCAATCGTTAATTTCTTCTTCAAGTGAAAGAATAAATTGCACTAACATGTTTATGACGGACAGTTCATAGAAAGTCTTGATGCGTATGGAGTGTGTTAGAGTCGTGTCAGGTATTTTGAACACCCTGTATACGTAGTGGGTAATTTTGTTTGTAGTTCTATGTACTTAGTTAAGATTCCGTATATAAATATTTTTTTTGTTGTCAAATTAAGTTTTATAGTAAATTTGCTTTAACGTATGTGGTGAGCTTTAGATTCTTTGTTTGTGAAATTATTATTCCGAAATTTAGATTGTTTTTCGTTATTATTTCTCGTTTATAGAAGTTTGGTTAACGTTTATTTGTAAATAGTTGTATATAATATGAAATGTAAACTTTCACCATTAACACTCATAATAAAATACTTATCTTTTTGGGATTTTTAATGGTGTACTTTAAATTATACAATCTAAACGTTTCGATAACACTTACAGTTATCTTCGTCAGTAGTAATGTTAGTTAAAATTGTTAAAGATGTAGTAAACAATTTTGTCAAATTTGAAAAATTCAAACATAAACATAAGCCTGCTATTAATATAACAGTTTGAGAAACGTATAAGCCAACTATAAAATTGTAGTAAAGAATAACTAGGTCATTAAAATTAAATATTGTTAAACTGCCTCAAAGATGACAAACCAGAACACTCTCTACGGCGAAAGCTAACAATGAAATTTGCCAGCCAAAAACACATTTAACAAAATTTAATCGAGTTATGATGTAAGTGTAAAGTTGTGAAAACTTCAATTTTAAAATGATAGAAGCATTCACAAATCCAAACATTACATCAAAAAATAACCCAGTTAAATCTAACAAAGAGATATCTTTATCAATAATTGGAAGTGTTATTAACAATGAAAAGCACAATGCAGAACGTTCTTTGTAATTTTAATTTCAATTTAATTTCAACTACTTATGTTAAATTATAGTGCTGTGGAAATTTAACATATAATTGATAAAGCATTTGCTTCAAGGTCTAGGAAAACACAGCAAAAACCTAGACATACCAAAAGTTGAAAACAAATTAAAATCAAGGCGTATCATTATGCTCTTTTTAATTATAAGATGCCAAAACCTATTTAAACGGAGATTTTCTTCTTGTCTATTAAAATTATTCGGGTGTTTATATATTTCAATAGCTTCACGTTGCAAACGAACATAATAATGGGTTTGTCTTGACAATATTTTCATATTGTCAAATTGAATGTCATGATTTAAATTATTCAGGGCATGGTCAGCCACAGCAGACCTCTCTGGTTGACCCAATCTACAAAATCTCATATGTTCTTTGCGTCTTGTATCAAAGCTACGTTTTGTGGTCCCGATGTATACTTTTCCACATGAACAAGATAACTTATACACTCCGGAAGATGATAAAGGGTTTGACACATCTTTAGGTGATCTTAAATGTTCTTTAATTTTTCTTGTAGGTTTAAAATAGTCCTAATGCCATGTTTGATTAGGATTTTTTCAATTCTATTTGTAACATTAGCTATAAAAGGAAGAAAAGCAGTACCAACATTAAGAACTGGTTTTTCTTTAAGGTTACGCCTAGAAGGTGTAATAACATTATTAATATCTGTAAGTGAATATCCATTATCTTATAAGGATTTTCTTAAATATTTATATACATCCTTTAAAAATTCAGGGTCACAAATTCGTTTTGCTCGATCTACTAAATATTTAATTACGCCAATTTTTTGACGTGGATGGTGGTTGGATAATTTATGAAGGTATCTATTAGTATTTGTCGGCTTTCTGTAAAGCTTGAAAGATAGTGAATTATTATTTTTAGATATTAATATGTCAAGAAATGGTAAACTTCCATTAGTTTCTTTTTCCATGGTAAACTGAATACTAGGATGTATACCATTTATAAAAACCAAAAACTCATGCAGCGCTTCTTCTCCATGTCTCCAAATAACAAATGTGTCATCTACATATCTATACCAAACTGAAGGTTTTTTAGGTGTATTTTGTAACGTTAATGTTTCAAATTTTTCCATATAAAAATTAGCTATAACAGGACTAAGGGGACTACCCATTGCTACACCTTCAATCTGTTCATAAAATTTATTATTCCACTGAAAATAAGTTGTAGTAAGACAGTGCTGAAAAGAATGGTTATGTCCTTTGGAAAAAGATGATCTATGTATTCAATAGTTTCTTTTAGAGGTACTTTTGTAAAAGTGAAATAACATCAAAACTGACCATTATATCACCCTCTTCAATTTTGAAACTATGCATTTTTTCAACAAAGTCGGCAGAATTTTTAATGTAATGGGGTGTTTTTCCTATATGAGGTTGTAATAACAATGTAAGATGTTTTGCAAGGTGATATGTAGGAGAACCAATTGCACTAACAATAGGCCTTAAAGGAATATTAGGTTTATGAATTTTGGTAAACCATATAGTTTTGGTGAAATAGCTTCAGAGTTAGATAGTTTCTTCTTTATTTCTTCAGGAATAGATGATAATTTAATCAGCTCTTTAGTTTTTAAAAGAAACTTTTTTGTTGGATCTTTCGGTATTTCATGATAAGTTTCTGGTCCCAACAATTGTTCTATCTTAGTGTTATAATCGTTCATATTTAATATAACAGTTGCATTACCTTTATCTGATTTTAATATTATAATATTTTCATTGCGTTTAAGATCAAGTAAAGCATGTCGTTGACGAAAGGATAAGTTGCTCTTTGGAGGTTTTGTTTTACGTAATATGTTAACGGTGTTATATCTAACTTCATTAGCAGCATCAAAAGGTAATAATCTAATGGAGTTTTCGATGTTGGAAATTATATCTTCAAAAGGTATTACTCTTGGTGTTATCGCAAAATTTCCTCCTTTAGAAAGCGCTTCAATAGCATAATCTGAAACAACATTATCAGAAAGGTTTATAACTGTTTTTCTACAATCAATAGATGGTCTATTATTTTGTTGTTTGTATAATTTATTAAATTTTTCTTTTGACGTTGACATGAGATGTCAAAATTTATTTCCATAGATTTAAACGTTATAGAATCAATTTTATCCCAATCTTCTTTATTCAAAATAGATGAAATTTCTAAATGTAAATATAAAAGATTTTTATCGGTGTTATCCAGTAACTTCCTAGTAATATGTATTTGATTACGTAGAAGAGCATTTTCAGTTCTTCTGTAAATATTATTCGCTTGCTTGTTATTAAAATTTCTTTTAATATAGATAAACTTTGGGATAATCTTTGGTCTCGGCATCGTAATAAAAAGTGAGTGACGATAATAATTGTGCTTTACGTTTCCTTAATTTTCAAATTGTCTGATAAAACGATAAGTTTCCTCCCCATAAAGGACTGAAATATGAAAATGTAAACTTTCACCATTAACACTCATAATAAAATACTTATCTTTTTGGGATTTTTAATGGTGTACTTTAAATTATACAATCTAAACGTTTCGATAACACTTACAGTTATCTTCGTCAGTAGTAATGTTAGTTAAAATTGTTAAAGATGTAGTAAACAATTTTGTCAAATTTGAAAAATTCAAACATAAACATAAGCCTGCTATTAATATAACAGTTTGAGAAACGTATAAGCCAACTATAAAATTGTAGTAAAGAATAACTAGGTCATTAAAATTAAATATTGTTAAACTGCCTCAAAGATGACAAACCAGAACATCTCTACGGCGAAAGCTAACAATGAAATTTGCCAGCCAAAAACACATTTAACAAAATTTAATCGAGTTATGATGTAGTGTAAAGTTGTGAAAACTTCAATTTTAAAATGATAGAAGCATTCACAAATCCAAACATTACATCAAAAATAACCCAGTTAAATCTAACAAAGAGATATCTTTATCAATAATTGGAAGTGTTATTAACAATGAAAAGCACAATGCAGAACGTTCTTTGTAATTTTAATTTCAATTTAATTTCAACTACTTATGTTAAATTATAGTGCTGTGGAAATTTAACATATAATTGATAAAGCATTTGCTTCAAGGTCTAGGAAAAACACAGCAAAAACCTAGACATACCAAAAGTTGAAAACAAATTAAAATCAAGGCGTATCATTATGCTCTTTTTAATTATAAGATGCCAAAACCTATTTAAACGGAGATTTTCTTCTTGTCTATTAAAATTATTCGGGTGTTTATATATTTCAATAGCTTCACGTTGCAAACGAACATAATAATGGTTTGTCTTGACAATATTTTCATATTGTCAAATTGAATGTCATGATTTAAATTATTCAGGGCATGGTCAGCAAGCAGACCTCTGGTTGACCCAATCTACAAAATCTCATATGTTCTTTGCGTTCCCAAAAAATTAGTTAATTAATCTTAGTAGATCGAGCAAAACGAATTTGTGACCCTGAATTTAAATGATGAATATAAATATTTAAAAAACTTACAAGATAATGGATATTCACTTACAGATTTAATAATGTTATTACACCTTCTAGGCTACCTTAAAGAAAAACCAGTTCTTAATGTTGGTACTGCTTTTCTTCCTTTTATAGCTAATGTTACAAATAGAATTGAAAAATCCTAATCAAACATGGCATTAGGACTATTTTTAAACCTACAAGAAAAATTAATAGAACATTTAAGATCACCTAAAGATGTGTCAAACCCTATTATCATCTTCCGGAGTGATATAAGTTATCTTGTTCATGTGGAAAAGTATACATCGGGATCCACAAATACGTAGCTTTGATACACTAGACGACTAAAGAACATATGAGATTTTGTAGATTGGGTCAACCAGAGAGGTCTGCTGTGGCTGACCATGCCCTGAATAATTTAAATCATGACATTCAATTTGACAATATGAAAATATTGTCAAGACAAACCATTATTATGTTCGTTTGCAACGTGAAGCTATTGAAATATATAAACACCCGAATAATTTTAATAGACAAGAAGAAAATCTCCGTTTAAATAGGTTTTGGCATCTTATAATTAAAAAGAGCATAATGATACGCCTTGATTTTAATTTGTTTTCAACTTTGGTATGTCTAGGTTTTTGCTGTGTTTTTCCTAGACCTTGAAGCAAATGCTTTATCAATTATATGTTAAATTTTACAGCACTATAATTTAACATAAGTAGTTGAAATTAAATTGAAATTAAAATTACAAAGAACGTTCTGCATTGTGCTTTTCATTGTTAATAACACTTCAATTATTGATAAAGATATCTCTTTGTTAGATTTAACTGGTTATTTTTTGATGTAATGTTTGATTTGTGAATGCTTCTATCATTTTAAAATTGAAGTTTTTCACAACTTTACACTTACATCATAACTCGATTAAATTTTGTTAAATGTGTTTTGGCTGGCAAATTTCATTGTTAGCTTTCGCCGTAGAGAGTGTTCTGGTTTGTCATCTTTGAGGCAGTTTAACAATATTTAATTTTAATGACCTAGTTATTCTTTACTACAATTTTATAGTTGGTTATACGTTTCTCAAACTGTTATATTAATAGCAGGCTTATGTTTATGTTTGAATTTTTCAAATTTGACAAAATTGTTTACTACATCTTTAACAATTTTAACTAACATTACTACTGACGAAGATAACTAAGTGTTATCGAAACGTTTAGATTGTATAATTTAAAGTACACCATTAAAATCCCAAAAAGATAAGTATTTTATTAAGTTGTATATAAGTTTAATTAAAGTTTATTTCGTTTGATTTCCGAAAAATATAATAGAAAATGAAGTAATTTAAATGAATAGTATAGGTTTATCTGTATGATGTCATGGTCGCGCCATACAGACGCTTAGTTATAGTTGTCCAGTTTATTATTAGGTATTGTGGTTTTGATTTATAGAGATTGCATGTGGGTCTTATTGTTCGTACTTTAAGATAAACATATAGAGGCTGTACAGGATATTTTAGCTGACGTGTTGTTTTTCAAAATTTACCGAGTCCTTACGGCCGAAAACGAATTTGTGTATCGGGGTATCTTATTTTCCCCTTCCGTTTTTTTAATTGGTTGAATTATATTAGATAAGATTTTTTTATGAGTAGTGGGATGCAAATTCAAAGATGGATTTTTGTGAATACTTTGGGGCATTCTAAGAGAGTTCACGCTTTCAAGTAGTTGTACGTTGCCGCTTGTGTTACGCTTAGGGGGGGTGATTTAGAACGTTGATACTTTGGACCTTGTGGTGTTTAACGAACGTACTTTTTGTGTAATAAGGGTAGTTTAACTACTGAAGTAACCTGTGAAAGGGATTTATGAAAATTGTTCATTCACCAAAGGATTATACCTAGTGCCGATTTCGGTTTTACGTAAAATTACCTGGAGGACATCTTCGTGTTTTTTTTAGTGCGTCGATGGACTTTTGGTTTATATCGCCTTTGCGGATTTGCTTAAAATCATCGTTCTTACAGTGCCACCTATTTGTCATACAAAGCGTGTGTAAAGATACAAAGAAACTATCGCAATATATTAAAATATATTTAGTTATTTAAACAAATTATTAAGGAGTTTTAGTGGAAAATAAAATTATTTAAAAGAACATTAAAAGCTAAAAGTTATCAAACAATTTTTGAACGCTCACATTATCATTGTACAATAAGTTTTGGTTAATGCAGTAACATTTTGACGAGTTAACTTAAGAAGTTGTTCGTGTATAAAAGAATATCAGTCAACATTTTATCATCATTTTGCCGGACCTGGGAGTTTCCATTCCCGTTATAGCTGTAGCCGATCACCTGGTTCGTACCATCCGTTGTAACACAGAGGAGGTGCTATCTAGACCTTGTAAGGTATTATAACATTGTGTTTTTATTGAAAACTTTTAAGATTGTTGTGTGTTTCGAATTATTTTATTTGTTGAAGGTTTGAAAGCGGAGTTGTGTATCGTTTTTTTGTTAATTTAAACTGTGTTTTGAATTTAGTTATTGGAATTAATCGTAACTCTAACGCTCCGCCTTCACACTTTTTTATTTTATTAGTAAAGGGCAATTGACCCTGTAGTTGTGTGGATATATAATCCACGGTTTATTTATATTTAGGTTAAACGATTTAGACTGGCTAAAGCAGAACTCTGATCAGACGACCTGACGCCTAATAAGCCTTTGTATTATTTTTTGTTTTGTTTATACGCATTTTCGTATGTCTATATTTATACTGATTTTATTATTTTATTATAGCTTTGTTTTGTTTTATAAATGTGTTTGGTATTCTCTGAAAACCCTTCTGTGTTGCATACCAGTTTTTTGTTTTGCAAATTTACCGATAATTTAAGTTATAACGTAACGAAGTTAGTTTTTATTATTGAGTAATAACGTAATTTTTGTTTCTATTTTATTGAGTAATAGCGTTCTTAATATTTAGTGTTTTATTTGAATTTTTTGTGTTTTGTTTTGATTATTAGTTAACGTCAAATTATTTACACGGAGGTGTATTAACGTAACGTTATTGAGTGTTGATCACGCTTTTATTTGACAAGTGTAGTGTTTTTTAAGCCCGATTTTAGGTGGTTTGCTGAATTGCTGTCCAGCCCACCTGGGATTGATTACGAATAGGTAAGCGCATGTTTTTGGATGTTTAGACACGCTATGTACTCGTAATTTTGGCACGACAACCCTTATTTTTGTCTATCAAATATCCTGGCGCCCTTAACCGAAACGATTTTGACTTCATCCCTATTTTGACTGACGTACGATTTATTATTCTGGATGTGCAAAATTATTAACATCAATCCACGATCCGCACGCTGACTAGTCGAGGCAAAAGGGCCAATTTATCTGTAATCCCGTTCTACCACCCGTTTATACCGTTACAGGTAAAGTTGGCGCTTCAACGTGGGACATTTTAGGGTGGTTTTTCTCGTAGATTTTTATTTTTGGTGACATCTTAGGATAGTATTTCAGTATTTTCGCTTCAGGATTATTTTATTGTTGAATTAAGTTTTTATATACGTATCGAAAGATTAAATATGGGTTATAAAATTAATGTAGATAGGCTTACACCTAGTGAGGTAAGATATGAGATAGCGGTTAGAGGTGGTGATCTTTCGTTAGGTAACTGCGTTACGAGCTTTATTACGGAATATTTTAAGCGAGGGAGTAGTGGTAAAATTTCATCACGTCCCGATTATCCTTTCGATTTTGAAACAGATAAGAGTGCTATTGAGGAAACGAAATTGGAATTAGGAAAATTATTAGAGGAAGTCAAAATTAATCCGTCCACAAAAATTTTAACGACCATAGAAACCAAGCTCAAATATTTGTTAGGTAGAGTTAATAATTCAATTCCGAAAACCGATATCGATGTTAAGATTAAAGAAAGTTTGTTTGTTGAAATTGCGGTAGCTCAGTCTACGTACGAAATTTTGGATAAACGTGTAGTTTCAAAAAGTTCACCTTTGGAAATAGTAAGCAGTGTTTCGAATAATGACGATCAAAATTCAAATACAGATATTTCAGTACCGATTAGTAATTTAAATTTAAGTACATCACCTGTTAGGAATGTAGTTGTAAAAAGTACACCGGTTTGCAAGTGGAATTTATCATTTTCGGGAGATACTAAATCTTTATCGCTAAGTGCTTTTTTGGAACGGATTTCAGAATTACAGATTTCACGTAGAGTTGATGACGCACAATTATTTTCGGAATGTTTAGATTTATTTACGGGTAACGCTTTGATTTACGTTCGTTCCGTTAGAAGGGAAGTTAGGACTTGGGGTGAGTTGGTGGAATTGTTGAAAATTCAATTCCAGCCAATAGATTATGACGATAGATTATTAGATGAGATTAAGCGTCGTACTCAGGGTACGGACGAGACTATAGGAATTTATATCGCGGTTATGCGGACTTTATTTTCGCGTTTGAACGAAACTTTGTCGGAGGATAAGCAATTACGTATTTTGCGGAAAAATATCGCGCCTTCTTATCAGGCACAATTAGGTCTAACGGAGGTTAACTCGATTAACGAATTAATTAAATATGGAAGACTTATCGAAGAAAGGGTTCAAGCGATGAATAGTTATGTACCGCCTAGTCGGAAACGCTCCGATCTAGAAGTAGATTTAGCGTACGTGGGAGAAACCCCACCGGTGGTTACGATTAAGAAGAAGGAAGTACCGATCCAGGAAGGAAAGATAACGCCGAGTAGAGTTGAGGGAAGATCATGTTGGAATTGTCAGAAGACCGGACATCTAGCGTCGAGTTGTAAGGATACCATTAAGAATCGTTATTGTTATCGTTGTGGAAAGAAGGATTTTACGGTTAAGAATTGTCCTAAGTGTTCGAATTCGGGAAACGGATTACGGAGACAATAAAGAGCCGCGTATTGTCTTCTAGAATTTTTGTTAAGTCGGCAGTGTATTATAATTCATTAAGAGCTAGGGATGACGCGAAATTTTTAAAGACTAAAGTTGTTTTGGATTACGTTTTTGATTCTAAAGATTCAGATGAAAGACCATTTGTGAACGTTAAAATTTACGGACAAGAGTTATTAGGTTTGTTGGATAGTGGGTCAACGAAGACCATATTAGGAGAAAAAGGTTGGAAAAATTAAGTCATTTAGGAGTTAAGTTAGATAAACGATTTACGTCAACGTGTTGTAGCAAACGGTCAGTCAGTTAGGAGTATAGGTACCGCGACTGTACCAATCGAAATTAAGGAAAAGTTGTCATTTTAAATGTTCTTGTTGTACCGGATATACCGCATCATCTTATTTTGGGAGTAGATTTTGGAAACAAACTAACATCATACCGGATTTACGTAAAGGCGAGTGGAGATTTGAAAATTTAGAAACAATTGAAGCTTTGGAGAATGGAGAGCCTGGAATACAGTCCCGATTAGATTTGAGTAGCGATCAATTGCAGAGATTAGACAAGTTAGTCACCGATTATTTCACGTCTATCGAAGGTAAAGAAATTGGATGTACTTCTTTAGTTCAACACCATATTAAGACCAATAGCGAACCAATTAAGCAACGATATTATCGTGTGTCACCGTTTATTCAGCAACAAATAGATCTCGAGTTGGAAAAAATGTTGAAGATGGATGTGATTGAGAAATCTAATAGCGCTTGGTCAAGTCCAATACTATTAGTAAAGAAGAAGGATGGGAGTTATAGGTTTTGCGTGGATTTTCGAAAAGTAAATAAAGTTACCGAGCGAGATGCATATCCGTTACCGTACGTTTCAGCAATTTTAGACCGTTTACGTGACGCAAAATACATATCGTCGTTGGACATTAAGTCAGCGTATTGGCAGATACCAATGGCGGAGGACTCTAAGCAATATACCGCTTTTACTGTACCCAACAGGGGATTATTTCAGTTTAAACGACTACCGTTCGGTTTGGCTAACGCACCAGCCAGTTGGCAACGATTTATTGACCGAGTTTTGGGACCAGAGTTAGAACCTTATGTTTTCGTTTATCTTGATGATACGATTATTTGTACACCTACATATGAGAAACACCTAGAAGTTCTACAAGAAGTTTTCGTCGATTTACCGAGGCAGGAATAACGTTAGGCAGGGACAAATGTACCTTTTGTCAATCGGAGTTACGATATTTAGGTTACGTAATTAACGCGGATGGGTTATCGGTCGATCCGGACAAAGTTAACGCAATTTTAAAGATACCGACACCTAAGAGTGCTACGGAAGTAAAGAGAGTTATCGGAATAGCTAGTTGGTACCGTCGTTTTATTCAAAATTTTCTACGATTATAGCGCCTTTAACGAAATTATTAAAGAAATTTGCAAAATTTGTTTGGGATGAAGATTGTGAGAAAGCTTTGGAATTATTAAGGATTGTTTAGTTACCGCACCTATATTATCGTGTCCAGATTTTTCGCTACCGTTTACTGTGCAAACTGACGCTTCGGATTATGGCATTGGATCAGTACTAACGCAGACCATTGATGGTGAAGAAAGAGTCATTTGTTATAACAGCAGATCATTGACGAAAAATGAAAGAAAGTTTTCGACTACCGAAAAGAGTGTTTAGCAGTACTTTGGTCAGTAGAGAAATTACGTCCATATTTGAGGAGCAGAATTTACGGTTATTACCGATCACGCATCGTTAGTTTGGTTGCATAATTTAAAGGAACCTACCGGTCGATTAGCGCGTTGGGCTATACGCCTTCAGCAGTATAGTTTCGAGATCATTCATCGTAAAGGAAAGGATCATGTTGTACCGGATACATTATCGCGTTCCGTACCAGTTATTGACGCACTTGAAGTGACGAGTAAACCCGATGTTGACTTACCAGATGAGACTATAGTAGGAGACGAAGAAAAGGAAGTAGAAGATGTAAAAGATGACGATAAGTGGTTGACACGGATGAAGAAGAATGTTAAGGCAAGACCTATCGCGTACCCGCAATGGCGGATAGAAAATGGAAAGTTATTGAAGCATGCTAAGTGTAGTTATCCGAAGTTGAGAAACGATGAGGAACAGTGGAGAGTTGTAGTCCGAAGGAGAACGATCCCAGATATTATCGCGGTGTCATGATGACCCTAGAGCAGGACATGCAGGTATTTTTAAGACTTATGAAAGAATTTCACGACAGTATTATTGGCCAAAATTAAAGGCAGATGTAGTACGTTATGTTCGACATTGTGAGACTTGTATTAGACATAAACCGGAACAGAAGAAACCGGCCGGCCTCATGGCAAAACATCCTGTTATCGACAAGCCCTGGCAAATGATTGCCACGGATATTGTAGGACCGTTACCGAGATCATCTCGAGGTTATTCATATGTTTTAGTAGTTGCCGATTATTTTTCGAAATTTGTACTTTCTTCCGTTGTGCCGCTACCGCTGCAAGTGTAGTTAAGAATATCGAAGAGAATGTTTTCTTATGTTTGGAGTACCGTTGTACGTTTTGTGTGACAATGGATCACAATTTAGGAGTAAAGAATTTCAGAAAATGGTTACGTCCTATAACGCCAAAATTATATTTAACGCAAATTACCATCCTCAGGCGAATCCATCAGAACGTGTTAATAGAGTTATGAAGACGATGTTAGCGTCGTATATCGAAGATAATCAACGTAATTGGGATAAGTATTTAGCGCAAGTTGCCTGTGCCATTCGCACAGCAACTCATGAAGTTACCGGCCTTACGCCTTATTTCGCGAACTTTGGGAGAGAAATGATCATAGACGGATCACAGCAGGGTATACCGACGAACAGTACCGATCTAGATAATGTAAATTTTGCCGACAGAACACCGTTGTTAGAAAGAAGTGAAATTTTCGCGCTGTTTATAACGATATTAAAAAAGACTTAATGCCGCGTATATTAAGAGTAAACAAAATTATGATTTACGTAGACGTTTAGCGAATTTTGAAGTAGGAGATACCGTATGGCGGAAAAATTATGTTTTATCGGACGCGTCTCGTTATTTTGCAGCTAAGTTAGCGCCAAAATTTATCGGTCCATTTTATATTAAGAGAAAGGTTTCGTATCAGACTTACGAACCGTCTGACGCTTCAGGAGTTTCGTAGGGAGTGTGGAATGAAAGATCTTAAGCCAAATCCTAATATCGATTAAAGTCCTCTTGGACGTTTTCTGTGTAGGGACGGAGTAAGAATTTTCCTACAGCAGATGCCACTGCTTGTCGTAAGAGGCGACTAATCAAGTAGGCGTAGCGAGTTTGGTTGGAGGTGTTGCGATTTTGGGTCTTGCGTATACGGTTGTGGAATAACGGAAAGCGGGAATCTCGTGAACCGTGGCCCGGCCTCTTCCGTATGCTCGACGCGGAGTTTCAGTGCACCAACCAAACGCGTGTACCGTTGTTGCACCTTGTTGTGCTTTCCCGGATCCTTAGCGGATCATTTTTTGGGTTTGTCGTTTATCGTGGACTTAGGTCCAATTTTTTTTTGTCTTCTCGACTTTGACTTATACCGAACGTGATTGTGGAGTTTTGTTGAGTTTGTGGGAGTTAACGTTTGTAGTTAGTGTTAGTTTTGTTTTTGTTCCTGGCGTAGGTTGCCTGTAGAGTAGAGTTGTTTTTCGGATATATTTTCCGAAGGAAAATATTTTTGTAAGGGGAGTGTCAGGGTATTTTGAACACCCTGTATACGTAGTGGGTAATTTTGTTTGTAGTTCTATGTACTTAGTTAAGATTCCGTATATAAATATTTTTTTTGTTGTCAAATTAAGTTTTATAGTAAATTTGCTTTAACGTATGTGGTGAGCTTTAGATTCTTTGTTTGTGAAATTATTATTCCGAAATTTAGATTGTTTTTCGTTATTATTTCTCGTTTATAGAAGTTTGGTTAACGTTTATTTGTAAATAGTTGTATATAAGTTTAATTAAAGGTTTATTTCGTTTGATTTCCGAAAAATATAATAGAAAATGAAGTAATTTAAATGAATAGTATAGGTTTATCTGTATGATGTCATGGTCGCGCCATACAGACGCTTAGTTATAGTTGTCCAGTTTATTATTAGGTATTGTGGTTTTGATTTATAGAGATTGCATGTGGGCTTATTGTTCGTACTTTAAGATAAACATATAGAGGCTGTACAGGATATTTTGCTGACGTGTTGTTTTTCAAAATTTACCGAGTCCTTACGGACGAAAACGAATTTGTGTATCGGGGTATCTTATTTTCCCTTCCGTTTTTTAATTGGTTGAATTATATTAGATAAGATTTTTTATGAGTAGTGGGATGCAAATTCAAAGATGGATTTTGTGAATACTTTGGGGCATTCTAAGAGTTCACGCTTTCAAGTAGTTGTACGTTGCCGCTTGTGTTACGCTTTAAGGGGTGATTTAGAACGTTGATACTTTGGACCTTGTGGTGTTTAACGAACGTACTTTTTGTGTAATAAGGGTAGTTTAACTACTGAAGTAACCTGTGAAAGGGATTTATGAAAATTGTTCATTCACCAAAGGATTATACCTAGTGCCGATTTCGGTTTTACGTAAAATTACCTGGAGGACATCTTCGTGTTTTTTTAGTGCGTCGATGGACTTTTGGTTTATATCGCCTTTGCGGATTTGCTTAAAATCATCGTTCTTACAGTGCCACCTATTTGTCATACAAAGCGTGTGTAAAGATAAAGAAACTATCGCAATATATTAAAATATATTTAGTTATTTAAACAAATTATTAAGGAGTTTTAGTGGAAAATAAAATTATTTAAAAGAACATTAAAAGCTAAAAGTTATCAAACAATTTTTGAACGCTCACATTATTATTGTACAATAAGTTTTGGTTAATGCAGTAACATTTTGACGAGTTAACTTAAGAAGTTGTTCGTGTATAAAAGAATATCAGTCAACATTTTATCATCATTTTGCCGGACCTGGGAGTTTCCATTCCCGTTATAGCTGTAGCCGATCACCTGGTTCGTACCATCCGTTGTAACACAGAGGAGGTGCTATCTAGACCTTGTAAGGTATTATAACATTGTGTTTTTATTGAAAACTTTTAAGATTGTTGTGTGTTTCGAATTATTTTATTTGTTGAAGGTTTGAAAGCGGAGTTGTGTATCGTTTTTTTTGTTAATTTAAACTGTGTTTTGAATTTAGTTATTGGAATTAATCGTAACTTTAACGCTCCGCCTTCACACCTTTTTTTATTTTATTAGTAAAGGGCAATTGACCCTGTAGTTGTGTGGATATATAATCCACGGTTTATTTATATTTAGGTTAAACGATTTAGACTGGCTAAAGCAGAACTCTGATCAGACGACCTGACGCCTAATAAGCCTTTGTATTATTTTTTTGTTTTGTTTATACGCATTTTCGTATGTCTATATTTATACTGATTTTATTATTTTATTATAGCTTTGTTTTGTTTTATAAATGTGTTTGGTATTCTCTGAAAACCCTTCTGTGTTGCATACCAGTTTTTTTGTTTTTGCAAATTTACCGATAATTTAAGTTATAACGTAACGAAGTTAGTTTTTTTATTATTGAGTAATAACGTAATTTTTGTTTCTATTTTATTGAGTAATAGCGTTCTTAATATTTAGTGTTTTATTTGAATTTTTTGTGTTTTGTTTTGATTATTAGTTAACGTCAAATTATTTACACGGAGGTGTATTAACGTAACGTTATTGAGTGTTGATCACGCTTTTATTTGACAAGGTGTAGTGTTTTTTAAGCCCGATTTTAGGTGGTTTGCTGAATTGCTGTCCAGCACACCTGGAATTGATTACGAATAGGTAAGCGCATGTTTTTGGATGTTTAGACACGCTATGTACTCGTAATTTTGGCACGACAACCCTTATTTTTGTCTATCAAATATCCTGGCGCCCTTAACCGAAACGATTTTGACTTCATCCCTATTTTGACTGACGTACGATTTATTATTCTGGATGTGCAAAATTATTAACATCAATCCACGATCCGCACGCTGACTAGTCGAGGCAAAAGGGGCCAATTTATCTGTAATCCCGTTCTACCACCCGTTTATACCGTTACAGTCGACTTTTTGGTAGTAGTTGTCTCGGCGCAGGTACGTTCCATTATTGAACGATTAGGGGCCAAAGTCATTCGGTGTTGGGACGATTGAGCGCCGACACATTCTAGCCCTCGACATAGTGATATTTCATTACTTCCAAATAATTACACCTTAACATGATTGCTTAACTGAAACAAGTAATTAAGCGTATCTAGCATTTGCCCGTTTGTTTCTTCAAAACAGCCCTAGAAAGCTTTATTCTTGAAAATAATATTTTTTTTCGTTCTAATGTATTTATGCCGCTAACCACAGCTTAACCGCAAAGTTCTATTATCAAATAGCACCAAACTATATAAACGCTGGAATGTGGCAATAGCTAACCTTTGCAACGCTAAAACGACTTCGTGCCGAAATATCAGACGCCTGAAAATTGTAGAGCCATTTGCAAAGGCGATGGAACATAACTGGTACCGCACCACAATAATAATAAGAACACGTACACGGTTTGAGGTTACATTC
Organism: Vesta saturnalis; assembly: GCA_036346205.1. Lineage (NCBI taxonomy): Eukaryota > Metazoa > Arthropoda > Insecta > Coleoptera > Lampyridae > Vesta > Vesta saturnalis. The sequence continues at coordinate 143,019 of JARFJB010000852.1, forward strand.
GCAAAAAGTTGATTCCATCAAAATTGCTTCACTGTAAATACGTCTCCTTATAATTTTACGTACTAATTGTCCAGAAATAAAACTAGTTAAAGACTTATGTGCCTTAAAACATAAAGCTATAATCACATTTTTATTAAAGAAAATGAGATGAAAACTGGTTATATTTTTTAAATCATCACCAAATGATACTGTAACAAGATCAAACAGGACTAGGCGTCGTCAAGGCTTACCAAGGTAAGTGGGTTGCAAATATAATTTCAGTGGAAATGAGCGGGTTCCATATAACACCTAAAATGGTTGGAATTTAGTTTCCCACAACTTACACTTACCATAAAACAACATCCAATCCGGGAGAAATTGTCGCTAGGCGCCACCATAACCTGAAATTTCTCTGAAATAAATAGTGCTACGCGAATTATTAAGTTAATCCTACCTGCTGTGGAAGAAGGATTGTATCCTACTCGGTAAAATCATACACAATTCAAGTACAAACATTAAATGTTTACAATACCCTTTCACTTTGAAAGAGTACGTTAAATATCGTCACAATAGTCTTAATAAATCTACCTTAATCCCAAAACAACAACCACATACACGTCAATCCAATTTTGAAAATCTTTAAGTTCAATGACCATTAAAAATAAATTTATACAAAGCCTAATAAAATTTCGAAACATACATGTTGTCGTAAACTCATCTCTGGAGGTAATAAAACTTCCACCATTCAAAAACCTAAAATTATTCTTACATATATAAATTACGTAGTCCCTTGTCATGTGTAATGCCATATTCACTGGGGTTTATTTGCTTTAATTACTGCTAAGTATGTATGTACACTCGTCACTAATAACCGGCCTAAATATTTACATACATTAGCCGTCGCACTATTCGCTACCTTAGGTTGTAACAACCTTTTTTTTGTAGTTGCATTAAAAAATACATTAATTTAAGATCGTTCATTTATTTGGCGTAATGTTGGAAAGGTTTTTAATTATTAATATCTAAAATTGAGAAAGGCAACTTAATTTGTATTTCCTAGAACATATCTTTTGGGTGTAATATTACATAAATAGTTATAGTTTCCTTTCTTAAAAAATTGGATTTATATTATTGTATCCGCGCAACGCGTGAAAACTTTTAGGGGGAATACTCATTTGAGTTATTCTGAAAGCCTCTTTTTTAATTCACTTAAGGCTGAATGTTACAGCAGAAAGCATGATTTTTACCTAATTTTTTATATTTGGTGCCATCAGATTTTGATGGTAAGTTATTTTCTAATTCATAATATTTAAAACTAAAGCATTTGTTTGTTTTTTTAGGTACTTAGTTTGCACTCTTATTTTACTTAATTTGCAATTAATTTGCACTCCTATTTCAGTTATTTTGCAATTATTTTACTCATATTTTTTAATGCATACTTTTATATGGCATTTTTATAATAATTATCTTTAATGGCACTTATAAGTCAATAATTTACTATTCTATTATCTTAAATGGAAATTTTTACTTGAATTACATTTTACAACGCAAGTTCTACATACTTAAACTTCAAAGAAATTCAATAAATTTATGGACCCAATATATTAAGGATAAATAAGCAAGACATTGACCTCACCAAGTTCACCATTCTGCTTCATAGTTACCAGTTATAGTTTATGGACAGAACCGTTCAAAGATAATGTTTTTATATAATTTTAGAATAGTATAAGACTTCTGATTTTTTTTACCTTTTCAACCAGATATTGGATAAACTTAAGTATATCATAAAATAATTATCTTTTTTGGGATTTTTTAATGGTGTACTTTAATTTATACAATCTAAACGTTTCGATAACACTTACAGTTATCTTCGTCAGTAGTAATGTTTGTTAAAAATTGTTAAAGATGTAGTAAACAATTTTGTCAAATTTGACAAATCCCAAAAAAGATAAGTATTTTATTATGAGTGTTAATGGTGAAAGTTTACATTTTCATATTAAGTATATCATGTTATTTTATTTTCATTTTGATAAATTGTTTATTATTATTCATTAACTAGGTTTTGTTGTTCCTATATATATATATATATAAAAAAAAAGACAACATGGCGCTCGAGATTTTATCATTTTTTGATAATTTTTAGATAACATTTTTTTTATGAATTAAGTATAAGTGAAAATAATTAAGCTTATGAGAAGCAGGCAGTATTTCAGGTATGTTAATTAAACTCTAAATTAGAACTCTCCCTTATCTTCATCTTTCGATTGAGCCGACGGCAGTAGCGATTAATATTTAGTATTTTTTTTATTAATTAAAATTATTCAATCAATTACAAATTGTTTATTACATCATCGCTTTTGTGTTAATGTTATAAGTTGGGCCAGTTTTAGTGTTTATATACTTAGGCAGCCGCTTTTAATGTTACAAGGTGTCCTTCTAAAAAAATGTTTGCTACAGAATATTTTATTTACACTTCACCACTAAATTCTTAATTGTCCATAAACGGTCGATTAAGTACTGTTAACATTCGCACATACGAGGTGTGGCTATAAAATAAAGAGACTGATGCTTCCACAGAAGTACGCATGCGCCAAACGCGACCAACCTACAGCTGTGTAGCGGCAAGACTTCTCTTTCGAATGCGGCACCTCTATTGTCCGTAAAAAAATTGGTCAAGCCGTGACCTTCGTTTGCATAAGAGCTGTTGTTTTGTTTTACTGGAAAAATGATTAGTGTAATAATAGAGCAACGCATCGCCGTGAAATTTCACATGAAACTTGAAAAAAGCGCTACGGAAACTTATCGTTAATTAAAAGAAGTGTATGGCAATGAATATTTATCACGTGCGCAAGTTTTTTGAGTGATTTAAGCATTTCCAAGATGGCTAGGTAGATGTTGAAGGTGATTCACGCCCATCAAAAACAGATAAAAATATTTAAAAAGTGGGTAATCTGATTAGATCTGACCGTCGGTTAACTATTCGATTACTGAAACTGTAGTAATTGACAAAGAATGCGTAAGGCAAATTTTACATAAAAACTTTAACATGAAAAAAGTATATGCGAAACTGCTCATGATTGAACAAAAAGAAGCTCATGAAAATGTTTATACTGGCACTTTGAATGCCATTGAAAATGCCGAAATTCTTGGAAAGAGTGATAACATGTGACGAATCTTGATTTTTCACATCCTGAAAGTAAGCGCCAATCCATGCATTGGAAGGGTCCAACGACACCGAGGGCTAAAAAAGCTCGAATGAGCAAGTCAAGATTCTAAGCGACGATGATTGTTTGGTTTTATATTCATGGGATTGTGTACCTTCACTGGTTTCCAGAAGGTCAAACTATTCATCAACGTTACTACCTTTATGTTCTTGTTCAACTCCGTGAAAGAATAAGAAAAAACGACCCGAATTGTGGGATTCTCCACCACGCGCCGGCTCATTCTGCATTGTCAAGACGTTTGTAGCCAAGTACAACATCCCAGTGTTAGATCGTCCACCTTATTTTCCAGACCTCGCACTATGCGACCTTTATCTGTTTCCCAAGGTCAAATCTGCATTAAAAGGAACAAGATCTCAGTCTGTTGAAACTGTGAGAGAAAAAGCGGCACGCGCCATGAAGCAACCCACAGAGAAAGACTTCCAGCACTGTTTTGAACAATGAAAAATTCGTAAGGATTGTTGTAAGGATAGAGGGGGGGGGGGGGAGCTGTATATTGAAGGTAATAATAACTAAAAATGTATAAATTCAAAACAAAATGTTTTGCAGTAATAGTCTCGTTATTTTTCAGCCACACCTCGTATATTTAAATCAGTAATATCAATGTATAATACTGTCAGCTTCAATTTGCAAAACTTAACACACCTTTATTTACTTACACAGAGGATCGTTTCAAGTTTCTTTTAGTTGCGCGGGTTTAATAGACAATACTTTCTTTTAATATAATGATTGCTGTTTATTACAAATCTGTTTAAACACTTCTTAAATTTTGGAAAACTTAATAGCAATTTCTAATTCACATTAATTCCTTCATTGATAAACGTTTAAATACTTCATCCTCAAAATCGGTTTTGCAGTAAACCAATATGTACTGCGGCACTAATTATCTACAGATCTCTTAATCTGAATCCGAGTGTCTCCGTGTTGTACCGGAAAAAGAAAAGGAAAGACCACGTATTTCGTTCACTCCCAAGGGGAGGGCGCTGCTGTACAACCATGGATTCCTAGCATACAAACAAACATACATTACACACACACACAATATAGTATATATATATATATATATATATATATATATATATGCATAGTGGGATGGAGGATGGATGTGGTCAGCATAGGATCGGAAGGAACAGAGTTAGAGTTCTGAGGGGAAAAATACTACTCCAGCATGCGCCTAAATAGCCGCGCATGGTGTGCGTATACGCAGTGACCATGCCGCTACATGTGTATGAGGAAAAACCCCTGAAAAAATGCATACAGGGTAGACGGTAACGAGATTCGAACCCATTACCTCCCGAATGCTAAGCAGATAGTGTTACCATAACTCTACTAGCTCGGTGTGTTCTATTCTGTCATTATTCTTTATATATCTTCAGACATCCACCTTGCAAAATGTCATCATATTTTCCCACTCAAACCAAAACCTATTTCAGAGGAGTTTTTAGCGCGTGTCTTTGCCGCGCACTGAAGAGGGAAACGGCAGCAACACACGGCTTTGGACCTGTATATCAGCCACCGTGACATTTTTATAAAAATCCTAATAATTTTTCGAAACATCCCAATTTCGCATTCATGTCTCCTCCACATGACATAAAGATCTGGATTCAACTTTTTATGAAATTCTCACATGTGGGCAAACTGTATCTGCAAAATTCAGTAAATTCAACACCATTTGTCATTAAGCATACATAAAATTTTCCGTTGTGCAATATTGTGTTATTTATACAAGAGAAAGTATACAAACATATTCTTCCTCTTCACTTTAATACAATCTCAACATGTAAATCCACACGCTACACATTGACAGCGATTTTAAACTCACATTCCTTAGAATACAATAGTAGTTATTCATTATCGGCTCAATAGGGTTTTTACCAAAACGTTATTGCTCATTCAAATTTAATACTTCCAACCCCTAAATATTTATACCACATTAAAACATGCTTTTAAATAATATTCAACGCCTTACGAAAAATTCCAGCAGCGTAGTATTTACAACCAACATTATGTACACACAAAAAAAATTCTCGCACAAACTCACGTTCATATATTGTCCCAAATACGTCCTACGCACTACCCAAGATTGCATACATACAGTGCGTCAAAGTGATCTCAGAATACGTTATAAAACAAAATTTCTGCAATAACTTGAAGTGTGCTTATATTGTCTCACTTTTAATCATATTAAAAAAATACGTTTTTGTGCTGCTTCGCTCTCAAATGACATTGAGTAAAGGATACTGTACTCGAGCTGAAAACTCAGTCTGCGGCCTAGTACAGCTTTAACGCTCGTTAAGCTATTACACGTTTTCCGATATTGCAATATAGATTACTTTTCTTTTTTTTTCGTGTGGTAATGTTATGTACATAATGGTATGTTCTTCAGTCGTCCATTACTCGGAGAAGGTACGTATTTGTACTAGCCCTTAGGAGATTATTTTTTGTCCAAGCTGCGTCTACATTCTCAAGAACTAACTAAACTACAAGGAAAATTAAAAACAAAAACCTGATAATAGTAAGACTATAACATAGATATACAAAAAAAGTTACAAACCCGTTATAATTTGGTGGTCAAGAGACCGATATCAATTTGTTGCTAAAATGAAATACACGAGATTTACTAAATGAAAAATCAAGAATATTGGTATGTTTTACCTAAACATCTGCAATATGAAGGCTCAGTAGTGGAAACATCTTCTTCTGTGTTTGCGGAAAATGCACGTTGTTACTGGTTCTGTGTTGGTACCTTTCTATTCCTGCCGTAGGGACTCAGGGAGGATAAGTCTCTGAATTCCACCCTAAACGCATGGACCGTCAGATTTAGGAAAAGTTTTAATAAAGTAAGTGTAAATGCATGAGAGACGCTAAGAGAACTAAGCAGTGGGCGTTTCCAGCAATGATTGGAGTTAGCCACTATTGAGTTTTTCGAGTACTAAAAAAGGAAAATCTACCATTCTACTTTACACCCGTATAAAATGTATTGCCTAGAGATGATCCTTTACGACTGAATTTTGCTTAATGGGTGATAAAAAGAAATTAAAATCGTAATTTTATTAAAAACACTCTTTTTACTGATGACATTTACACGTATAGGAAGTTCTTAACTGGAGAAACAGTCACAGTTGGAATATTGAAAATCCCCATCTATCTCCAGAACCACATTTCCAACATGAATTTAAGATTAATATATGGTACGACATATTTCAAGATATTTTGTTGGATCCTTATGAATTACCAGTAAATTTGAATGAACTCGTATTTAGAGTTTCTGCGAACTGCACTTCTCGACGATCTAGAGGAATTTCCACTTAATCGAAGAATAGATATGTGGTTCATGCAGGATGTAGCTCCGGCTCATTATTCTTTAGTAGTACGGAACTATCATGTTGGATTGGCAGAGGTAGTTAATTTCCGTGGCCGTCTAGAACTCCCGAATATAATCCCTTAGGTTTCCATCTCTGGGGACATATGAAATCACTGGTATACTCACAGGAATTAAATACTCGTCAAGAACTATGGCAGCAAATAGTAAACTACGCTAATTTTATTGCCAATCTGTCGAACATGTTTTTTGAAGTTAAAAAATCGCGAAAGAATTTATAAGCTTAACGTTACATTGAGCATTTGTTACAAAAGGTTTAGATAAAACGTGCTTTTTGATATGTTCGTGTTATTATTGTTCTTTTAGTTACGTTATAACAAAATGGTTCTTTTCAGAATACATCTATTCGTTTCAAGAAATTTCAATAAATAACATTGTGTTTTTTGTTACTAGGGATTACAGTTTCGTTTGCATAATAAATGCAGTCCTATGAACCAACCAACCCGTTCCTTGATACTCTGGTAACAAGAAATGGTAGTAAACTAGATATAGAGATATATCGTAAGGAAAGTAGCAACGAATAATATAGCTTAATTTTCCTGTTTTAGTTTCAAATTATAACAAAAAATTACGTACCATTAAACCACTTCAGATGAAATGGTTACGAATACAGTTACGAAACAAACACATAAAATGAGAGTTAAAAACGTAACTACATTAGGTAAAGCTATCACTCATTTTTAAGCATTAATAATCGTCTATTAACCGGATTTACTAACAAAGCTCAAAGCTTCTCGTGTAGTAGTAAACTTTCCAGCGAGCGATATTGAAGTCAATTTTCAGGTTAAACGTGAATGAATAGTTTACTTTCCTGCTTTGGGTAAACAATTTTAGATCGAACTCATGACTTCGCCCGATATAAGGTCCAAGCAAATGCAGATGTATTTTGGTGTGCAACACGGGTGCCTTACTAAGTATGGTTGATAAGTAAGAACTACGGCCCACACAGTGAACTTTTTTTTTATGGCTGTGGACCTGAACAGGCTAAATTAGGCCTATCGTGCTAAAGCACTCCGGAACACTTAGGAAGATGGATAGAGGGATAATGAATTGCCAATAGATGCCTATGAACAGCTACCTTAAATTTTCTCATACCATAAGTGAGAGGAAAACAGGAACTAGGGAGATCATTCCAGAGTTTAGAAGCCGTATAGAAAAATGTGGATTGCGCCCGTTTGATACGATAAGTGGAGATTTGTACTGCATACTGATGATGTGAATGAGCGAACAGAGTGTTTCTCCCAAAGATAGCCCGAGATGGTATCAAAGAATATAATTCAGCAGCACAATAGCCGTCGTAATAACGATAATACAAAGAAAGAACTGAAACCATCCTTCTACGCTCAAGGGACTGTAGGTGAGAAGTTAAGGACGGGTCATTTATAAGCCTAATCGCTCTCTTTTGAATACGATCAACGATATCGAGAGCGTAACTAATTCGGAAACATACACTTTGCTGTTCGTGCTAATGTGCTACTACTGTACGTTTGACTTATACCAATATACTAATGTATAAGATCTTATAATTTGCTCTCCATTGAGTTAAGGTTAAGGTAGTATACGTTTCCGTCTATTTTCAATTACGGCTAACTCAGCCAACCATAGACGTTTTTTCATAAGCAATTTACATTGTTTCTTGGGACAAGTGTCCGTTAAATTAGTAAACCCAACTTTGTCTTTGTTTGAAATATGTGTACTTCAAATAGTTTTTCTTGGCATTGTGTACGGTTTAATTTATACACGTCTAAACATCGCTACGATAATGTAGGAATTTGGGGTACATATCACCTAAAGGAAAAGTTCAGTGAAAAACTTGAGACAATACTGAAGTTTGACATACGTATTTAAGATCTGAATTCCTTTATTTCAGCAATTTTTGGTGATGGTCAGCTGGTGGATCTACGGGATGAGGAGTAAGAGGTATGAACTTAACTTTTACATATCAAGATCCTACTGTTTCTTCGTCATAGTAGTGGACCTACTACGGGGTTAGTTGTAAGAGGAGTGGATTTTTCTTCTTCCGCCCGTAATAAACCCAACAATCTGACGAAATGAGGTGGATGTACGGGGTAAGGCGTAAAGAAGGTGGATTGGATTTTCTTTCGTCTGCTGTAAATCAAAAAATTGGAAAGCTATTATATACATTTGATATAATCGTGTAAAATCTAAACCTTATGACCACAGTTTTGGGGCACAGTTTATTGTTTTGTCCACAATATCATCAATTTGTCAGTGATAAACATTGAAAACCTTAAGGTTTTATTATTCTTTGGTCAGAACTAACTTAAAACTATAAAAGTGATTTTGTATTTAACCGACTCAAATAATTAAAGGCGAAACTTTTTAAAAATACGCCTCAGATCTTTTTAAGCCTCAGATCTTTTTAAGGTCAATGTTTTAAAATATATGTTGGTGGTACGTTATGTCATCGTAGTTGTAAATATTTGTCTTATTTTACTATTTTGTTTGATATACTCGGACCCTAAGGTCTTTGAAATTCTAATGAATGAGGTGTTTTCTTAAATCACTGCACAAGTATTACAGGAAGCTTTCTTTTGACATTTTTTATTGCGTTCTAAATTTTATATAATTCTTTTTAGTGTTATTACGTATATATGACATTCAATAATGCTACTATATTAAAGTAAATTGAAAATCTCTTTACGTAAGCTTCTTTCTGTGTAATCATTGTAGAATATTAGACTTAAGAGTCTATATAGAAGGTAAGATGGAAATTGCTTTTCTTTTAGTTTAAGTGCAAAGGAAAATATGTTACGATTATTTAATACACTGTACCTGTCAAAAATAATAAATAAAGAACCGTACAAGAATGATAAATGACACGCCTAATGTTAGTCTTCTACATATGAATTTTTGAAGTAATGTTGGACGAATGTCATCAAAGCGTGTTTTCCGCTTGCAATACGGAAAATTGGAAATGCCAGCCAATCTCTTAGTAAAACATAAGAAAACATCAGAGATGCAACACGTGTTATTATGAAAGATAAACCTGATGCTGCCGTGTATCATTTGTGATAGTTATTCAGTAAAAAATTTGCTTTTTATTCGACCAATTTAACCTCGTCTCTAATTCAATACATTAAATACCAAGTTGTTGTGTCGCAGATTCAATAATTGTTATTCTACCTACGAGATCCAATCATTTAAAATACGACAAAAGCAGTAAATGAAAGTACAGTCAACAACCGTGGAGAGGTAATATATAACGTGGGTGCGGGATACGAAGGTGGCTTGGCGCAGCAAAGGGGTTAGAACTCTGCGGACGGGTATCCTTGGTTATTTACGACATGCTGCAAATCCCCAATCAGTAACGAATGGTTCTGATCTATGACTCATACCTATTTCACACTAGGACAATCCTCAGTTACATCCGATTATTAAGTACTGCGTCAAAACTAAATCCAGTAAATAACAAACTAGTTGGAATGAAATAATTGAAGATTCATATATCAATTTAGAGAACAGCCTTATTTATCAAAAGTGATTTATATTCCCATCCAGAGTACGCATATATTTTCAACATCTCTCTTTATACAACTATTGCTTTCCTAAACAAATTTATGATTTTCAATATTAGTTCTTAAATGGGGATCATATTTAACATTTAGAAAACAAAATTGAACAACCTGAAAACTCTCTTATGGATATTAATAACGTAAATAATCTTCAAGTGAAATTAAATTGTTTCTGAAATATTAAAGCTATTTCCATTTGATTATCAGAGTATTACTCCACGAATGCTTAAATAAGTCAGGTAGTTTAGATACGTTTTCAGAATACTGGATATATTAAGACAAGAAGACTGCTTTAGAGCTAGTTTAAACAAACTAGTGAGTAATTTCGATTTCCGTCTAAAATAGATTTTCTAAGTAAAACACAATGTGCTCATTTTTGCTTACTCAGTTTACATTATTCGGAAGTATATTTTTAATTATTTAAGATTTTCTTGGTATCCTTTATCATTTGATGCGGAAGGGTACAAAAAATTGTTTACAACTTCTATACATCAAATTGTTGTTTCCAAAAATTGCGCTCTAGAGAAAAACGGATCCAATTTACGTCCTGTATAAGGTAGAAAACCTAAAACTCAAACAAGGTAACATGTTTAATATTTTATGAATGCCTCTGTATCTTTTACACTACATGAACTGTTTATTTTCTTTTGAAAATTAATATTTCTGTTAATGTCCCAAATTTGTTGTACATTGTATTGCAAAAGTCACTAAACCGTTTACAAATGGTTGTTTGTTTGTAGTTAAATTTAATTTAAGCTTTTAGTTACTCTAGGATACACTTCATTTGGTATTTCAAATTTAAGATTATTTTTAAATGTCCCTAAAACTGGCATAAGTTCAGTATTTAACTTTATGTCAATAAAAACTGGAATAGTAGGATGTCAAAGCATTTTCATCTGACAAAGTCACAGAAAAATAATAAATTGTAAATGGGAATGGTACAGGTTGTCTATAATTGAATGGTCCACGCTTTAAGAATATTTATTATTTCAATAATTCTATTTATACAACTTCCACAATTTCTCAAACTCATCAAATAAGCTGTTCCAAACCACCTTGTTCTTTTTAAAATACGTCATTTCTAAATGTAAGATCCAAATTGATCATGTAGTTTTATGTGCCGTAATTCATTTGGTTTAGTTTACGTAGTGTCCTTTCCTCTCTTCAATTCCTTTTCTTGTGTATATTTATTTTTAGTAATCTCTTTCAGATTTTAATCACTCTCCCTCCTCCCCCCCTCTCCCTCCCTCCCCTCTCCCTCCTCCCTCCCTCCCCTCCTCCCCTCTCCCTCCCCCTCCCTCCCCCTCCTCCCCTCTCCCTCCTCTCCTCCCCCCCTCTCCTCCCCTCCCCCCTCTCCCCTCCCTCCCTCCCCCTCCTCCTCCCTCCTCCTCCCCTCTCCTCTCCTCTCCTCTCCCTCTCCCTCCCTCCTCCCTCCCTCTCCTCTCCCTCCCTCCCTCTCCCTCTCCTCCCCCTCCCTCCCTCTCCTCCCCTCTCCCCTCCCCTCTCCCTCTCCCCCCTCTCCTCCTCCCCTCCCTCCCCTCCTCCCTCCCTCCCTCCCCTCCCTCCCCCTCCCTCCCCCCCTCCCTCTCCCTCCCTCCCTCTCCCTCCCTCCCCCCCCTCCTCCCTCCCTCTCCTCCCCCTCCTCCCTCCTCCCCCCCTCCCTCCTCCTCTCCCCTCCTCCTCCCCTCCCTCCCCTCCTCCTCCCTCCTCCTCCCCTCCTCCCCTCCCCTCCCTCCTCCTCCTTTCCCTCCTCCCTCCCTCCCCTCCCTCCCTCCCCTCCCTCCCTCCCTCCCTCCCTCCTCCCTCCTCCCTTCCTCTCCTCCCTCTCCCTCCCTCTCCCCCCTTTTCCCCTCCCTCCCTCCCTCTTCCTCTCCCTCTCCCTCTCCCCTCCCTCCTCTCCCTCTCCCTCCTCCCTCTTTCCTTTTTTTTCCCTTTCTTCCTTTTTTTCCCTTCTTTTCTTTCCCTTTTTTTTTTTTTCCCTTCCCTTTTTTTTTTTTTCCCTTTTTTTTTTTTTTTTTCTCTTCCCTTTTTTTTTTTTTCCCCCTTCCCCCTTTTTCTTTTTTTTTTCTTTTTTTTTTTTTCCCCCTTTTTTTTTTTTTTTTTTTCCTTTTTTTTTTTTTTTCAAATTTCCCTTTTTCTTTCTAAAAATTTAAAATTTAAAATTAAAAACCCAATTTTCATTTGAATAAAACTTAAAATTTTAAATTTTTAAACCGGTGTTTTTTAAACTTTGAATTTTTATTTTTAAAAAAGAATTAGGATTCCTTAATAAAAGTGTTACGTATTGCTCTTTTCCTGTATTCACTAACAAAGAGGTTTTAGAAGTAGAAGTAGAATGCGATTTTAATTGACATAATAAGTATGCCATATTTCAAATTACTACTTTACTTAAAGAGTTTACTTTGAAAAATGACGAAACTTACAACAACCTTCGAATTATTTACTAAAATCTGTGAAGAATAAAACTAATAAAAAATTGAAATTTGTTTAAACCAGATAAAGGTAACGATTTATTCATTATTTTAAAAGATGCAGTAAGTGAATGATTTTATTCTTAACGAAGATGTAGAAATCGAGATCCTAACACGAAATTTCAAAAAGTTGTTAAAGAAAAGTGTAATATCTACCTTACAAATTTAAAGACAACACATTTTAAATAAAAACATACAAGCACGAAAACTATACGATCGCATAAAAGTCCACATACCTAACATGTCCATTCTTAGACATTGAATAATAAGATTTATTTGCAAAGGATTGGTTTACTTATGAGCAGTCCAATTTCGCCAATCTTAGCTAATACCTTTATGGATAATTTAGAAGATAAAATTTTCGAATTAATTGTCTGATAACATTGTATTTTGGTTTCTTTATGTTGATAATATTTTAGCAAGTTCATCAGATTTTATTGATGAATTCTTAATTAATATTAACATTATACATCCTAACATAAAATTTACACTAGAGAGAGAACAAAATACATATACAGATACGAGGGTAAGGTGAATAGTTCTCGGCCTGACACAGACATGGCGTTCCAATCAGGAAAACTTTATGTTTCCAGCATGGGTGCACGTGTCATTAGTTCATATGACAAGTTTCAACTTGTTCTCTCAGGTAGTTTGTTTACACGAATTTTTGCAGTAGACCTCTTGCGAGTTTTTCGTTAAAATGGATAAACTTGAATATCGTGCGGTAATAAAATTCTTCGTTTTGGATGGATTAACCCCTAAGGATATTCATCCGAAGTAAACAAAAGCTTACGGGGACTCTGCTCCTTCCATATCAACTGTTAAAGAGTAGGCAGCTGAATTTAAATGTGGTCGCACATCCCTCGAAGATGACCCACGTGAAGGACGGTCAAAAACCGCAACCACACCAGAAACCATTGAAAAAGTGCATGATACCGTGTTTGGACGATAGGCAAGTAAAGGTGAGTGAGATAGCTGAGGCTGTGGGAATATCGGAAGAAGGGGCGCAAAACATCTTGCACAAAGAATTAGGGATACGAAAGCTCTAGGCAAGATAGGTGCCACATTCACTGAATGCCGATCAAAAGCAAACGCGCAAACGAGCTTCGCAGCAATCTTTGGGCCGATTGAATAGAAATCCAACCGATTTTGTGCGGCGATTTGTCGCCATGGATCAGATATGGATCCACCACTACACGCGAGAAACGATACAGCAGTTCAAGCAGTGGGTGGAAGCCTCTGGTTCAGCGCCAAAGAAAGCGAAATCGATCGCATCTGCCGGAAAGCTCATGGGCAACGTTTTTTGGGATGCCAAAGTGATCCTGTTAATTGATTGCCTTGCAAAGGGCATAACAATTATAGGAGAATATTACTCTAACCTTCTTGACCAGCTGGATGCCAAAATTCACCAGAACAGGCCTGCCTTGAAGAAGAAAGGATCATCTTTGACCAGGGGAACGCACCTTCACATAAGAGTGTATGACGATGGGAAGACTGCAGGATTTGAGGTATGATTTGCTCGGCCATCTCCCGCTATTCTCCTGATTTGGCACCCTCAGGCTTTCATCTGTTCCCAAACTTGAAGAAATTTGTTTCTGTGGAGGGCTTCGCATCCAATGATGAAGTTGAGAGTACCGTAGATGAATATTTTCACAAGCTTCTAGACTCTCACTTCCGGGAAGGAATACTGATGTTGGAGAAACGCTGGACCAAGTCAAGGGAGATTACGTAGAAAAATAAAATCACTTTTTAACTGAAAGTCGTAGTCTCCCATTATCATCTTTTTTAGAACCCATTTTTATTCAAAAAGTCCTACGTTCTTCTTCATTTGAACTTCTAAGCTCGTACTGAGTTTTGAGAAGCAAACGCTTTTATGAGCTCTTTCACATCAATTGATTTTATCATATCGTTTTCTACATTAAGTTGACTTAGACCACTAAGCCTTTCTTGGGACATAGTAAGTAAAGGTTAAGATCAGTCAGGCAGTTATCTTCAGCCAGTTCATCAACATGTTTTTTAACGTTACAGCATCTTTTGTTTTTGAACCCCTCATTGTTTGCTGTCACAGTCGTAATGTTATAATTATTTCTGTATAAATCAGCTCTTTTTTTGAGTTCGTCAATAGATTGGTTGCTCTATACAGATCTGTAAAGAACTTTCGATACCCAGTTGATAAACTCAAGTATTAAAGTATGCAAAACCACTTGAAACACAAATTCAAAGCTTTCCATGTGTCTTTTTAATGAGGTGGCTTAAGCTTTCTCACTTGATTTAACGGAAATCAAAATAATTTTGACCAATGCTTTCATTATGACAACGTAGTTATGCCTTAAGGCTTTCAAAGAATCAAATCCGGGATGACCAGCGTGTTGGGCAGAGTTATTTCAAAGTGTAAGTAGTTGAACTTAAAATTTCCCACCTTCTATCATATTTACTCAAAAGATCTAGTATGGCCAAGCAGTTTCCACTATTTTTTTGGCCAACATTTTCTCTGTGGGCCCTGAAAGCTAAATTAGAAGCAGCCAAAGTGAGCGTGACATTCACGATTTGATCTAACATCTTAATCTAATTGTTAGTTTCGATTCTCATATTAGACTGCATATTAACTTCACAAGTTTAAAACACATTCAAATGAGCATTGCTTGTTTCATTTATTGCAAAGGTCTGCTATTTTGTTTAGAATCTTTAGGAAAAGCACCGCGAGGTGTTTTTGCTCTAGGTAAAGCATTAGGGAAGTTTTCACAATCTGTTAGACAGTTATCAACTACATTTAGATTTGTTTTATTTGCAACTTTCTCCGTCTCGTTATTACAACAAACTTCTTCAACAATAGGATTGGTTTTATGTTTACTCACGATCTCTGAGGCTAGGCCTATTTCATTGCCCCTTTCTTGTGAAGAGAATTTATGTCACTACTATCCTGTTGACCCGGATATTGTGGATCAGTTGAAGACGAAGGTAATGAAATACCGGTAAAAGTGTTTATATTTTTAAGCCATGCCACGGATTGTCTTTGCTGGACTTTTAACTTCCTCTTCTGAGTACCACTTGAATGTTCATAACACGGTTTGAGTCATACTCATGTCGCGACAGACAGCAAGATTCGACTGTCAGTGACATCTGGCGAGGGGAGCGGAAGGACTGAGTGGAGATGGGCTGACGGCAGACGAGCAGCCTAACTGCCAACGTGGAAATATTAAAAATCGAGTCATCGTACGAGGCTACTCGCAGTTTAACGTTTCGATATATTATTTGCATTTTATTTCAGACAATTTGAGACGACTTATGCAGTGTACGGCAGCATAACAAATTCAAAATGGTTAAAGTTTTTAACATTATTCAAATTAAATATAACAATTTCTTCCCATCCTGCGGGTTCCCTTGGCTCACGGGCCCCCTCGGTCCGTGAGTCCCCCACACTGCGGGATCGGCAGTTACGCCACTGTTCGAAGTTTATAAACATAAAAATAAAGTGCTTTAAGGAACGAACAGATAGATTACATGGACTCGCGTTTAACAGACATTTTAAATATATCAAGTTTGTTTATTACCATCATTTGTTACCATAATTACTTATTTTACTTATATATTTTCACTTCATAATGATACATATATTGAACACATTGAGAAAGAGTATTTATAATAAAAAATTATGGAATTGTATTGGTTCTGAAACATCTGTATTATTAAATATAATATTGCACCAAGTAAGGTTGAAAGTAGGTAAGATTTGATTTATTTAAATCAAGTAAAGAGAAATTGAATTACATAATATAAAGTATATAAGGTTGAAATTAAATGAATTCTGAAATAATTAACATTTTGTTTAGGTAAAAATTAAATTTGTTTAATTTCTAATTAAACGCTCATACAACGTAGACATAATTCAATTTCAGAGCCCTATATACAGAGTGGGCCAATAGTGCATGGGTGAAATGTTGTGGGTTTATTAAGGAATATTTCTAAGGTTTGTTGATGGGGTGTGGTGGGGTATCCTTAAGGCAACACACTTAAAATGTTTTCACTTGCATCGCAAAGTTTATACAGGGCGATATATACCAAAGTTGCATTTTTTAAATTGAACCCCTTATATATTATTGCATATTTGGATTCCTTGGTCAATTCTAGTGTATCTTTATGTATCACACATAGTACCTAAAAGGAATCGTTTAACCGGAATTTGTTCTTTTTACAAAAATAAAAAGTGAAATATCGTTGTGATCATAAAACTTAGAAGGGCATTACTCTGCGATGTTACTATACATGAAATGGACTAGCGTAAACCAGACGGTCAAATCCGAATTCTTCTTGTGTTTGGAGAAATATAGAAAATTTCAATCAATGGTAACCTGATTGTTTAAATGGAACGGCCATTTTTTTAATTTTTGGCATCAAATGCGGATTTTTTTTTACCTTTCTAACGATAAAAAATTTTCTGTATCTATCTCGATAGACTTCCTTTAATTTCACAATTTCTGATTAATTTGCTGTATTTTTCAATTTTCAGTTTGTATGAGTAACTAGCAGACTGTGTAAGATAAACCAATTTTGTAACTTTAACTTTACTTTGACATTAGGTACTAGTTCGTGCTGCTATTTCTGGTTAGAGCTTTTTTTGAGTAGGCATTAAATTTAACTGATAAAAAAAAGTTTTTCTCAAACAGAAATGAATGATATGGTTTTTATTCTTGGAAAATGCTCTAGAAATCCGTTCCTAGCAAGTCGAGTGTACAAAGCAAGATATCCCGACCGGGAGCGTCATCCAAGGGAAGAATCATTCAAAAATCTGTTAGAAAGATTTGTTGCAACAGAAAGAGTTCATTATCTTGAAAACGAGGAAAGAATTAAACCAGAGTTGAACGAAGATAATCAACTCAATATTTTAACTGCAGTAATAGAAAATCCCCATACGAGTACACGACACCTTGAAAGATATTTATTTAAAAAAAAATTTTCATCCTTATCACATCCAACTACACCAAGGTGGCCGATTTTCAAAAGAAAAATTTTTGAAATTGGGTAGAACAAAAGTTAAATGGAAATGTACAATTTTCGAATAAGATCATGTTTACAAACGAGCGTACCTTCCACCGCAATGGATTTGTTAACCAGCAGAACTTTCGTTATTACTCAGATGAAAACCCTCACTATTTCCGAGTTCATAGGTCAAGAGAGATGGCCGATTCATATTTAGGCAGGCATATTCGGTAGTTCAGTTGTTGGTCCCTTTTTCTTAGACGGTATCCTAAATTCCAATTTGTACTTGAATTTCCTCGATAATAAATTATTTGGACTCCTTGGAAATTAGGGACATGTATTTTCAGCATGATGGCGCACTTCCACACCGTGTCCGTGTAATAAGTAAATAGCTTAATAATGCCATTTATTGAAAAGTTGATAGGAAGGGATGGACCGACACGGTGGCCAGCAAGATCTGCAGATATTTCTCAGTTTGATTTCTTTTTGTGGGGGTACGTCAAGGAAATAGTGTGTGATGAACCACAAACTACTGCAGAAGGTATGAAGAATAGAATCCGAAACGTTTTTGCAACTATCAACCCAGTAATGTTAAACAGGGTTAAACATTCTTTTCATCGTAGAATTCAAATTTGTTTAGAAAAGGTGGCAGACATTTTGAACATTTATAAAAACAATTTTTGTTTTAGCTCGTAATTTTGTTTTTTTTTTTTGTTTATGTGTCTTTCTACTTAATAATGTTTATAATGTGAATCGTTTTTTGTTTATTAGATAATACAAACTAAAAATTGAAAATACATCAGATTAATCAGAAATTGTGAAATTAAAAGAAATCTACGGAAGATAGATACTGAAAAATGTTATACTGTTAGAAGGGTAAAAAAAATTAGCATTTGTTGCAAAAATGAAAAAAGTTACCGTTGGTTGAAACTTTCTAAATTGACAAAGTAATTTCTCCAAACACAAGAAGAATTTGGATTTGACCGTCCGGTCTACGCTAATACATTTCATGTCATGACCTAAGTTTTGTGATCACAATGATGTTTAATTTTTGTAAAAATGACGAATTGCGGCTAAACGATTCGTTTTAGGTACTATATGAGATACATAAAATCGAACTAGAATTGACCAAGGAATCCAAATATGCAATAATATTCC
Source organism: Vesta saturnalis (assembly GCA_036346205.1). NCBI lineage: Eukaryota > Metazoa > Arthropoda > Insecta > Coleoptera > Lampyridae > Vesta > Vesta saturnalis. The sequence goes on from JARFJB010000852.1 coordinate 161,743, forward strand.
ATTAAAAAAATGCAACCTCGGTATAAATTGCCCTATATAAATTTTGTGATTCAAGTGAAAATATTTTAAGCTTGTAGCCTTAAGGATACCACACCACATCCCATCAACACACTTTAGAATTATTCCTTAATGCAAGAAGTATGGATGCGCTCGAAATGACCAATCTAAATTTTAATTCGCTTCAAACTTTTTTTCTATTTTTCAATTTTAACAAAATTTTGTTACTTCTCCTAAAAGTGACTAATGATATAATTTCTTAGGAATTTTTGTTTACATTGTGCATGTAATTGCTTTGCTTATCATAATTGCCTTTAGGTACGGTTGCGATCATTATGACCGCACAATTATTACCTAATCTGCATGCATTAGACAAATTTATAAACATTCGTATTAAGCGTTAATTAACATTCCAACAAGTGAAATAGTTTCCAATAATAATATTTTCAATAACTACCCACTTTATAGAAATTTTTAAAAAGTAAGTATAAATACTCATACACGTTGAATCAACAACTTTAGTTAGGTACCTTACGTTCAAGATGTCGAAATATCTTACTGAATCCGAACTGCAATATGAAACTGCTAATTTAAATTTGTATGATTCCGACGGTGGTAATCCTAGTGATAATAGTATAGTGTCATCAGAGGAGGGTACATCCTACGTTTTGGAAGATGCATTGGCGAGCAACAGTAGCGATGGTGACGAATCTGAACTTTTATCCAATTTTCCAGGAACATCAAACATTAGCGTAGACTAAAGATGCATTTGACGGTAATAAATGGAGAATTGTGAGTGATTTGAATAACGGTTGTGGACTTATATCTCGTCATAACATACAGAGAGAAGAAGTTGGACCACCGGATATGCTAGACGAAACGTTGACGATACTTGCGCTAGTTTTTGTAGGCTTTTTACTGACAATTCCATGATGCGTAATATTAGGAAGTGTACAGAAGCTGAAGCAAGTAGACAATTGGATGGCAGTCCATGGACAGCTTCTTTGGAAGAACTAGACGCATTTATATCTTGTTTGGATTGCAGCTGACGGTAAAACAAAATATATGTTGAATGGATTTACTTGCTGGGCAAGGACGATTCGAGACCAACTAATATGTCATTATCTGAACATATTTTGATGAAATTAATGGAACTCTATCTAAAAAAGGGGAGAAATGTAACTGTAGATAACTTTTTTACATATTTCCAAAAGTTTGCAAAAGGAGTCGACATCACTAGTTGGAACTGTGAACCGAAGTAGAAGATTCATACAAGCTGCTATAAAAAAATCGAAAAATGACGAAGGTTTTTGTATGTAACGATATTTCTCTAACAAGTTATCAAGCGAAAAGATCGAAAAATGTATACATTCTCAATAGTATCCATAAATTTCCAACGATTGATGAGGGACAGAAGAAGCTACCAGACACCGTAAAATTTTATAACAATACTAAATATGGAGTAGATGTTTTGGACCAAATGGCAAGGAATTATACAACCCAATCGTCTTCCAGGAGGTGGTCTCTCCAAGTATTTTTCAACACACTTGATTTGGCAGCCGTAAATTCATGGATAATTTACATTTATGTACTAACGAAAACATAAGTGATCGAAAATATGTTTTGGAGCTCACCGATGAACTCAGGAGTGAGTATTTCCTGGGTGGCCAACTAAGAACGGCCGTCGGCCATATCTCAGGAATGGATTATAGCACAGGTTCGGGCAAAAAATTGTTATAACAAAAGTGGCCTCGAGAAACGCCTGGAAATTATTTTCAGAATTGTAGTCACCGCTAGAGGGCGTATTTGACAGTTAAAATTTTAAAAAGCAAAATTTTTCAAAATTTATTCAATTAAAGGGCATATTAAATATTATAATCAGATTCCTCGATAAATTCTGCATATTTTTTATTTGACAAGTTTTAGTCTATCTCTTCAAATACGGGGTGGGGGAGAGTGGGAACCTTGTTACGAAAAAACGCCTTTAATTCAGGTTCTGCTTGACCGATTTTAATAAACTTGATGTTGTTTGAAAGAGCTTTTGTTAAACAATAGAAAATTTGTAAATTTGACGCAATCTGATTAATAACATAAATGCTAGACGGCGCTGTTTAATATTTTTTTTAATGTTGTGTTTTCTCTTTACAATTTTAAATGGAAGCATACAAATTTAAGTAGGTCTTTGAAAAGTAGACTAAATTAGTAATAAAACAGTGAAAACTGCAAGTCGATATCTTTTTCCTATCCTGAGATATCGTAAAAAATAGGTAAATGGCTGGAATTGTTCTTTCAACGTCTAGTAGGCTAGTTCGCGTTAACGGAAATTATTAAATTTAGCCTGGATGAAAAAATCTTACATTGGTCTGCAGTAATTTAAACTGTTATCATACTAATGTTATGGTTGCCGCTAGATTACCTAAATGTAATGCTGTCGCTACTAACAATGAGAACAAATTATAAAATAATGTGATAAATCTAACATTTTTTTAATTATATAAGAATGTTATATTTGTTTTCAAGCGATGTGTTAGTAAATCAAAAGCGTAACATACCAATAACAACCGATATTTGTCCAGCAACAACAAATACAGTTTAAAATATGAATTACGATTTACTGATAACAACAAAATTAGTAAAGAGGGCCATGTAAGCTATAAAATAAATTCCCTGTTGAAAACAAGCCAGCTATGATTTTCACGCATATGTAAAAAATTATTCATCGTGTTGCATTTAATAGACTTTCTTTATCTTTTCGTACCAAAATGATTCTTACAAATGAAGAAGCATTTGATATGTTGGCAGTTTATTTTGAATGTATGAGAAATGCAACCGTTGCTGCTAGAGTGTATGCACTGTAGTACCCAAACAGACGGCATCACAGCAGAAGAGTTTTTCTACGACTCGCACACCGTGTGCGTACTACTGGAAATGTGAATCTTCCTTTGTACCGAAGACAACGCAGAGGTAGAACAGAGGAAAATGTTATTGATGTTTTAGCTTATATAAATGTTAACCCTCATTCAAGCACTAGAGTTTTAGCTAGAGACTTGGGTATATGTCGAACCACCGTCCAAAATATTTTCAATTCCCGCCATTTACTTGTTTCTTACGATATCTCAGGATAGGAAAAAGATATCGACTTGCAGTTTTCACTGTTTTATTACTAATTTAGTCTACTTTATAAAGACCTACTTAAATTTTTATGCTTCCATTTAAAATTGTAAAGAGAAAACACAATATTAAAAAAATATTAAACAGCGCCCTCTAGCATTTATGTTATTAATCAGATTGCTTCAAATTGACAAATTTTCTATTGTTTAACAAAAGCTCTTTCAAATAACATCAAGTTTATTAAAATCGGTCAAGCAGAACCTGAATTAAAGGCGTTTTTTCGTAACAAGGTTCCCACTCTCCCCCACCCCTTATTTGAAGAGATAGACTAAAACTTTTCAAATAAAAAATATGCAGAATTTGTCGAGGAATCTGATTATGATATTTAATATTCCCCTTAATTGAGTAAATTTTGAAACATTTTGCTTTTTAAAATTTTAACTGTCAAATACGCCCTCTAGCGGTGGACCTACAATTCTCAAAATAATTTCCCGGCGTTTCTCGAGGCCACTTTTGTTATAAAAAATTTTTTCCCGAACCTGTGCTATAATCCATTCCTGAGATATGGCCGACGGCCGTTCTTAGTTGGCCACCCGATACGTATAAGAAATCCACTACAATGTAATTCCAAAGTCCTGTCAATTTGACCGGAATCGTATTTGTAGGTAAATAAATTATGCCGTATTTCTAGTGTTAATAAACCCACAATCTTCCACCCACGCACTATTGGCCCACCCTGTATATTATTCGTCACTATTAACTTATCAAATTAATTTCAAAGACAGATTTAACTCTTTTAGTACAAAATTATTCTGCCAAGAAAATAAAATTATATCCCTTCTTCTTGTGTATTCAATGTGGTAAACTGCTTTGTAAAGTTATTTTTGTAATTGACTTGATGTATTACATTACTTTCGAAACAAAGGAAATTTCAACCCTTGTTTTAAATTTTTTTTCTCTTACGCTAAACATCCTTAGGCAACGCTAGAATTCTTAAGAAAAAGTTGTTTTACATACTTTTGAATAAACAAAATTATAAAGACATGAAATGATCTTACATTTAATATTATTATAGGATGTATAACTTCTTAAAAAATTTTCTTAATTCAATATCTGTCAAGTAATTTTCAAATTCACCGAATTCATCCCTCTGACTTACGATCACATTCCATCGTCGGTTGACTTCCTCCATCAATTACTCTAAATCTATAGCTCTAAACTCTTTTAAAAGTCTTTAAATTTATTCAATAACTTTAGACACCCAAATGCTACAGTTTTTATTTGTTTTTCCTGTTTCCTTTCACTAATTGCAAATTTTTTTAATTTAATTTTTATTGATCAAATCAAGACACTTTTTACGGTTCTTATAAAGTTAAAAATAAACCTTAGAAAGAAAAATATGTAGGTTTTTTAGTAAATCATTTATAACCTTAAAAAAATTTAATCTTTAGTTTTTACAGGCAGTTACTTTGAAGTTAAAATTGGGTAGCCTTAACGAAAAATTAAAAACGTGGTAGGATATCTTTTGTAATTACGGTTTATATCTATTTAAGTGCTATACATACTTAATAAATAAGTTATGTTTACTATCTCAGTGGTCAAGTTTTCAATTATGTTTTAAGTATTGCTACCTTACAATTTATGTTACTAGCAGTTCATGCAAATAATTATACATTCAACCGCCCCTTTTCAGTTTTTTATTATGTTCAATCTTAAAATCATTTTTCTCACAAAGAAAAACGGATTCGTTGCTGAATGTGTTTAACTTCTTTCAAGTTTTATTACTTTATTATATACTTCCCCATTTTGAAATCAAATTTAGTAGATTGGGATTTATGTTCTTCTGTCAGACAATGGCATACCAAAAATTTGAAATTAGGTAACAAGAATTTTCTCAAAAATGATCATAACATATTGGAATATTTTCTAAATCTTTCTTACACACTATTTTTATTAATCATGATATAGAGCATTTCCAATAAATGTCTTTTCTTGTAATTATTTTCGACGTCCAAAATTTTGTTTGATTATAATTAAAATTATGCTTAACCCTTAACTGCTGACATGGAGTCTATCAGACTCCGCACACTGTACTTTGATCTGTAACGCCCACTCAAATGCATTTACAAGTGCCTGGCTCTCAGTACCTTCTTAACTTTGAGTCTAGTTTGACGCCTTAAAAAGACATTATTGTAAATTTTTCGGTTTCCGAGTTATAGTCGTTAAGGAGTCTGGGAGACTCCATGTCAGTGTGTGTGTAATATAATTTAATATATAGTTCTTCACGATCCGTGAATGTTTTAGATCAAAATTTCGAGGAAATTTGTAATCAATGACATGACGAGGCGAATAGTGACGTATGTGATACTGAGAACGAAGACGAGAGTGTTATACTCAGTGAACATAACTCTTATAGTGAGCAAGAACTAAATTCTGAAGAGGACGATTTTCAGCAAGAAATTGATTCTGAAAACAATTTGGAAGAAGAATGTGCTTCAGGTAAAAATTTGGAAGCAACAAAAAAGGCTTATTTTTATGGAAAAAATCCATATAAATGGAGTAAAATAGAGCCAACCTGAAATATACGTACTCCACAACATAATATTATGTATTTGCCAGTGGCACGTCGTCCTGACCAAGATAATGCTTCCACCTGTTTTCAAATGCAGTTTTCTCAGGATATGTGAGTTAGTCATAAAGTGGACCAACCAAAAACTAGAAAACATGAGAAATACATATAAAAGAAAAAATAAACCAGAATTAACAAATATAGATGAAGTGGAATTAAAGCGTTTTTAGAATTGTTGCTCTATACATCCATATTCAAATCGAATGATGAAGATGTACGTAGTGTTTTCGCTGCAAATGGTAAAGGAAGAGATGTTTTCAGGGCAGTTATGTCAGTGCAACGATTTTTGGCAATTCTAACTGCTCTACGATTTGACAACCTTGAAGACAGTGATAAAATAAAAAAGATTCATGCTGGCGCTGCAATAGATGAATTTTTTGAAATGTTTATTCGAAGTACACAAAACTCTTATGTTCTTGGTGAATCTGGATGTGTAGATGAGATGCTTGTGGGATTTCGCGTTAGATGTTCATTTAAAATGTTTATACCTAATAAACCTTGTAAATACGACCTAAAAATAATGTGTTTGTGTGATGCGCGGACAAGTTATTTGTACAACGCTTGCCTCTATGTCGGAAAAGATTCAGATAGTTTCAATCTAGACAACAATTAAAAGAAACTTGCAAAACCATCCCAAGCTGTCATACGTCTGACAAAACCCTTATATGGCTCCAACAGAAATATAACAGCCGATAATTGGTTTTCGTCTGTAGAGTTAGCAGAATACTTATTGAAGGAAAACCTAACTTATGTAGCAACGCTGAAGAAAAACAAAAGAGATATTCGCACACAATTTCTTCCTCAAAAACAAAGACCAGTAGCTGAAGTACTGTATGGTTTTACAAATGTAATGACCCTATTATCATATGTGCCGAAAAAAAATAAAGCCGTTTTACTGATTTCTTCCATGCACCACAGCACAACCCAAGATCCTGATACTGGAAAACCTGAAATGATTGCTTGGTACAATCTTACAAAGGGTGGAGTAGATTCGATGGATGAGAAGTGTGCAAAATATAGTTGTAGTCGTTGAACAAAAAGATGGCCTTTAGCTATTTTTTTTACAGGGTTATCGATATTTGCAGTGCCAATTCGTACATTACATATGCTTCTTTTCACGGTAATCCTGAGGCTAGATTTACATTTGTTGAGAAAATTGTCGATGAGTTAGTAAAATCTCATATGATTAGACGGCTTAATGTTCCAAACCTAAACAAAGATGTACGAAATATCATCCATCGAATTCAAGATATCCCCGTACCTGAGCAAATAGAAGATAAGTTGGAAATTCGTAAATATTGTTATATATGTCCTGCTAAATTAAAAATAAAAACTACTTACATGTGCTTTAGCTGTAAAAAACCAATATGCATGCAATGCTCTAGAAAATGTTGTCTACAATGCTGCAACTATGATTAATAAGTCAATATGGTTACTCAACTTTATATACCGCACGAATTTTATTTTATAATACTAGAACTATATTTTTGTTTTTTTGAATTAGTTTCAACTTTGTTTATTACATTTTTGCACAACAGAAACTAATTTCAGATACATTTTTGCTAAATTTTAATTGTAAAAGAAATACGTTTTTTTAAATGTTTTATTGTAGATACCTTCCGTTTTTGCACAAAAGATTCAAAAAAATTATATTATTTGAATTTTTGTTGTAAACATGTTTCTTCTTAAGCAATAAACTTTGTTGTTTTTATATGTGAACTCTTAATTTTTATAAAATAAATGGCTTTTCCCTTTCTGGAGTCCTCCAGACTCCATGTCAGCGTTAGAGTCGTAAAATGAGATGTCAGCAGTTAAGGGTTAAAATATCTTGCCAAGGTAGTGCTATTAGGCTTAACTCGTTCATCCGATTTTTGGTGTATGATTCTATTGTTTAATATATGTAAAGAAGTGCCAATATAATTAAATCGATGTAAAACTCTATAATAAAATTAATATATATATATATATATATATATATATATATATATATATATATATATATATATATTCAACTAAATGTATTAAAGAAGGATGGCCATAAAACTGCTGTACAATTCATATGAGCACAATAAGGGCCAGTTTGTAAAACCTTCCGTTCACCGATGGTTAGTTAACTGCAGGTACAAACACAACCGACGGTTATGTGTGGTTTCCGTTGTATAAAAGTTGTCCTGACGTCGGTAGAATAACCTCTGGTTGAAAATTATTTATATAAGTTGGTCATTATCATTGTTTACTATTATATTTACTTGTATAATAGTAACTTTTTGTTCATCGTTCTTTTTAAATTAAATATTACCTACAATTTACACATGACTGGATCACGGTGTATAGTGATGTAGATGTTTCTACATTAGTAGAGTTGATTTATACCCATAAAGGCAAAGTGGAATGTAAGAAAACAGACATGCTGACATGGAAGGAAAAGGTAAAATCCTATTATTTTTAAAGAAAAACGTATGATTACCAATACATTATAGGATGCTGCATGGGATAAAATTCGTGTAGATTTCAACACCGGTGCTACAGAACAACAGAACAATTACGCACAAAATATGACAATTTAAAGAAAGACACCCCTAGGTATTTTGCTAAACAGCGGCAGAATTTATATAGGACTGGTGGTGGCCCTGTAGAAGATGAAGTACGAGGTGTCATGAGACATATATATATATATATATATATATATATATGAAAAAATAAAAGCAATTATCAACACGTCCGTCAAAGACATGGAAGCTAGGCCTGGTGATAGTGATAATATAGGTAAAGTAAATTCAGCTAAAATGCATAACTATGGTAATTTTGTATTTTACATTACAGATCAGCATCACAAAGTGTACTATGTACAAGTGCTGCTTTTTGTGAAAGTGCATGAATACCACCACCGAACAATGAGGCAACAATTGTGGAAGATCAGTGTAGCAGCATTAACGAAAGTAAATGAAAAAATTTTATAATACAGGTACATATATATACACACATTTTACAGATTGACGTAATTAGCATACCCTTCAAACCAGACTCTGATAAAGAAAATTGTGCTGTTGATGGTGCGTGACTGTTTCTAATGTCTTCGTGTACTGTAATATGTGATTGTTATAGACTGGAGTTCGTATAGTCCTGCAATGTTGAAAAGGAAAAAACACAACATTTTAAGGGTACAAAAAAATACAGGAACTAAACATGGTTAGTATGTGTATTTTTGTAAATGCTCAAAATTGAAAACTGCATTGTAGAACATGCCAACACATCTACCAAAACCTTAATAGAAATTGGGAATGCCAAAATAGAATTATTAAAACTGAAAAAGGAGCTCTTAATAAACGAAGACGAGAAATGAGGAGTTACAGAAAGAGCGTTTAGAAGGGCAACGTTTACTCACTGAAAAATTAAAATTGGCATTAAAATGACAAAAAAAATTAAAAAATGAGTTGCTGGAGCTAGGGATTAAACAAGTAAAACAAATTAATATGTAAATACATATTATAAACTAAATACATTAATAACTCCTAGTTAGCTTTATTATTACTAGTGTAATTCAGCAAGTAAATGCCTCTGCATTGGACCTTCAACTACGTGTTCATGTGCAACTTCAATGTTTTCTGCAGGTACAATTACATCTGAATCCACCAAAGGCTCTTTTTCGTTGTGATCCTTTGCCAAATTGTGTAATACAGCACATGCCCCAACCACCATTTGTGCAGTATCCACTTCTAAGCGAATTCCATTGCTTAAAATGGGAAATCGTCGTTTCCACACCCCAAACAATCTCGCAATAGGATTCCTACTCCGTATTTGTGCTTCATTAAATAATTGTTCAGCTTGTGTATTTGGATGTGGAATAGGGGTAATTAAATATTTTTTAAGCACATATCCTGAATCTCCTACGATAATATTGTTTTGAAACTCATTCCTTTCTAATCGAGCATGTATGCGTGAGTTGTTAATAATGGTTTGCTCATGTGTTGATCCAGGCCATCATGCGACAAAATCCATTACACGAAGTGCAGCATCTCCAACAACCTGTACATTTTTTGAAAAACAGCCCTTTTTATTTCGAAAGTATTCAGCATTTTCGCCCCCTAAAAAAATTATTGAGCATTGCACACCAAAAATAAATATGTATATATTAACATTCCAACCTGGTGATTGTATCATAATGTGAGTACAATCAATAGCTTCAATGATTTGTGGAAATCTAGCGATGCTGTAAAAATCCAGTCGATTTCTCGACAGTTCATGAATGTTCCTTGCCATATGTATATATAATGCAGGCAATTCTCAAATAGCGTTCGTTGCTTTTTTAACAATTCTACTAGTAGTGGATTTATCTACACCACCAAAGTCGCCCACAACTATTAACATGTTACCAGTGGCATATAGGCGTAGTGTTAAGAGAAGCTGGTTAATTGATGATACAGCGCGCTTTCTGGACTATTTATATTAGTATTTGTGGTTTTCCATAAATTCTAACATTTAGCTATTACTCCCATGCACCAAGTCATTCTCTATTGCAGTTAAATGGACAACTGTACCTTTTTGAAGGCGAAACCTAATAAAAAATTCTTGGTCTGACCACCTGTTATAATTATCAGGGCGTTCACGAAAAGTACGTGGAACTCTAATTCGATTCGCCACTTCTTGGATGAGTTCTTCTTCATAATCAGATGGAGATCTGCTCCTATTTGGTAATAAGTGTCGATCATTTAAAAGAGGAGAATCAGCAGTACTAGAACTTGAGTTCATACTTCTACACTATCCTTAACACGCTTATATTGGCAAAATTAACAACAACAAAAGAAGCGGCAAAATGTTGAGACGCAATTGGACATAACCTCAAACTGTCGGTTGAAGACGTTAAACGCTAGCTGCTCTGTCGGTTGACGAAACCGGCAGTTCAACCTTCGGTTTGATGCCAACCGCACTTTATACAACGCAATCCTGCATTCAACCGTCGATTCAGACTCAACCTGTGGCCAACTGTACATTATACAACCGGCCGTAAAACGTGTGTCGTGATGAAGAAGCATCATCTCTCGCTCCTGCCATTTTTTCAAATTATTGTTTATGCGTTTTTGCTTTACTTTTTATAAAAAAAACAGTTTTCTTCAAAACTATCTACAACTTGTACAGCGAATTATGGGTAATTTGGTAACTTTTTACATAAAATTTACAAAATTTTAGCTGTGTTACGTAATAAGCATCTTAAATCTCAAGCGCAGCTCGTAGTTATGAACGTGCTTAATTATTTTGAACGGGAACGTGACAATCCAGGGGCCCTCGTTCCATTTGAATCTGTTATGCAGGCATGTAGTACATTATTGTGTAAAATATTGTACTTGGAAGGGCTACTTTTAGCGCACGTCTGAAGCATGTGGAGTTAGGGTAAATACAGTTAGTGCTAGAAAGAAGGGTTACAGAAGCCCACCATCTAAGTGGAGAAAACGTACGAAATCTAAGTCCAATGAAGTTGATGACAATGTGCAGGACGCTGTAAAGAGAAAAAATTATTAAATTCATTCAAAATGTAAATACGAACATATAAGATATGTCTAGAGTTTTTCCCATGAAAAATTGTATTCGTGCAAAAGTGCACAACATTGCTCTACTTAAGTTTGGTATACCGTCTTCCTCTTTCGCAACTGACAGAATTTTGTTTAATGTGGGTACCTGTTTTCTAAAATAAAGCGAATGCACTATTCTTCTAATTGTAGTTTTCACATATTTGGATATTTCTGTTTCTTTCCACCATGAGATAAACTAGGCTCACACACAGAAACTTTGTCTTCACGTAAAAGTCTGAATATTGTTGTTTTTCCAATGCCAGTCATATGTGAACACATTTCAACTGTCTCATCAACCTTTCCCAATGGATTATGACATTTCAAATAATTGTACACATTGAGCACAATAATTTTTTCGTTGGCAGAAAGCGCACTCTTCACGTGTTTCATTTGAATAAATTCAGGTCTCAATACTGCAGCGTAAGTACACCTTATGATATACCGATATATAAGAATGATCATAACTTAGGCTATCGTTATATATATATATATATATATATATATATATATATATATATATATATATATATATATATATATATACATATATTTATATATCGCTTGCAGGACGGTGCAGCACAATCGTGCTGTATTATTGTAAAAATTTCCACGATTTGTAAAATCAACTTCTCAGTCTCGAAACGGTACGATTCGATCGTGTATAAGTCAGTTCATGCGTAGAACTCGAAAATCTGAGCTGATCGTTAGTTAATGTTCGATTATTAAGGGAACAACATGGCGGTGTTTATTGACAAACAAGGAGGTCGCAGTAAGTATTTGTTTTTTTAAAGCTATTGTTATATTTTATTAAGTAATTGTGTTTGTTGAGTTACTAAAGTGATAAAGCTTACACGTGCGTAATTTTTTCGTTTGTAATAAAATATTTATCGGAGAAATTGTGTCATTTAAATAAAGAATCACGATCGTGCCGGTCAGTCTCAAACTCAGTTTTCGTTCTTCATTAGTCGGTTAGGCGTACTCAAAGATAATTTAACAATAAATCCATAAGGGTGGGAAATCTTGCAGGATATGAAAACTGAGAACGTTAGGAGCTCTGAATAAGTGCATCTGATTGTTAATTGATCTTCATCACGAGCTTTACGTGATCTTGACAATACATTTTTGTTTTATTTTTTCATAAAGGGAACTAACACATGAAATGGTACTTGAACTAATTGGCGATAGAAATGATTCAGAAGCTGAGTTACTCGATGAGATTGAAGAAATAGCCGATCATTTTGATCCAGTCCCAAATAACATTTTTGTTGAAGAAAAACCTCCTGCAACTCCCGATTGTACAGATGCAGAGTACAGTGGTGACGACGAAGATCCCATTGATAATATTGATCCCGTCATAGTAGTTTCTGATCATTAGATAGCTGGACAAAAACAAAGGAAAAAACTTCGGGAGCAAACTGTTTTCAACGAAAAGGAACATAGCTTCCCAACACGAATGCCAAAAGCAATCAGAACACCCCTAGAGTACTTCCAAGATTACTTCAGTGATGCTTTTTTTGAGCGTGTTGCTACGTGTACTAATAATTACCACATGCGTAGCACTGGTTACGTTTTAAATACAGATGCAGCGGAAATAAAAAGACTCATAGGCGTTCATTTCGTTATGGGCTACATGACCTATCCACGCCTACATATGTACTGGAGAGATGACATGCGGTTAGGTTTAATCGCAGACAAGATTTCCGGGGATCGCTTCAAACAATTACGAACAGCACTTCATGTAGTTGATAGCGATACAGCACCGCTAGGAAATGAACTCCCTTTGGAAAGTTCAATCAATATTGGACCAAGTCAAGAGTGCTTGTAATAGATTAGAAAGGCATCCAGGGTATTACTCTATTGACCAGCAAATGATTCTGTTTTGCTTAAAAGCATTTGGAGCAACAATCCATGATGGCCTTATGGTCGACTTTGAAGTTTACTAAGGTGCAAAGACACCTCTTGAAGACAGATCCCTCGATGTTGAGGCAACAATAGTAATTCATCTTTCGAAATCTATTTCACCAGGAAGCTGTATTTACTTCGATCGCTACTTTTCATCAATACCACTACTTGAGCGTTTGAATACAATGGGGATGCATGGCACATCGACGTTAATGATGAACCGATTACCGGAAAGGAAAACTATGGACTTCAAACCAGATCGTCGTATTAAACGCGGCGAATCTCAACAATTTGTTTGCTATGATGCTATGTAGTGGTCGTGAAATGGATGGACAATAAATCTGTACTAATCGTATCCAATTGTACGTCTGCCGACAATAATGTTTTTGTAAAGCGTTGGGACAAAAAAATTAGGAGCTTTTATTAACGTCACGGAGCCTAACATTGTCTCAAATTACAACAAGTACATGGGTGGGGTAGACATCCTGGACAAATCATTTCTTTGACTTGTCCCTTGCTAATGAGTGGAGTTTATATAAGTTGCAATCAGTAGCAGCTGAAGTTCCTAAAAATAAAATTATGGATTTGCTAGCATTCAGAATGCAGGTAGCTGATGGTTTGATGAATACACCTACCCATAAAAGAAAGAGCAGTGAGAGTGAGAATGAACCTGATGAAAATGCTGCTCCAAATGCTTCAAAGAAATACCGACATCAAACCAACCTTCAAAAGCCAAAAGGTATGATGGATATAATCGTCTTCCATGTTTTGATGAAATTGTCAATCCTCGGGCTTGCAGAATGGAAAGATGCAGCAGTAGGTCAAAAATCCGTTGTGAAAAATGTAATGTTTACCTTTGCCTTTCAAGAAAACAAAATAGTTTTATTGTTTTTCACCAAAAATAATTCTTTTTTATTTTTGTAAAATTGTTACTTACAGTATTATTTGTTACTTTATAGAAAGTCACTTCTTTTCTTTTGTTTAATAGAAATCAAATATTATTTTTTTATCATAACACACGTTATGTAATTATTATTAGCTTATTCTAACTGTATACTTTATAGATGTTATAATAAATATCTTTATGACCAAATGTAACTTTTTATTACCACGATTTAGACATTTTTTTGAGTAAAAGTTAATTACAGTCACGATCATGCAGTGTACCATTTTGAGCCTGAACGTCACTATCGTGCAGGGGAAGTTTTCCCCCAAAGTACGTGTTGGATACTTTTTTAATCATTTTTCTGAATCGTTTTATAGTGTCCACATACATAAAATACGACTAAATATTCAAAATTCTAAAAAATACATTTCAGGCCTGAAAAGGATATATATATATATATATATATATATATATATATATATATATATATATATATATACATACATTATTTTTGTGTGCAATTAGCGTTGTTCGCATATTTCTCTCATAATTATATCATTTACAACACATTAAAATCTATTAAAGTGTGATTCCAAATACAGTACATACTTTCTTGTTGAATTATCAGTAATTATTTACTTTAAAATTATTAAAAATGTGGTCGATAGTGGTATTAACAATTTGTGATATATTCGGAGTTGACAATCCAAACAATCAATAATTACCTAATCAACCACGAAATTCCTTTAGTCCTCGTTCCTTCCCAACTTTTAATTAGTATTAATTAATTTCATTAACATATCTAATCAATATTACTTTAGCTTTATATTTTTTATCATAAAACAACCCAACGCCACTGGAATCTGCCAAACATGTTGATTTATTCCTTGGCTTCGTTTCTAGATAGATTATAGGTATCCTTCCAAACTTCTAGAAAAAATTCCAAATAATTCATCTAAGAAGGAAGAAATATGTAATTTTCTATTAAGGTACAGCATAGCTTATGAACCTATCATGTTTAAAAAGGAATTACTGCAATTAGTTGCAGATAATACGATACCAAAGGTGTACGAAATAGATGAAATAGCACACAAGTTTGGACACAGAGTATTACGGTTACCACCATATCACTGTCAATTTAGTTCAATTGAACTGGTGTCGGCAAACTGCAAAGAACACTACAACAAAAACAGAGGAAGATATAATTCCAAATTTAACGATGACTATGTTAAAGAAATATGGATGGAATCCTTACAACGAATTGATGGGACATATTGTCAGAAATGCATTAAACATACCGAAGTGTCTATGTTAGAATGGTGGAAAATTGAAAAACATTTTGAGGTTGGCAACCATTAATTATATGTGATAACGATTCCAATTCTGAGAGTGACACTGGTAGTGAATCTTTTTTTAATTTAAATGTTTTAATTCCAAATAAATATTCTAATTTTTACGTAACATATTTATAACTATACAATAGGTGGACTGAATATACGTACTGATTTATGTAAATTGATTTTCATTTAACCTGGAGCAATATGAAATCTATTTAAACTATGTGCTAAATTAAAATATTAAACAGCTATAATTTTGTTAAACTTAGAATTACATTGCACTGTACACACTTTCTTGTACAAGAATGAAATAATCACAAATGTATCGATATTTATGCTATCGTAAAGTATCT
The DNA here is from genome assembly GCA_036346205.1 of Vesta saturnalis. Classification (NCBI taxonomy): domain Eukaryota; kingdom Metazoa; phylum Arthropoda; class Insecta; order Coleoptera; family Lampyridae; genus Vesta; species Vesta saturnalis. Next base: position 177,525 of record JARFJB010000852.1, read on the forward strand.
ACAAGAATGATGTCTATTACAAAGCAAAATTATGCTTCTAGAAGGGTTGTTATAAATCTTGAGAATAACAAACTAATTGCAACTTTTATCAATTTTTCCACCTGAAATGATTTAATTTATAATAAACAAAAAAAGTATTTTTTTAATTACAAATATATAGGTTATGTATTATGATGGTATGTAATTATAACCAAACCATGGCCTAAATTATAACAATTCGCTGTCGCAGCAAAATATTTTTGACTCTATCAATAAAATAAGTGGATATAATGGATATAATTTTTCTAGTTTAAAATATAAAAAACGTTCAATAATTTTCATTTTCATAACTTTCTTTGACATTTTATGGAAATTTATGTGGAGACATCTGCCGATAAAAATATTAACTAAAAGATACTTTGCTGATTTAATAAAGACTTGCGTCGCCTAAATCTTAGTTCTTGTAACTTTAAGAATGGGCCATGCCCAACTTTATTTGGATGAAACTATAATATTGTAATTTTCACAACGAATTTGGTAAATTGCATGGGTTAATAATTCCTTATTTAGTTTACATTTTAGTTTTGAATGGACTTGATGGAATTCGGACATAATTAATTTTGTTAAGAGCTTCAGTTTCACTTTTAAAATTATTATAAAACGAACTTACTTGTTTAATTCTACTAAAAATTAAGGATTTAGGATGGGAAATTATCAATCATTTAAAAACAGTGTTTTTCATATTTAGTTATTTATTTAAGATTAAAATGTAAACTAAACAAAGAATTATTCATTAATACGATTTATTAATGAATACAAATTCCTTGTGAAAATTGCAACATTAACTACACGGGCAGTTGTGTACGGATGCTAAAGAATAGAATCTGATGTACGAGTTAAACCTAATAGCACCGCTTTGGCAGAACGTGTTATAAATTTTAGGTATAATTTTAATTATAATGAAACAAACACTTTACATACCAAATATAACTATAAGAAAATACTCTTATTAAAAACGCTCTTCATCAAAGTTAATAAAAATGGTGTTTACGTAGCAAAAGAGAGAAAATTTATTCAAGTCACCTAATTTCAAATGTTATGATATTCTTTTGTCAGATAAACTTCATATACATAAAATGAAAAATTTTAAAGCTTGCAATTTAACTATAATGATTTATTAAGTATACAATGATTACATTACATAACATTACATAAGTGCGTTTCACGTAATTAAATTATATCACTTCAAATAACATTAAATTAAAAACTTAAGAATCTCCCCATATAAAAAAAAACTGTAAAAAATAAAATGAAATTCTTGAATTATAGCTAACAGCAGTCTCGATCATGTTACCTTTAAAAAAAAATCAAAACTAAAAAATCCCTTCATCAACTAGAAAGGAGCTGATGATCTTCAAACGGCCGAACATGTGTTTTTGAATCATAGCTGAGAACACCCGATCAACTCACCTTTCATACAAAAAAACTAAACTACGATGCCGCAGACAGATACGCAGATGCACATGTTAACTTTATAACGCCTCTCTTTTTTGGTCGGGGGTTAACTACACCTGATCAAAATTCCAACCGCAATTGAAATACATGAAATTTTATAAATTAGTGTATTTCTTGACTTCTAACCAATAATGTATTATTAGTAATTTTAATTAAACGTCAATTAACGTTAAATATTTTCTGTGACTGAGATTTAAATGTATGTAATTAAGGGTTGGAAAGGAAAAGAAAGCACATGGTGGGGTAAAAAGCAGGTGTTCTCACATGTGACTCGATACTGATATTCTAAAAAACCATGACAAATCTATGAGAATTTTTATATGCATAAAATTGGGTAAAATGTCGCCGGTTGGTAATTAATTACACTGGAACATACCGCAAAACAAAAGATAGTTTTATTTGTTACTTTGAAATTCGAGACATGTAGGATTTGCTACGCACGAATGAGTATTTTAAAAATTAATACTTCTTTTAATAACATTTTCACATAAAATATCCTATTTTTTTTAATAACCTCTAAAAACGGGGGTGGATTTGGGAGAAAACAGTTAGTTGAAGTGAAGGGTTTGATTGAGTCGTACCGGGTATAAGACATCCTATTGTTGTGTTACAAACAATAACTGTAAACCATTGTTGCTATAAAAATATTATGGTTTCCGTTTCAGAAAACCTAAAATAGCAAATTTGTCCTTTCATTTTTCTGTTAATTTTCATGTAAGTTTTTCACAGCATTAAAGTAGTCGTGTAAACAAGCTTAAATCGATTATTAACCCTTTTTCAGTTTAATCGGCAAAGTGCACGTGTAAACAACATATCTACAAATAGTCGCCACCGTCTTGAGTTTAAATCACGTACGTTAACCTATTAAGTATTGCTGGTTTAAGTGATTAATTAAAGGATTATATCCAACTGTAAATAGGTATTCAAAGGTGGATTAAAGCTCTCAACAAGAAATTCAACAAGCTCGTGTAACCTATTGAAAATCGGTCATTGCCTCAAAGACATTACTATTGAATTGTCACGAGATATTGAATCGCACAGATTTGTATCTTGATAACAAAGGGTAGTAGTAAGCTAATAATTTAATTGCAAATACGCCATCTTTTGTTGAAATCTGTTTAAAAAATCGTACAGTGTCTCTCTCATTGCTGGTATGTTTGGCATTGTTTACTATTTAGTAATATTTTCGCCCGCGTAGGGTACTTAATGCATGGACAAACGTGGGATGGTAGCCTCAGTTTAATTGTTGTTATTAACAATACCGGGGTTTACAGAACGTGAAAATCTTATTTTTACGCTATATTTCGTAACTATTAACTGGTTTCCCACGGCTTTAGCTGACCCATTTTTATTGCTGTTAAATGCAGAAAGATCTATAGATGAACGTGCCTGAGGAAGGGATTCTGAAGCTCCTAGAGTCTGCGCTGTCACACAAAATTTCTCGTCATTACTTGCGGCTAGGTTATCCGTGGTTTGTTAACGTAACTGTACTTTCACCTTACCCTTTCAAGGCTTTGTTTTGCCGATTCCTCAAGTGTATTGGTTCAGCCAGCTTATTTAAAATTGTTTGTCTATGAATTGATTTCCTTACATGTGTAATTTATTGTAATTGTACGAATGTATTTTTGGGATTAGGTGAAAGGTTACTTTTATTCACAATACAATTATGAATATGTAAATTCCTAGAATGCCTTTTGTGCTTGCATATGCACTGCAGTTAACTTATCGTTACCTATTAATTTTTCTGATTGTTTCATTTTATGTATACTTCAATCCGCATTATAATTTTTCTTTTTACTTTACTGTTAACTCAACTGGAGGCGTGATTGGTTGTATAACGGCCACAGTCTGGTATGATTTATGTACGATACAACTGTGAGTGTGTTTTCACTGTTTTGTTTATTGTGTTTATATGTAGTCAAGACTCTTTTCAATTTGCCGTTACACGGTTTTATAACTTTTTACACACTTTAGCCTTTTTAATGGTATATTCTTATATCTGCATATTGAATCTTTGCTTGTCTTTGTTTTCTTTTTGTTCTTTGATTAAATAGCGTACTTGTTGGGTTTTCTTGGTTGTCCTTTCCTAGCTTGCAACTTAGCGGAAGGAACCATCATTGCACAAAGTTTATTAATTCTCATTTAAGTAATTTCATTTTTACGTGTCCCACTATGAACCTCATCAATTCCTATCTCATTCAGTTAACAAATTATAGCCTACCACTAGACAGACAATTCTTTTTGTCAGATTTGAGTATGGTGAGTAATTCAATATTAGACTTGTAAATCAATTCTGTGGTTTTAATTATTGCGAGGAAGTCAATGTAATGCACGACAATAATTTGAGTAAGGATGGCGTTATTATCATTAAGGTCAAGATACATCCACTAACTGTTTCTTTTTTTAATTTGCATCATTGCGTATAAGTTCAATATTACACTCTTAAAGATTTTACTGTTATTAAGAGTAACTTCGAGTTACACTTTTAAGGATAGGGCACCTTGGTACTGTAAAAAAGGAAAAGGCCACGTATTTAATTCCCTCCCCAAAGGGCAAGGTGGGCTTCTCGAGCTTTCCGAGTTCCTTCAGCTAGAATCATGGATTCCCAACATACATACATACATTACGTATGTATGCATGGTGGGATGAAGGATGGGTCTGTTCCAATCAAGTATGTTCTGGTGTAAATAACATGAAGTCCTACTAATATGGGTTATGATCGCTTAAGCGTTACTATGGTTAAACTTTGCTCTCTCTTTATACTGGCCTACCTGTTACACGTAGTTAATTCAGGTTTGGAAAGTAGTTATTTTCGATAAATATAGAAAGTTGAACAAGTTACACCGCTACCAAAAGTAAGCTCAATCAGTAATTACAAGCACATAAGGCCAGCTGTTTCTAAATTATTAGAAAGAATTATAGAAAAAAAAATTCGAAATTATCTAAACGCCAATAAAATTTTATCAGAAATCCAGTCAGGATTGTACTACTGCGCTTGGATGTACTACCAATGCTAATATGTTAACATCATTGGTTTTGTTGCACTGTACCAAAGCATTTGAAATAATAGATCATTAGCTTTTACTTGCTAAGTTATACTATTTTGGGCTCAGCGACAATACTAGCAAACTCATTCGCAGTTTTCTAAATAACAAAAATACAGTATGTTAAATATAATAATTCTTTATCTACCCTAAAGCCATTAACTGCAGGCGTACCTGAAGGATCAGTTTTAGGTCCACTTTTGTATACTGTATATACTGCTGATTTCATTCTTTTTATCAAAATTGTTATTTCCATGCGGATGATACGGAAATATATTTATCATTTGGTAGCTAAGAGTATAAATCATGCTAATGAAATAATATATTCTGATCTGAATTCCAGTTAATTATTGTAAACATTAATAGTAACAAGCTAACATCACTAAATGAATGCCGTAATTTAGGTTTAATACTTGATAATAAGCTGCTCTTTAAAAAGCACGTAATATATGCATTCAGCGTGTATATCTTCCTTTAAAAGAATTATACATAAATAAATGTTTTTTAACCAGATACGTAAACGTTTGATTGCGTGATTACCTAGTCTCAGTTTGATTATGCAGATACTTTTTATGGGCGTTCTCTTGACAGCGTGGATGTTAAACATATTAAACTGATATAAAATTAATTGTATTCGATACATTATAGGAGTGGGACCATGTATCACATGAAAAATCTGATTTGGCTAAATATGAAAAACTATAGATTGTTACATTTTGCTTGCTTCTCACATAAATTACTCAAATTGAAAGCTACTGGATATCTTCATGAGAAAATTCGTTATAGAACAGACGTACATAATCTTAATGAAACCAGGGATTACTTTCTATCCCTTTCCATAAATTATTCCTTATGAAAGATTATTCTCTTGTAACATTGTTAAAATAAAAACAATATTTCACTCAAAATAATTAATACATAATACACTACTTTTAAACATCTGTATTCTGCCATTTTCAATGCTCAGATTAGTTGATTTTGTTTAAATCATTAACTGGAATTGTTTTTTTACGTTTTGTGGTACATTGTCAACTTTTATTATTATATGTTTACCTAGTTCATATAATCCTGTGTTCATATTACCTGATTGTGTTGCTGTAAATTAAGTGTATGACTGTGCGTTGATGACTTAATTTGTGATATGTATGTGCTAGGTATAAGAACGGTTTTGTATTTGTAAAACTTAACTTCGCCTTTTGTGCTTAATTGTTTTAACTATGCTCTCTATATCATTATTTAAATTTTTGTTTAATATTACCATATACCGATATATGTATATATATATATATATATATATATATATATATATATATATATATATATATATATATATATAAATATCCAATCTTGGCTATTATTGACTAGGATAGTGAAGCGCGGGTGGAACTGCTCTAGTGGAGAGTCTGGATGTGGATTGGATACACTTACTCAGCTCGGCAGTCCTCCAGTTAATATAATGTGTGGAGTGTTTTGTGGGTTTATGGTTTAATCAACATCATCCGAAATAATTATGACACCGAACGTATATTTTAGGGGTGCTAATGTTAATAGCACCCCTTGACCCTCTCGTAGTTGCGCCTATGGACTGGACCAACCTTGCGTGCCAAGTCTGACATTATGTGAACTAATTCGCGCTATTTCTACGATAAGTACTGCCACTGAAGGTAATTTTTATGCATTGAAGAAAATAAAATTATGAGAAATTCCATATGACAAAAAATATTTTCCCATTTTTATCAAAAAACAGCTAGTTCAGGAAATATAGTCCAGTAAACATTTTTATAAAATAATTAATGAGTTTGCAAAGAAAAGTATAATGATACATCTAAATTTTAAAAATAGCTATTTGTATCACTAGGCGAGAAACGACAGTTTTGCGGGTGTAAGTATAATTTTAGGCTAAGGCATCAGCTTCCATCCTCAACTGAGAAAAATCTTGGTTAGCGTGTTATTACATTGGGTTGTTTTCTTGACCTTCTGGTTTAATAGCGATGTACTAAATTATTCAGTTGAATTATAACCTAGTAAGGAACGTGTGAATATACTGTTACTCCCGAGTACGGTTGCCTGCTATGTAAATGAAACTATTACAAAATAATTATGATTATTAATATAATTATTGAATTTCACAAGTCAACTTGAATGAATTTTTATTTCTTCTTACTGCAGAAAACGGCAGCACTGCATACGTAATTAAAATGAAAATCATATTAAATGTACACATTGTGTGTTGAGTATACAATAACAATTACAATTAATAATAATCGAAAACTATTTCTTTGTTAGATTTGCCTATATCTTTAATTAGTATATCAAGTTTCTGTTTGTTAATGCTTATATCAATTTCAAGTTGAAGTTTTTCCAAACATTACACTTACATTATAACTTTATTGAATGTTGTTAAATTTCTTCTTTGATTATGACATTTTGATTTGTTAGCCTTCGTTCGTTAGAGAGAGGGTGTTTTGATTTGTCATCTTGATAGTTAATAAAGTTATTTAGACATGTCAATTAGTTTAAAGCTACACAGTTTAACCCCAAAGGTAAATATTTTGACTAGGGGATTTTCTGGGAGAAAAAGAGTAGTTGTTAATACGTTAAGATAATTACGGAAATTGCAGCTAAAAATGTGATATAACTAAAAAATAATTACGTGGAAAATTAGTTTTAGTATTTGTCTGCCCGACCGGGAAAGGTCCATGTATTTATATTAAGTTTTGCAAGTGCTTAACACTATTTAGGGTGTAATTTCTACCATAATTTTCTGTTGATAATGAATGTTGCGGACTAATAACATATATGAATGTAGAAGTGACGTGGTTGACGCAAAATGGAACGATTTGAACTATAAATGAGAGCAATGGCCCATGGGAAGCTGGAGGTCTTATACGATTGATTGGAATTAGGTTCTATTTAATTAATTTTAATTACTACTTTGACGGTTTCGGTATTGGTCTGAATGGGTTTCAATAATTCTGGGTTACATTGGTTGTAGGAGATGAATAAGGAAGTCAGCTAACGGAAGTTAAGACCAATAACTTCAGGGTGAGGCGTAATTGATTGTAAATGATTTTTGGATCATTGCACTGTAGAAATAATTAAGCTTTCTTTTGTTTATTATTAAAGAAACTTAATTACCATCACAACTATCATAATTCTTTTATATTATTTTTAGCCTTGATTAATGTGAGGACTTACTTGCATCTTATTCTGATTTTTTAATCTTGAGAAGTATCTAGGCTCTACCTTATATTTACTAATTTTGTTCCCATTGTTCTTACTACTAAAATAAACGAAAACCTCACAAAGGTAGTATTTTTCGTAGTAAGTTACGTCACAAGTAAACTATATGAAATTATTAGGCACAGTACAGCGGTATTATAAAGCACACTGACCACACGCCGCTTTCAGACACATAATGAGTAGTGATAAAACCAAATTGTAAAAATCATTAATATTTAACTGCACTGATTAAAAGTTTACCAACATCTTGTGGAAATGGTTTTAACAGAATTGGTGCAGTACAGGCCATTAGATGTTATTAAGAACGACATAGACTATTCGGATTTTATTGTAGACAAGATAATTCCATTTCTTGAGATAGAACAAAACTGAAAGATCAAATTGTGAAGCAAGTAGATAAACGTTCAGTTGTTAATGACCAGTCTTTTTTTCAGGGCAACAAAATTATGCCTACTGCCCCAAAACAACATTACGAGTAATGTAACGTCTTCCAATACACTTAATTAGTTATGTGCAGAGGAATTGATAACTTGTCTAATCAAAGAGAAAAATTGCTTTATTAAAATCCTATCAAAAATTTTATTTTTGTTATGAATCTGGAAGCCTATTTTTATTCCAAATTTACTGAACCATTTGGAGAACTAGTTCAAAAAGTCAATTAAATTTGCTACAATTGTTTAAAAAACATTTGCTAAATTTTTTTGCTGACTTTTAAATAATTAATTGGAATGATAAATAAGTATATCAATGTAATTAGTTCTACAGATGCAGGAATATTGGTCAATTTTAACAAATGCGGAAATTTATTCACTACCATAATTCACACGAAAGCTTGTTTGGCCACAGTACCTATAAATTAACCCATCATGTGCTAAAATCGTTTACTACACAAATCAGTTTCTCTTGCATTGATTTCATTACGCGTTGAACAACGCCGTGTATCTGTCGCAGGAATGTTGTAATATCCGTAACTTACAAGTTCCTAGGAAATTTGCAAGTGCCCGGAAATTTGTCAAACGACTATAAAATTCACATGTTTAAGGAATCTTGTAAGACAACTGAGCCACTGTAGTATACTTGTAAGACAACCACATTTCTGATAACTTTCCAAGTTTAATGATCTCTGTTTAGGGAAATTTACAAGTTTTTGAGTAATTGTTGGTACAGTTGTAAGCGACGTTCGTTTCACGGAGTTTGAGACGAAAGGGGACTGCGGCGCCTCACCGGCAGACTTGTACGATCCGGTAAAGCATTCGAGTTCCGCGTGTTTTGTGAGCTTTGTATTGAATAATTATTAATTTGTCTTATCCTTTCGTAAACTACAAGAACTCCACATATTTTGTGTAGCGTGTATTGATTAATCTGTAGGTAATGCTTATTGTTTGTTAGGTAATTTTTTTTACTAATTACATCTCGTAGTTGTGATACATCTATTTTATGATGGGCGACAACCAATTAGATATCGCACAGCCTTCAAATGAAAACATTGCATCGAAAGATCAATTTTACAAAGAACTACGGATATATTACGGCAGTCAATCTGAAATAAACAAAAATTGGAATGGACATTGGAAAGGATTCAAAATGTGTTACGACTAGTAGAAGAATTTGCGCTTTCTAAATCTTAGAAACAGAAACCTTGAAATACACAGTATCATCACGGCCAGAAATATGCATACAAATGAAAACTTGCCAACTTCTCAAGATGAAACTGCACTCCTCCAAGAGGCTTTCAACAAAGATATAATTATCTTGAACAACGAACCCCTAAATGCCTCTGCCGTGAATGATGAAAATATTATTTCATGTTACGTATGCAAAAACGAAGCGACTGGAGCGGTAAATGTTGTAATTGTAAAAATATAGTCCATGTTAGTTGCGGCGTTTCTGGTAAATCTGATGAGGGCTGCGGGTCACAGTTACTCCGAAAGATATGCAATCGAGAATATATTATTCTACAGGAACTAAAAAGTCACATGACCATTTAAAACGCGCAGCAGAAAAGATGGCAGCCTATTCTTCCAAAATGTCTAAAGATATTGAAGTTGGTGAAGCTGTTATGGTTGACGTTCCTAGGATCGAACGCGGACCTTTAGACGATAAAAATCTTGTAGGGAAAGTTATAGAAAAGCGGCACGACTTGTTCCGCATCGGAACTTCAGCTGGGATTGTAAGTGACTGGCTACCAAGGAATGTAGTTCAGCAAGCTGAAGGAATACAACTAACTGACAAAATAGCTGACGTAACTATGTTTAGGGGAATAATCTCAAATCTATCTCCTTTCGGGGGACAGGGATTTAGAAAATGCCACTGTTAAACTTCGAAGGTTCAATGTGGAACAAACAAGTGTGCATGCAGCAAAAATAAGGTTCTTTCTAATTCCAAATGCCATAACCCTTCATCTTGCAAGAAAAAGTAACCTTTTGCATTCGTATAGTACTTATTACCTTTCTTATGTTAATTTTCCAAATTACAAATAAATGTTCAATGTTCTTTGTGCCTTTTATTCACTAATCTCGAATGCTTTACCGGCTCGTAGAAACCAACCGGTGAGGCGCAGCAGTCCTCTTTCGTCTCAAACTCCGTGAAACGAACATCCCTTACAACTGTACCAACAACTACTTGAAAACTTGTAAATTTCCGTAAACACAGATCATTAAACTCGGAAAGTTGTCAGAAATGTAGTTGTCTTACAGATATACTAAGGTGGCTCAGTCGTCTTACAAGATTCCTTAAATAAATCAGGAAACATGTGAATTTTATAGTGGTTTAACAAATTTCCGGGCGCTACTTATGTGAAAACTTATTTTACGGGACTTTAAAAATTGTAATTTAGTGTTGTCATTCATTACATTTTTGTGAAAATCGTCGATTTACTCTACTGTACATTTCCGTTGTTTTTCTCTGTAGCAACTTTGTTCACTGGACGTTTGGCAACACACTTTACAAACGCTTGTGTGAAGATCTGTTTGGGTATATCAAATTTAACACCCATTTAAACTTTTGGTGCAAAATGTGAAACTCGATGATCTACCTCAGGTCAAAAGATGCTTCCCCATTTTATTTATTTATTAAATGATCGTTTAATCATTAATTTTTTTTTAATATTCCTAATCTATGAAACGCGAAAACATCGCTTACTTTAAATATAAAATTACACCATTAAAAACCCCAAAAAAAGCTAAGTATTCTAGTCTTAAAGTTTATTGTATTTTACAATTCAACGTTGTATTTCCACTTGTTTTACATTAAAGGTTGTTTATATATACGGTGAGTTTTTTTCATAATTTGTATGGGGATCTCGTAAACCATAAGAATTACACATTTGCTTAAATGGGGAAAGATTTGCTTCTTTAGAAGAATAATCCAGTTACGCTTTTGTTGATTTAAGAAAATGCATGGCTTACTAGATATTTGTAAAAAAGTAAAATTCTCCAAAATCGTTTAAGTGCTTTAATTCGTTTATCTCTAAAGATAGATAAAAATTGTTTAAATACAATTTGTAGATAATTTTATGCGGAATAACGTGACCGTACTAGTTTTTTTAAATTTTGCTTAGCATTTTGAAGCTATGAAGCAAAGTTGAATTTTTTAGAAATGGAAACCATAGTTGGCTATGACATATTTTAATAGTGCATTTTTTTCTGATTGTAATGATGCAAGGGTTGTATCACTTATTCTAATAAATAAAAGCACAATACACGTTTTTCTATTATTAGGTTTAACAAAAATCATATTTTGCCATGGAAAACAAAAGAAATTTACAGTAAGTGTTCGAAATGTCAAGCATTATTATCGACACACATGCGAACCTTTTCAACACGGAGTTAATAGCTTTCCTGATTATACGCCCTTCTAATCTGTTAAACGTATTAATAATAGATTCCTGTAGCTCCTGCTGGGTTTGCATATGATCTCAGGTATAGGAGTTCTTTTATTGATTACTCCAAATACAAAAAAGTCTAAAGCAGATAGATCAGGGGAACGTGCAGCCCATAAAACAGAACCATTTCTGCCTATTCACGAGTTTGGAAAGATTTCATCTAAATATCTTTTAACTTGCGCCTAATAGTGGGGTGGGGCACCATCGTGTTGATACCACTGTATACTTGCACGGGTTTGTAAATTTAATTCATCTAGGATATTGTTAAAATCTTCCCTAAGAAATAGAAAATATCGATTTCCAGTTAAAGTCCCATTAAACATAAATTGCCCTACAAGGTGCGAACCAATAACACCGCACCATAAATTGAAGCCAAACTTAATCTGAGGTTGTTTTTCTTGTAAACGGTGACGAGTTTATTGGGCCCACAGGTGTTTATTATGGAGATTGAACATATCACAGTTTGTAAAATGTGTTTCGCCGGTCCATAACATTTGCATCGGAAAGTTGTTATCTTCATGGCACATATTTATGAACCAATTAAAAAAATTTAATCTTCTTTCATCATCACCAGGATACAAAGTTTGTCTAACTGAATATTTATAAGTATGGTATTTTTTTTGTTAAAGTTCTAACTACTGTGCGATTGCAGCGTCTTGTGTAGCTTGCCGTGTTTATTTAGATTGTGGGGTGCCCCACAGCCTGGAGGCTTGTGACGTCAAAAAGTGAAAGGTGAGGTGCCTCTCTTCAACTGAACAACAGCTATAACATTTATCTGCACATATTATTGCAATATTACCCCTATTTCTGGGCTTCACAACACTCCCAAACTCTTTTAAATCGTTGTATAAATTCTTGAAGGTGTCTAAAGATGGTTAAGGGCGGCCAAAATACAATAAAAAATAGCGTTCGGCCGCTCGTTGACTGTTTTTGTTCAAATGATGCAACATTCGATTATATCAAGTTTCCCAAAATTTGCGTGGGCCATAATTAATTTTCTAAAGCAACTGCACACTGATAAAACCGATAAGAATGACACTAACGAACGAACTGTCAAAGATGAAGATAAACGACGCGACGCTTCTGTTGCTTTAGTTTTGTTTTCCATGGCAAGATATGATTTTTGTTAAACCTAGTAATAGAAAAACGTGTATTTTGCTTTTATTTATTAAAATAAGTGATGCCACCCTAACATCATTACAATCAGAAAAAATGCACAATTAAAATATGTCATAGCCAACTATGGTTTCCATTTAAAAAATTCAACTTTGCAAAATTAAAAAACTAATACGGTGATACTATTCGGCATAAAATTGTCTACAAATTATATCTAAACAACTTTTATATATCTTTAGAAATAAACGAATTAAAGCGCTGAAACGATTTAGGAGAATTTTACTTTTTTACAAATATCTAGTAAGCCATGCATTTTCTTAAATCAACAAAAGCGTGTCTGGATTAGTCTTCTAAAGAAGAAGCAAATCTTTCCCCATTTAAGCAAATGTGTAAATCTTATGGTTTCCCAGATCCCCACACAAATAATGAAAAAACTCACTGTATATATATATATATATATATATATATATATATATATATATATATATATATACATATACATATACATATACATATACATATACATATACATATACATATACATATACATATACATATACCTATACGGCCTCTAATATTTTGCTAAGTATCAATCGAAGTTCTACTTAGCTTGTCACTCTTTCCTTCATATAAATCCAGGAATCCATCTTGCCAAACGTCGTCGATCTATTTCGCCAAAAACAAAATACCTAACCCCAGAGGAGTTCTTGCCGAAGATAAAACCTGCAACGGGCCCAACGCAAAAGCCGGGACCATTCACCTACGCCATCTTCAAATGTTCGTAAAACTCCTCTAAATAGGAAAATTCGATACTCAAATTCATTAAGTGCAACATTCAAAACTAAATTCAACATTTTATAAAAGTCCGATATGTGCGCGAAGATTTCCTTCGCAAAATTCAGTAAATTTCAACTCTATTTGTCCTTGATCATACATAAAATTTTCTATTGTAAAATACTAACTCATTTATAGAAGTAAAAATACACATACGTATTCTTCCTCTACATTTTAATGCAATATCAACTCACCATTCATTCACACGCTACCCATTTACGGCAATTTTAAACTCACACTCCTTAAAATACAGCAGCCACATACGATGGCACTCATTATCGTCTCAACAGGGGTGTTACCAAAATACTATTTCTCATTCAAATCTAATACTTCCAACTCATAAATCTTTATACAACGTTTAAATAAGCTTTTACATAATACTCACTTACTAAAAATTACAGTGGCGTAACGTTTACACCAGATTTACATTATGTATCCACAAAACAAGTTAATCGTGCAAAATCACATTCACACTTTATCAGAATTGCGTTCTACGCACAACACAGTACTACATATACCCAGTGCGTCAAAATAATCTCCCAAATAATCCCGAATGCTCTAATACTAGTTTTTAATTTATAATTTCTCCAAATAGAATCGCTTCTTGTTTGTTAAAAGTTGAAACTCAGTTAAGCTATCAAAGAATGAACGTCCTAAAATTACAAAATCAAAAGTTTAAGATTTATAACCTCTACAAGCGAATAATCCACGAATAGACAATTATAATAAAATATTGGCTACTTAATTTAAAATATGTTACATGGAGCTAACTAAAAGCTAACAATTTGTTAATTTTGTTTCAATTCTTTTTATATGTTTGTTAATGATCCGCTATAGATATTTACTGTATAAATCTATACTTTTCATGCTGTGCAAAGTTGGCACTGTTACCTTTAAGACGGTGCCTTGTAAGTTCACTGTTCTAATCTGTATAATAAATTCTGTCAACGTGTGGGGACCAAACTATCATATTGCCAAAATGTTAATCATACGTTTCATTGGGTGTGATCACTTAGATTTTGGGAGAAGTGTCTAGGCGATGTTAAAGTAATACTAAGTTACAAAAAAGGGTCCCTAGCGAAAACCATTAGCTTAGAGTTTTGCGGGTTAATATATAGAATTTGTGGTATTTAGTTGAATGTATGTTGAACGTTGGATAAATGCATTGTTTACACGAACAATTTACAATTATCCTAATAATTCATAATCGTGAAGCAAGCTTTGGCGATATTTTCAATTTCAATTTCACCAAATATAACACGATGCAACAAGGACTCATGTAAATAATGAAATTACCATGTATTTCACTGCATAAAGTATAGTGCTTTTTCATTTCAATTCGGGTTGGTTTACTTTCTTCCACAACAGCTTATAACGAATCAGCCTCTAAAAAAAAATGTAAAAAACCTGCGTATGTATAGCTACCTGTAATAAATTCAAGGGTAACTAGAGTCGCAAAGAGAAAATATAATTTGAATTATGATCTAAACATCAACGCTCCATAAGGGTCCAATCTGTACGCTGTTATCAAATGTTCATGTATAATAAATTAGTGGTACCAAACTATAAATTATAACGTTTTGCTTTCTAGGATGGAAACAATGAGTTTCTGAACGATTTTGAGAAGTGGAGCCGGACGCAAACACAAAAAATCTAAAAGGTATTCGTTATGAAGATTTACACATATTTTGGGAATGTTGGATTTTGATAGGGTACAGAAGGTTTATCTTGGGCAAGCGAATAGGATGATGAAAAATTACTGGCCTTCTTGCACACAGGTTTTTTTTAAACGCCCAGGTCGCTGCCATCTTTTTTGAAGTTTTTGTAAACTGTTTTCAATTTTTTTGACAGGTTGTATTTGCGAGACCGCCCCTTCAGGGTTAATAATCCCTTTTAAGGTTAAAGGGGAGTTTACGTTAACTTTACGCATCCAAATGTAAGTGTATACGATTCATAGTTTTTTTTAATTTTCGGATTAAGAATAATGATTGTCTAGATTTCCTAAGAGAATTAAATTTAGCAATTTTCTTTCTTTCACCCTGTTAGGAATTTTTCGTTTTATATTCCTGCTTAATTACACGCTGAATCTAAATTTTGTGTTGAGTTTCTATTACGTTTTCATTTTATGTGTATCTTTGCGCTGTATGCCTAATTAATCTGCTTCATGCAGCTTCACGCCGCTTTAACTGAAATCATAGTTTTAACTGTGTCCTTTTCTTGCTTTATAAGATTTCCAGGATCAAGAAAACATGTTTTTCTGTAGCAAAGTACTGAAATATTTATTTAGTTACAATGTAGACATTTAGGACTTATGTATGGAACAAAACATCTAGAAATGTCCGCCACGGCTTTGCAGGCACATAGGTACCCTTTAGCAAAATTTTTAATGACAGTATTGCATACATGTAGCGGTATTTCATTGATACAATGTCTAACTTCGGCCTTCGATGCTTCGGTTGTCGCGGGCCTGTTCGTATAAACCTTTGACTTCGGATAGCCCCACATTCAAAAGTACAAAAGCGTTAAATTGCAAGAACATGGCGGCCAATTTTAGTCAAATCGCTAGATGACACGATCAAGAAAAGATCCGTGCAAGATTGACATTTATTCACGGGAAGTATGGCAAGTTCACAGTTACTGCGTTTTCTGTCTCGTTTTCAAAGAAAAACGACCCAATCGTTCCTCCAGCCCACAATGCACACCAAATAGCGACACATCTTAGATGCATTACTTCCTCGTGAATCATTCTTGGACTTTCTGATCCCCAAATTCTTATTAGCGAAGTCATCGAGGAGAAAATGGGCCTCATTACTGAAGATTATTTTATTCGCAAAATCGGTATTCACTTCTTATTGCTCAGTGATCCAACTGGTAAATTCTCTTCGCTGCCCATGGCCCTTTGGCAGAAATTAAATCAATTGGGCTTTGTTTGCATGAAGATGCAAATATTTAGTGATAATTCGATGTCAAGTGGCTAGTATGTCCAATCCTTGCGCCCGATGTCGAATTGACGTCCCTGGATACTCGGCCACACTCTCGCGAACTGCCGTAAAGTTTTGTTCTGATCGATTTTTACGAGATCGTGTCTTCTGATGGACACCCATCATGTTCGAATTTTTCGATTATTTTCACAGTTAACGAATTGGGACCATTGCTTCGACCAAAGATTGGACGCACTCTACGAATTGCTGTAATCAAACTTTGATAATAACGTTTAACAAACAGGGCGCGTTGTTCTATCATGTAATGCTCCATATTTAATATCATTTGTCTTCTATCAACTACGAGACTACGAGACATAAAGCATAACATAACATTCCAGTCACACCATTCCCTTACGAGGTAGACAACACAATCAATATTTATTTTTCATTTTAGTCTTTCTCCATGCTTTCCTATCCCTGCATACCTCCCTAGCTTCCGCAAGATTCATACATTGTGTTTGACACGCTGTTTTATTTTTAAAACTCCTTATCTTTTATCATACACTTTACAACATTCAGCCAGGTTTTGCGCGGCCTACCAGGCCCGGCCTTACCCTTCACCCACATATATCTGCTCTGTTAATCTTGTGTGCTCATTCTTTCGAGGTGTACTACCTTTATATCTATCAATCATCGTCTTTTCTTCTCCACGCTCCTTCATTATACTCATTCTTAATCTTATCCCTTCCGCATGCGCTTCTCAGGAATCTAATACTCACGGCATTTACTTTGCTTTCGTGCTTTTTTTGACAAACGTGTGTCTCACTTCCATATAGTACTCACGAGAAAAACACGCCATTATAGATGTTTAGTTTCGCAGCTTTCGTTTTTCATTATCGTTCATATACTTCCAATTACCTTCCTTCCAGCATTAACCCATCGTCTAATCTCGATATTCATTGTACCATCTGCAGTGAACATTTTAGCCAGATATACCAACTCGTTCACTCGTTCCACCATTTCATCATGCAGGGTAAATATTCTCCTTTCCACCTTCCAAATTGAACATCACAATCTTTTACCTCTGGGTCCATGCTCTCACAGACTATATCAAACTTCATCAAAGCTGTTTGTAACTCATCCGCATTCTCGCTTAATAACACTGTGCCATCTGCATGCACCAGACCTCATATGTTTACGTCACCAACCATTACACCATTTGTGTCGACACATTTATCCATGTATACATTGAACAACTATGGTGACATCACACAGCCTTGTCAAACTCCTTGCTCAACATTAAAGTATTCACTCACACCTCCTCTTACCCTAACACATGCCAGGCTACCGTTATGTACTGCCCTATTCCGTTTATTCTCCCTATCCACTCGGTCATATGCTTTCTCCAGATAAACAAACGTACAGTACAGCTTCTTTTGTACACTTAAACACTTTTCGATCACGTGCTGGAAAACAACCATCTAATCAACATTAAGATACTCTGCACAAGCCAAATTTTACTTTGGGTAGTTTCACGTACACTGCCAATCAGTATTCTACCAAATACGTTACTAGATGCACTAAGCAGACTTATTCCTCTATAGTTTTTGCAATCACTCTGCTTCCCATTACCCTTATAGCCTTATACAGTGATCGTGCTCTTCTAATCACTCGGCACTTTCCACACATAAGACATGCGTTGAATAATTCACACAATCTTCGCACAAGCTTTGCACCTCCATATTTTAGCATTTCACAGGAATTTGTGCACTTAGCAAATGTCTGATACGCATGACTAGATGGAGTTCAAGTATAAAAAGTTTTAATTATATGGAAATTAGCACATTCTCAACTGCCGTGATATTTTGTTCGGATCGATTTTTACTAGTCACTAATCGACTCAGCACGTTCGAATTTTTCGATTTGATGAATTGGAAACATTATTTCGACCAGAAATTGGACGCACTCTACGACTATTGTTATAATTAAAGTTTCACCATTTTGATAATAATGTTTCACAATCAGAACGCGTTGTTCTATCGTGTAATGCTCCATATTTACTAACCACCATCTTTCTTCTGTCTACTTGTCATGTCAAAATCGTGTGACGTCATGACAGCCAAAATGACATTCAGTTCAAATCTTGCGCGCTTATTGAAACACTTTTTATAAGAGCGAAACAAGTGGTACCCTTCTTATAGTTTCTTCAGCGAAGCACATGCACACGGAATCATGTACTTACCATTAAGTCTTAAAGTGTTTCACGTCATCCCTCTCGATTTTGGGTCAACGGCGCTTTGTGCACTTAAGAAATGTTTTCTGATAGCTAGACTTCAGGTATAAAAATTATTAATTATATGGAAATTAGCAATTAGGTATTAAATAGCGATCCTTGAAAAAACATAAAAGGGAGTCTCGACGTGATAATTTACTCGATTCTACATATACAATAGAATTAACCCATTAACGCCCGATTTCTTTAAAAATTTAAATTTAAGATTTTTTTGTAAATTTTTATTGAAAATAAGTTCATTAGGCATTAAGTTCCAAAAATTTTTAAATTTCATGAACGGCTGCTGTAAAAATGGCCGTTGCCATATGGCAACGCTAGGCGTTCATGCAATTAGCTTCAAGTAAAACCACACTTAAGCTATATATTCAGTTTATTCACAGCTCAACATAATACTATAATAAAAAAGTAGATCATACACTTTTAGGAACATATTATTGCCTGTGATAAGGTATAAAACAATCTATAGATAAACTTACACTACATTTAGAGCACATTGATCGAATAATTGACTTGCAGTTAGGCATGGCACATCGTTTCTTCTTTTTATCACCTGTGTGTTGCACAGAGTGATCTAATCTATCAAATCTTACTTCATCTGAAACCCTACTATCCAGTGACAGCGCTGGTGAAGAATATCGTCCCGGAACTTTTGGTGAATTTTGATGCCTCATCAGATATGTGTTCGCTACTTCCATTTTGAATTCTAACGGTAACATTTGTTATTATTTGCTTTGTTGTAAATAATCCAACTGTTGTGCATTGCCACATCCAACATACAGGTAATAAGCGGCCGGTACCACTTTTTCCTCTAATATTGATTGTTGTATTTAGAAATCAGCTGCGGTATAACAATACTGCTTTTTTGATTATTAGAGTATATTTTTGCGTTAGCTAACTTTTGAGTGCCACAGTTAGATGAAATCCATTGTGACCACTGAATTATCCGTCCATCTAATGTATAGTAGTCCGTTATTCTTTTCAATAGCTGTTTCAAAATAGCCTCTTTTCTTTTTTGAAAAATTTTGCTTTGATAATATTGGACAATGGTTTGGGATACGTTATCCTTTATAGTTTCGATAGCTGTATACCCTAGAGATTCTAAATACAGAAATAATTCTGTCCCAGAAAAATAATTGTACATGTATGAATTATAGCGTAGGTTTCTTTTTTCTTTCGGAATCTCATATAACACTAACAGGCCTTGCGGCTTTACCAAATAATTTCTCGTAGTTGGCATTCGATTTAGAGTTTTGACCCTGATACAATTCAAAATTTACGAGATAACCATCCCTCTTATTCAGTCGAATCTGATTGGTTTTCCCCTGATGAATTGTTTACAACTGTGCTTTCCAAAATATTTTACCATACATTCATCGCATGCCAGTTGACTCTCGAACAAAGTTTACAATGCACCTTTTCTTTAGCATTTCCACCATAGGGCGTAAACAAAGTTTACAATGCACCTTTTCTTTAGCATTTCCATCATAGGGCGTATCTTCCAGGATTTGTCATTCTTGTTTATTTTTGTATCGTCGCAGAAACGAAAAAACTACAAATTTCAAGAAATTTGTTCCTTCGCATGGATTAGAAGACCGCTTTCTTTCGCATATCATCGTTAGAATCCCAGTACGTTGGTTTTGAAGGTAAATTATTGTATCCACTAACATAAAGAATTCCGATAAAGCACCGCAGTTCGTCGGCTGTAATTTTTGGATCTCCACAATTTAAAAACAGGGCGTATCGTCTTGTTTCTTCTACTATGTAGTCAATTATTTCTTGGTCTATTAAACACTCAAAATCAAGCACTGCTGACATATTTATAAATTTATCATAGTCGGGATCTGAAAATGGTGTTATTTTCTCACAATCAAAATCGGCACCCTTTTCCCATTGCGGTTGCATTTTTTTCGCCAAAAACGTTCTGAAATCCACTTCTCGACATTGTTACCCAATGATGTGTCATTTTCAACTGAACATGACGTTTCTTGTTGAGTTGAAGTTCTAAATTGGTATTACTTACAGACTCATAATCCACGCCGATTCTTTCGTTATGAGCAAGGCAAATTTTTGCATTTGCCCGAACCTATCTTGATAAATTATCCACCAATCTGAAATTAGTACAATAATCATAGTAATGGAGTATATTTGGTAAGAATTAATTTTACTTACCCGTCAGTATCCTCACCTCCTGAATCTTCATGGGTATACATATATGTTAGGATCTACAAGTTTTATGAAAATATCACTTAAAGCAATATCCATTGCCTCTGCAAGCGAAAATCCCTGCCTAAAAGGAATGAAGCGTTGTAAGTAACTTTGCTACCTATTAACGCCTAGCGCTGCCATATGGCAACAACAGAATACTCAAAGTAATTATTACAACATTATTTAGCTTGAAGCTAATATAACTATATTCACTATATTCTCTAAACTATTTCGAACAACATTTCACTAAATTAAAAAAAAATGTAAACATTAACTACATGTAAACATACTTACTCTAATCGGAGGTGGGGATTTTCAGCCATACTTCCAAATTGCCAGACTACAATTCACATAAATGCGAAACAACACAAGATACACCACTCTATCGTTCCACACCTTTGAAACAGCACCTTCGGGTAACGACTGGCAAATACACTACTCCTTCCAACTTGTCGGTTGAAGATTTCAACCCGCAAAAGCATATAATCAATCACGTTGCCATATGACAACGCTAGGCGCTAATGGGTATTGCGAAAAGAACGAAATCCTAAAACGTTAAGGATAAGTAGATCATTACAATTATCATCGCTCTAATGTGAGTTTGTCACGTAATAGTGTACAGGATTTGTATTCGAACATGCATCACAAAATTTATTTATGACAAAGAAGACAAGATTAAATATATGAAAACGTACATTTCATGAATTCCAAAATATTTTACGTGGAAAACAAACACCAAAGAATTGAAGGATCAACAACACTTCTGAACTAGTATTATGAAGAACGATGAGTGTATTATTTATTCCCGATGAGGTCGATGGTGTACATATTAAAATTTCTCTGTGCCGCCACTTGTACACAGTGTACTTATATTTTATTTTTTAAATAGTACAACTGTTCAACCCTTCAATAAATTGTTAATGTTTATACTGCCTGGGATTTTAAAAATGTTACCGGCTACTAGTCCTATAAGAGCCTTCTAAATATTATATCGCAGTGAGCCCTTTTAAAAAAAACGGATTTAATCTGCAGATATATTACAATTCTTTTTTAAATTTGAGATCAAGAATTGTCGAAACATGAATGTTTACAAAACAAAACACTGTAGTAATTCATGCAAAACTCATAATAATGCACCAGAAATGTTTCCCTGCTGTGTTAAATTTGTGTTTATTTCTGAAAAGCTTGTGTCAATCTTTATAGAGTATAATACTCCCTTCAAACTAAATTAAGAATAAAGTAGGAGGTGCCTTGATATAAAGCCCTTAAGGCAGCGAAATAAGAGTTGGCACTTGGCATTTAAGGACATTTTACAACATAAATGATGTTTCTTTAATAAATACAGTATCAGTAATCGAGTATGTAGATTTCCTCTATTATTTCCTTCACTTTACTGTTGATTAGAATGATGTAGTTAGAAATAATAGAACCCAGTAGAGTGTAGATGGTAAATTTGGATACGCTGCAAACTAAGTATGAATACTTTTTTATATTTAAATCTGCACTAACCGCAATACGGGTAATTAGTTTGTGGCACATTTTATGTTCGGTTCATAATTACAAAATCTGTTATATGTCTAACTTTAAAATTACGTATCTAAACTACCGAACAACAAATGTTCAAATTTATAACTGGAATTATTGATTTCGAGAAACAGGTTACCTGTAATTTGGTATTCATAACGTGATTCATGAAACATGTTCGCAAACGGTCATGGCTATTTATTAGGAATGTTTGATACTAATATTGGAGAAATCAATAAAAATGTGCAATATTTGTAATTCGGAAAGAATATTATTAAGTCATATAATAATTCGGCTTTTAGCAGGTATAGAGAAACTGCATAACAAGGAAAGCGAAGCGCTCTGTTCAAACGATTAATAATCATAAATAACAAACCAGCTGGGATCTTGTCATCGGTACATACTGTTAACCTATTAGCCTGCAGTCCCTCCCATTATTTATTTTCTACACATACATCACATTAAGTATGTATACGTCGGTGAAATCAATTTTAGAAAATTCTTTTGTTTATGCTTTATAGAATACGAGGGCTTTTAAGAACACTTTCTTGTTCATAAGTTTTGACTGATGTAAATCGAGAATTAATGTGAGCCAATTTCGTGTTCCGTAATGGTGAACTCTGAAGGTGCGGATTATTGATCATTTCAGTTTTTGGAAATAGAAAGGTTTTAGATGCGTATTCTTTAGTTCTCAGATTAACTGTTCTAATTGTTATACCTAGAGAGATGGCTTTTTGAGACGAACATATCACAGACCGTCCCCGCCTCTCAGTTCAGCTATTTCTTTGTTTATTTTATATAATAATCTTAAAAATTAGGGCCAGCTGACCCGAAAAACTTTTCGACATTTTATTATTTGAATCGACGAATAAAATTCCTATGTCAAATTTGAATGTAAAATTTATGAGTGATTGCAAACAAAGAAAATAAAATCCATTTCTGTTCTTAACCTACAGCTCTACCAGAGCCACAATAATAAAAAATCAAAATTTAAGTCTTTAGTGTCTATGTCACATTTGAATGTAACCGCTATTTCAGACTCCTTGCCAAAAATCACAAGGATCTAGATATAAGAATCAAAACTTTCGCCATTCGACATATTAAATAACACTTATTTGGGAAAATAGTGTCAATATTTTTTACTCCCAAGCGTTCAGACAGAAAAGCTGTCTTCGTCAGTCGTAACGTCAAAGTGGCAAATATTGACAAGGTAATATCACAATGACAAATATTAATAGGTAAGTAGAGAATTGACATTAAATCACTGTTCTTGAAAATAGACACTTAGGTACCGAACAGTTCATATCCATTATCCCCGTTCAAGTTATTAGGCTGTTTCAGTATCTCAATAGCTACTCGAATCTTCAAATTTTATATTGTGCAGAGTGTACGCATGTTGAGTAATTGTTGATTTAGTAGGATGAAGTAAGTGTCTTTTGTGTTCTGTTAACCTGGTGTTAATGCTTCTTCTAGTTTCACCAACATAGACTTTACCTAAACAGCATGGCACTTCGTAAACTTCACATGTATTGTAGCGTCCCCCAGGTATCCTATCTTGAAAAGCGTAATTTGAACTTATCTGCAATATTGAAAATTCAAGAACAAAACAATCGCTAAGTAATTTATCTTAGCTTGACTGACAATAATGTCACTATGACTCAAATTAATTGCTTGCCTTACTTTGACTTTCCGGGCAATAATTCGAATTTATTTACAAGTCTTATATTTAATTACCCGTAAACCTCAAATCTGATTAAACGAAGTGGCCGTCTAGTGGTAGGTACGTTGTGCTATCTAAATTAGATAGGCTGGATGAGGTAAGTATTGCATCATGAGGGGCAGGTAAAAAAAATGAAACTACTCAAATCAAAATCTACGAGCGCTGCGCAGCGGTGGTTTAGCCTGTTAATATACTATTGTGGGAAAGAGCCACCAATAAAACCCACTTTATTCATAAATAAGTACATTATTAAATCAAATAACGCACAAAAAAACAATGAAAGGGTTAAATACGTAACAAAACACCATTAAATCCGGTTACAGTGCGTGCAAAATTATAACATTAAGATAAAATGAATAAAAAGCAGTTTAGTTACATAGAAACACAATAATAAAAAAACCCATGTAGTCACACGCACAATTGGGCCATAGATAATCAAAATAAAAATAAAAATCATAATAAAAAATGCAATAACAAACATGTGGCCCTTTAAAACCAATCATGCCAGTCTTTAAGTACCTATATAAGCACATAAAACAATAAAGCAAATTACAGTACACATAAAATACAACAGTAAAATTGCACAGGTGATAATAAGGTAAAGGCACGGACAAAAGAAAACAGGCAAGGAATTTATACGTACCCAATTGTTTCCAAAGCACAAAATACGTAAGTCAAATTACAATAAATCACCTACAAAGAGAAATCAGTTCGCAGGCAAATAATTCTACTTAAACAAGCTGACAAAAAAACTCATTAAAACAAAGCCTTGCAAAGGTAAGTTATAAATAGATCACTAACATCGTGACCGATATATAAGTTTGAGTGCGTCAGAAAAATAAAGTGCCCTTCTCTCAGGTTACACATTCATCTATACAACAAATAAAAACAATAGAAATAAAAATTCGAAGTGTTTAATGGTCTTGGCAATTGACTTTTACATTTAGTACCCAAAGCGGTATCCTGTACCCGTTCACCAGCACCTCTACACAAATATAAATATAAACAACAAACAACAATGCTAATTGACACAAATATCAGAGCGAAGGAGCCCAGTACTGTCCTTTATTTTAGCGGATTTACGCTTACTGAGCCCGCGTACGAATGAGATACCTTCGCAAGGTAATGCTTGATTCTTTTAATACGTTACATAGGCTGGTAAAATGATTGGCTGCGAGCTTTCATTTATTTAAAAATATATATTTACACTAGAATAAATATTCTCTTCATTGATCACAGACACAAATCGTTAACATACAGCGGTATAACCCCGAAAGAAAAGACAACTTAGTGTTGGAGAATTCAAAAGAAAAATGTACACGCAAGAATTATTTTAAAGACAAACTGTTTACAATAAAGGTTTAACCCAAAAATCGATCTGGCTCGATTGACACTCTAACTGCAACTACCTTTTCCCCGATCTCAAACCTAACTAACTTTACTACCGCAATCAACCCTCATTTTTCAAAAGTAATATAAAAAACAAGAAACATTAATTTCCGTTGGAACAGTTTCATATTATTATTGCACGACATCTTATTTTTAAAGATATGCATTCGTCCGTAACAACCCTACATTTTTCTCTCGAGTTCCCAAGTAATAAACAAAGATATCTTTTGATCGCGGTCTGTAATTACTTAAGCTAGTGATATTTTTCTATTAAGAATCGTCTCACAAGAAATTCCAAGGATTCGTTACGCCCCTTCAGTAAAGCATTTTTAAGAGTGCCCCTGCTACTCACCCCAAACATGTGTTTTACAACCCTTGACAAATATCATTTACAAACAATCCCACATCCCTTACATAAAATATATAAATAAAATCTTTTGAAAACATTAGCCAATTACGACGTATTATCAAGATATTAAAAAAAATCCGCTAATTATCTTTTCTATCGTGCTAACAATGGCGATTTGACAACGTTTATTACAATAATAAAATTTTCGCGGTCCGCTACCTACAGTATGTAATGTATTTGGTATTTAGCAGAATTCCGAAAGTTTCGAATTTGAATACTGCTTTTGAAAGATGCCTTTATATTGTGCTTTTGTACTATTTTACCAATTTTATTCGTTATTTCAGGATGGTTAAATTCGTGTTATAGTTTATCTAGGTGACAAATCATTGTAGCATGGTTTTACAAAGTTCGTATCGTACTAAACTTTTGTGATGGATGATGAAGCATTAATATAATGATTTGTATGGGTTGACTTACGATATACAGAATGTGTTAGGGTTCCATCTGGTTATCTTTCAATTAGAGCATCAAGGAATGGAAGGCAACCATCTGTTTGTATGTTGATCGTCTGAATGGTTTAGGAACACCATTAATTTTTCCGCAAAAGGCCATACCGTTTGAGTTCCTAATTGACCTGTATCTTATAAAAAAAACCAGTCCCAAGAATTTGTTTGACTTTTTTTTCGTAAAGTTTTTGTTAAAATATCTTTAAGAGGGTTTAACTAAGGCAAGAAAATATGTATTACAGAAAAACGTTTATTAAAAAAAATATCACATGTCCAGTATTTTGGACAACAGGACTTAAGTGTAAAATTTAAAAAAACTTTGCCTTTCTGGGGAAATACACAAATATAACGCAACATTTCACACAGAAAAATCTTTTTTTTTTTGTACAGCGCATATAAGAATTTTTATCATTAACGCTGCGTATTGGTAAATGTTCATTACTGGTAGTCCTGCCAGCTCTTGGTGCTACCTCTGAAATCTTTAACCTTTTTGCAGGTCGACTTGCTTGTTCATCATCTGATGGAGGCCTTGCATCTTGTGAAACTTTTTTGGTTTGCCCTCCAAGGGAAGAGATTTACCAATATACAGTTTGAAATGCTAAAAAAACACTCACCGGCCATTTTTTTCGCATACAGATCCGATAATAAGATATTCGTCTTCGCAAAGGTCCACTCCTCCCATCGAACGGTTATAACTAGTTATGGAATTTAGACATGGAACAAGAATGTATTTTGAATTTGTCTTATCCCATCCGTGTACGTCTGTTACTGGTCCCGAACCTGATGATGTTGACCATCCACTTGAGAATCGTCATTGTTTTGTTTACATTCCGTGCTTTGTTTCTTGTTTGCTTGTACATCGTCATCCGAATCCTCTTCAACAGTATTAACAATGGGATTTGTGTCCGCTCCTTCAAGATAAGCATCATCGACGTTACCAAAATCAGCATCACTGGGGTCACTTTCCTCAATTATGATCATCGCTTGAGTAGAAGTCACTATTATTTAAAATTTACTCAAGATCTTTATCTGTGAGTAGATCACCTGAAAAAACCTCAACGTTTACGTCAATCTAATTAAAAACAACTTTTATAACCAAAAATTTAAGTTTTATGCCATAAATAGAAAATACCTTCTACAACTTAATTAAATCCCAATGTCCAAAAACCGGTCATTACGCAACTATACCAGACAGTTTCAGCACTTATATTTGTTGACACACTGAATTATAGTTATTTTATTGTATTCTAACTAATGATTTATTGAAACATTCGAATAAAACTCAAAACTCACCAAGTTTTTGATAGGACGCCATCGCTTAGCTAGCAAAACGTGCACAAATGAAATTGACGGTTGACCAACGTTGCCAAACCTTACTAACCAAAGATTTTACTACACACATTAGAATGTCGAACCCGCCGTACTGCGGGCCGGAAATCGTGCTATGTGAGCCCGAAATCATACAAGAATAATATTAAAGGTGTGCAGCGGGCTGGACGTGTGGACCTAGGAGGATAAGTCCGTGCTTTCGCTTAATTTTCGGTTGCCTCTTCATAAGCACATCAAACCATTTCCTTCCCAGCTTATTCTGCTCAAAGGTGTCAATTTATCGTAATTCTAAGATCTTTTGAACGCCTGTTCAAAAGATTTGTACTGGTTTAAGATGTTGAACTGTGATTTTACAATTTTCAAATGTCAAATATGAAAAAAATAGCTGTGGTGGGCTAGAAACGAAATCTTGTGGCCATATTTTCATATGATTCCAAAAAGAAAAAAATTAGTATTCGTCCTTATGCACATATACACTATAACTGGAGAAGAAAGTTGTGTATTTAGCTAACATTTCTGCAATTCGTATTGTTTTTGAGGAAAATTCGACCACTTCAATGCGTCCAAATAATAAATAATAATAAATCTATGTATACAATTAATTTGATACTCTTTTCAAAGGTTTAAACATGAGAAATTCTTTTCGCGTTAGTTTTTGATTACCTTTTAATAAATACACCATATGTCGTACACAAAATGTGTTCATATTTAATTTGCGATGTCCAATACCCTAGTATTTTAAGCTATCGTAGCAACTTGTGATCGTATTTTACTTCACTTTCAAGAAAAGTACGCTCGCGTTTAAACTCACGCGTCCATTTCCTTGTTAAGAATTAAAGCGTAGCGTTAATATAAACCTTTAACAACTTTTGATTCATTTTCGTTGGCGATGAACAGCTCAAAACAAACAACTTTTTGTCGACTCGATATTTCATTGTATCTAGTTCAACGAAACACACACATAGTACTACCAACATAACAAAATCAAAATTTAATTGCAAGTAACTCCAGAACTTTACTACATTGAGAGCTTTTGAGTTTGGCCTAGTAGATTCTGAAGTTGAAGCAAGCGATAAATCTAAGCCTTACGGTGAATGGGATATATTAGTATTTCCGAATATAAGGTAACTTTAGAAAACAGTCATTGTTGTCGTGCAACGCAATTTCCAGAATTTCGATACATTTAAAGCATTTAATCAATACTTTGGAATTTTCCATTACTATAAAATATAATATATTCGAACATGAGGAAAATGGTAGAACTTGCAAACGCGAAATAAGCTTTGCTTTATAATGAAAATTATAGTTGTTTGTTCAATCTTTAATGTAAAAGCTAAAAGTGTGCGATACCTTCATTTCGTGTTGGGTATACAGAGACGGCATATCCGAAGTCAGACGACATGTCTTTTGGATCATATTATTGGTATTATAAAAAGGGTCCGTCTTATGGCTATGAAACCTATTATCAATTAGTATCTACTTTTCACGGGGAATCGAAATGTGAAAAAATATACAGGGTGTTGCGTGTGAAAAAATTGATAAAAATTACATTTCGCGTAAGTTAATCATTCTGTATAGTTTTACCTGTTTTAGAAAAATTTCCCAGTTCGTTTGTTAGTAGACTATTATTAATAGTCGGTGGTATAAACAGATTTACAAAATCGTGGTGACAACGCTCGCATCGTGGTTCCAAAGTTAACTCTGTTTTGGTACTAAAGTGACGATATCTGCAGAACGGTTGTGATACAGATACAAATTTCTATTCTTTCCATCTAAATGTAACAGTGAATCCAAAAATGCAAAAATATACAGGGTATTCCATTAAAAAAACACAGGTTTGGGTTGGCATATTTTTGTCAATCACCCTAAATATTTTTAGAATGTGTAGGTGCAATGATCGTGTATTACCACACCAAAATTGGTGTTGATATATCTAATAATTAAGGAAAAATCCTCCGTCCACGCAGTAGACACCCACCCTGTATATACGTTGGAACAACTACGATTAATTTAAGAAGTATTTAACTTACGTTAGGTACAAATGTTTATTGCAAACTACGTATGAATTAAAAAACTCCATGATATTTTGAATACATAACCCCTGCACTATATGTTAGCTTGTTTTTGAACCTTTGTTTGTACAGCGCGGCGTTCCTAATTGACGAAATGTATTGAAATTAGACGTGTATTATTGCTGTTCCAATGTTCTTTGAAATACAGACAATGCCGCTAATAAATCTTTATATATTCTCTAGTACACGTTAACAAGAAATATCGTCCATTATCTATTACACTCAAAGCAAATATCAAATTTCATTGGCATTCAGTACAATATCTGCTTTGAACTTGCCCGTAAACAAAACAACTCGATTTAGAGAGGATTCATATTCAAACAATAACGTCGCGACGCCTGGAATTCCTAAATATTAACCTTATTAGGAAAGGAATAGTTTATAGTGCTTACATTAATTATACAAACTTGCTTAGAAGTCCATCAACAAGTTCAGCAGTTACAAACTGTTCCAAAAATTAATCTATGCCTACAAAATTAGTGTATGTTTCTCATATCCATCTATATTATTGTTGATATTAAACATCGTATCAAGCCGTGTCAAGCATTGAAAGCATGAAATTTTCGAGCAAAACGTAAAGTTTGAGCTATCTTCATAATTACTTATTATGAACTTTATATTAACTTTTCCCGATAGCTTAGTTCAGCACGTATTTCATGGCAAAATATAATTTGCGGGTGATCTGTATTCCTAAATTTAATGAGTAGTGATTAATTGCACTTTCCTTCTATGCAATGAAGGAAATACAATTAATACAGGTATATTTCATTTTACTTTAGTAATGGAATGTATAGAAATCCGTTTTAGGGTTGCTTTTCTAAATGTTCTAGTATTATAATTTGATTTCAACACATTGAATTATTTTTACTTTCTCAAACTTACTTCTTTTCTGCGTGCTGCTTAAATTTTTTCACAACTTGTTCGAAAATTAACAGTCTTCAATTATTGTCTGTATGTTAACTTAAAAGTAAAAAGCCCAAATCTTTTTTCCTACAAAAGGAATGTAGGTAATGCAAAAGACAAATATTACATACGGATATGTAGGTGTTAGCACACTTCTTAGCTGAGTGTTTCTTCAGCCATAATTGCATGATGGCGTGTGACTATTTAGAAACCTCGTGTAACCATAACAGTGGCATATAATAATATATTGACCGTTTTGCACGCAGTTCAAAGTTAAGTTCCTTATTAAAACATCATTCACACTCATTACAAGCATCATAGGTTGCCTTGTCCTTGTTTGCCTGAAAAAGTATTAACACTCTCTTACCCTTTAACTTATAAGCAAACTGCCATTTGGTTTTATTCGTTACGTATTACTGTATGTTCTGTGCAGAATATTGTCCCTTTATCTTGGTGAACGAACGAACGAAACGTAAGTTTCACTATTACACTACGTAGCTATTGCGAAAAATTCTAGTAATTTATATCTGCATAGAGAGATTAACAAAAACATATATTTGATGTGTCGGTTTCAGGAACATCCTTTACTGTCGACAAAAAAAAAGGAAACAGTGGAAGGTTTCGATACTAACTGGGTCCCAACCGACTATGTTTCCCTGGAGGAAGCGAAGTTACTGTCTGCATCCACGAATTAAGTTTCCTTGGTCATATTTCGTGAGGTCACAATCTCGCAGAAATTAGACGAAACTTCCTTCAACATGAACGGAGACTTGACGCTTACTCAGGTCTGCTGGAAGGTCAGATGTAACTCTCCTACAATATGTCCATATGTAGAACCAGACCTGCCGACATAAGCAGTGGCTTCTCAATTAGGTTTCAATACAAACACGTAATTAATCCCTATGTTTATGTTGCATGCACCTCCAAAATACGCCTCAGTTGTTTTAACTGCAAATCAACCTGACACTGATGTAGATACTTGTCACCTTTGTGCGATTATTGTGGGTTTAGTTAATGTTATGTTGTACGTAGGACGCATTTTTGATAAAGTATGAACATGAGTTTGTACGAAAATATTTTCTATGTGTCCATAATGTTAAGTCTGGTGTAAATTTTACGCCACTGAAGTTTTTAGTAAAGCGCTGATTATTTTGCAAGAGCGTATTTAAATATTATGTAAAGGTTTATGAGTTGGAAGAACTAAATTTCAATGGGAAATAACATTTTCGTAATACTCCCATTGAGACAATAATGAGTGTGACTGTATGGCTTCTGCATTTTCAGCAAAGCAGGGTTAACATTGCTATGAATGAGTAGCGTAAGTGGGTTAATGATACGTACGTATTATATTATAGTATTAAATGAATATGTATGCAGTTTTACTTGTATTAACGAGTTAGAATTACATAATAGAAAATGTTATGTATTATCAAGGAGCAAGAGTGCTGAAATTTACTAAATTTTGCAGAAGAAGACCGTACACTTGTGGAAATTTCATAAAAAGGTAAATTTAGCTTTGAATGTGAAGCATCGTTTACATTGGTTCCCTTCTAGTCCCTTTTTCTAACTTGTGTGTAGGCAAGGACATGTGATGTTGAAACCCGTCATGAGTGGTTGGTCTGTTTTGGCGGAGTAGAATTTTATGATTGTATTGCTGCATCTATATATGAAAAAGACGGACGGGGAAGAGGAGGGACTTAGTTGTCAAACCCTTAGCGAGCAGTCACGAGATTAAGTTTATTATTTTTTTCTGAAGGTATAATAACCTGGTCTAATTTATTTAACAGTCAGTGCTGCAGTTATGCACTAGTTGTTACTGCTAAAACTTATTGTTGGAGATAAAATATATAAAACGTTTAGAAATAAAGTAATTAAATGTGAGTTGTAAGTAGTTTTCAACTTTTCCAAGAATGAAGTAAAGTGGTTACACAGATTTGTGATAAACAGCAGTCACATTAAGAATAGTATTGTGTGTAAATCGCGCGATAGAAAATAGAAATGATCCTTTACATAACTAAATAAGTGGGTTAAGCATTGTAAATTGTTAAATTGAAGTTGACAAAATTGAAGATTAATAATACTGATGTACATATATGTGCGTTTATTTACGGCACATTGTTTTGAACGGTTAAGGACAAAACCGACCTTTAGCGTTCGCCTCGTTGACCCAGTCTTAATCTCGTGAAGACCTTTCGTTGGTAGCGTGTGTTTATACATACTTAGTATTAATTAGAAGTGGTTCAACCCCGTTCCATACAACGTTACATCTTACAAAAGAACTTCGGGATTTATGAATAAGAGTAATTTTAAATATTTGTTGATTGGCGATTCATTGACCCATAAAGACGAGGGTGCTAGTATTGCTAAATTTTAGTTAGGCCATAAGGACAATCAATTTCCGCCACTATTGTTCTCTTTGTATATCTAGAATAAGATAGTAGGTACATTATTTTTAGCTACTAGAATTGCTTTTTTTTCTGTCGCTTCACAGAACCAGTCTATGTATGTACATACCTTTTTACAAATTTTTTTAATAGAACCGGATATTTAACTTATTCTTTTACTTGAATTATGATATACCTCCCTTAAGCATATTAATGTGAGACTTTATTAAAGTGATGTTTCGATCTAACGTGTTGAACAGAACCAATATTACATTATTTTTTGTGCTACATAAAGGATTCACAGTTTAAAAAATAATAAAGTTTTTGATATTTTGGCTATATGATCAGTCTGAGCATCATTTTTTGAGATATATCGATTACAAAATTGTACTTGCTACTCGTGTTAGATATAAGTATAGTATTTTTCCGGTAACCTTTTTATGCGATAGATTCGTACTAGTCGGGGTTAGCAGTAAGGCTTCCAGAAGCTGAAAATGTGTTAAATTCACACTTACTCATAAATAAAACCCAAATTCGATATTACAAGCGTTAATAAGAATAGATGATAAAGGCCTACTTGGTAAATAAATAACTTAAGTTCAAACACAAATTCTCTAAATCCACTTTTAATTTATATCGTGCGACAGGACATGGTTAAATAAGTTTAACACGTTTAACTAATACCAAAATAAGGAGTACACAATATTTAAATGAATTTAGAAGCAGTGAACAAAATTAAATATCTTACGCTGCTCGTTTTATACAATAAAGGTAATTGAACTTCTTTTACTTTGAACAGTGACAGCATCTTTAACTGTTCAGACAGCTTTCAGCTGATCATCCAGAATGCACGTGTTAGCGTCCAGGATACGCTCACTATTACACCACGGGTAGCTAAGCACTTCTTCGTTGCTCGATATTATTTACACTACAAATCCATACTTAAGTTTCAGTAAACACGTAATATTCCCAATACAGTTTGCTTACTTTACATAGGTAGTTTTAGCACTACAAATTGATGAAATGTTAAAATTGAATCTTACCTTTTACCTCTTAATCTCGATATAATAAACCTTTTAAACACGTTACTTATTTTATGATAAACTCAAGTTCTTGTACAGTCACGGCCGCTTTTATTTAAAACTGTCTAAGACAATCTTATAAAATTTGAAATAGTTTAATTAAATTTCTTACAGTTTCGCCGTCAACTAATATTTTTGGAACTTTTTACATAATACTTATTTAGTTGATCCCCGTAGGTATATGTAACTAGATAAAATTAAGACAGCTTGCAAGTAGGCAAAATAGTCGATGTCGCTCATTTCTTGGTTCACTTCTTGGAATTTCCTGTAGCTTCACTGGTGTCCACTATCTAACCCCCTACCCCTGTTTTGTTTTTATACCCCAAAGTTGACGTTTAACTTGCTAAACTTGGAATTAGACACTCACACATTTTTACTAGTATTTGGGTTAAGTGCAAGGAATAACACATATTCGCCATCAAAACCAACAGCATGTTTCTGTGTTTATTTAACTTTTACCCTACAGACCTCACAAAATTAAATAATTATCGTTATAAAGCAACACGATTTTTGGCATAATCTTATACTCGAGAACATCGATCCAATTATTAATAAATGTAAAAGCAACAATCAGTGGGTTCTAAAACATGGAAGGTCGCCATTTTAACGATAAGGATACATACGAACACTATCCTCGAGACATTGTTTTTAATTGTAAAATTCACTGTATGTTATATTAACA
>JARFJB010000852.1:217500-297500 GCA_036346205.1 Vesta saturnalis
AAACAGAAGGATATTATAAATTTAGCGCGTGTATCTGTCTGTAGCATCAAAGCTCCCAAACGGAGGAACCCATTTTGATTTAGTTTTTTTTTTGTTTGAAATGTGACTCGATCGAAAGTGTTCTTAGCTACGATTCAAGAAAATCTGTCCAGCCGTTTGAAGATCGTCAGTTTTTTTCTAGTTGACCAGGGGACTTTTTTACCTTAGAGGTTTTTTCTTGTGTCTGGGGTTTTAAATTTTTACAAAATTTCCACTGCATGTTATGATTACAGTTCACCATGTAAGGTTATTTTGACGCATCGTGTATATGCAGTATTTTGCTAACCTACGGAACGTATTTTGAGTATAAATGAAGTGAGTTTGCACGAAAAAAAATTTTGTGTATGCAGAATGTAAATTGGTTAAATGATACGCCACTGGAGTTTAATGTGTGTCATATAAAAAAATATTTGAATGTTGCAGAAAGATGTTTTTGTGATGAAAGCATTCAATTTGGTTTAAACGTGTTGGGACAATTTTTACTGGGACGGCACTGGTAAAAGGCTACTAATTTGCCACTTGTTTTTTGCTGCTGTGTATTAAAGAATTCAGATAAAAAGGATGGATGTAGACGTATACGTAAGCGAGTTTGGATATTGAAATTATATTAACGTATGGAAAGGGATATGTATGCATATTTCTGTTTGTAGAAATTTTGTAACATGGTGCAATAATGGGAGATTGAGTGCGTGTTCAAGAATAAAGTTGTTAGAATGTGCTGAAGTTGGATAAAATGTGCGGAAATAGCGATCGCCCACGTGAAAGTTGAGTTATGGTCTGAATAATGTACAGAGTGAATATAATTACAATTAATGGTTTTTTCGGAGAATTTACAAAGGAAATTCAAGATGGGTACGTTTCTCTTACTTTGGATAGCGGTGGTTTCGTTTCAGATTTCGACGCGGCAAAGAAACACACGAAACACACGATGTTAGCGCGAAGAGATTGGTAATATGGTAGACAGAGAGTATAAAAGCAAAAGCGTAGTAAAGGGCGAGAGAGAATCGTTCGGTTAGAGCAAAAGTAAAGGTGCTCGCGCGCGTTTTTTAAGGGACCTTAGAATGACCAGAGTTGGATTTTGTTTGTAAAAATCAGTTCTACAGTACATATATAAATGACTGTAATAACCCTTCTTGGAGATAGATCGTATATAAACATTATAAATAAAACAGTTTAATTATGAGTTGAAGAAAGGAACAGTGATTTTCTTCAAGGATTTAAAAAGTGAAAAGCAAATTTAAAAATAAAACATAGAATATTTTGTTGGCAGTGTTCGGTAACAGAGCGTGAGATAATAATAAAAAGAATACCTGGAGTAACCCTTTAAGTAACCGAATTAAGAGTTTGTTAATTTACTTAAGAGATTAGTGGTCATCATTGACATTGAATGAAGTACATGTGTACAATCGTTAGTAATATGTAATCGATTGCATAAAGGCAACTAAGAATTTTTATTGTTTATGGGGAAATAGTTATTGTGATAAACGTTTACGTTGAAGGGAAAACATTATAGCAAAGAGCCCATCTGAAACACGCGTGTGGACAGACATTTGCATTCCTTAGTGAGTTCAACGGTCGGATTATTCATTCAGCACGGCCGTCTTCGGTGTTTTGTGCCAGTGTGGGTACAAAATTTAAAAAGGATTACTTCACTATTTCACGGACAGAGGATTAGCTAACGTAATTTGTAAGAAATAGTTTTAGGTTTTGTTCAAAAGATAAAGGTACGATTACCTTTTATGTTCATTCTTGCTTGCTGAGTTAATAATTTCTTATTATAAGTAAAAGGATAATCGAACTTTACTAATTTAATTTCGTGATTAATTATTTTGCATACTTGACATGAATTGAAGCCAATGAACATATTTACACAAGTTTTATTATTATTTCTAAAGTTAAAATAGGATTTAAGAATTTATGTTTACCATTACGATTCTGTTTAGGCAGAGTGAGCTGCTTTTTCTATTCTATAGTCACATGGAAGACAACATCCGCTCAAGACCCAATTCCATATAAGTTTCTGGCCTATTTTACCGATTTTGAGCTAAAATATGGTATGTCAATGGTGTTAGAATTATCTCAGCTATAC
Source organism: Vesta saturnalis (assembly GCA_036346205.1). Lineage (NCBI taxonomy): Eukaryota > Metazoa > Arthropoda > Insecta > Coleoptera > Lampyridae > Vesta > Vesta saturnalis. The sequence continues at coordinate 219,629 of JARFJB010000852.1, forward strand.
TACAGCTTACAAGACCCACGACATTTTGCATTTAATCTAGACCGGCTACCACCTTTTATAAGAAATGACAGCATCTAGTGCAGTTCAGCCTTGAGAAGCGACTTCGCTTATTATTTTACCAACAACATTCTCAGTTCAAAATACCTTATTAGCGGTTTACCTGCCTCTATCAGTAAGATTAGCTATACAAACCCAACACAATAAACCATTTTTCCGAAAGAAAGCCTCAACCAGATATTAGTATTAACAAAGGTGTTGTACTCTTGTCCTATTAGTGTTTGCAATGATGACTATAGAAACATTTAAAAACCGCAGATAAAAACAAGAGTAGTGCAACCAACAGTCAAAGAGATGAAAAGAGTCATAATGCACATCAACACAATACACGTTTTGGCTCAATGAACATCTTTGACGACACATGTGCAAAGAAGCCATAATGAAACAGTTATAAGGTAAAATGTGTACTATTTAGCGGTTTTTTAGCAATTATAGCGCCGTATAGAAAACTAATCCGTAGACTTCTCTTGGTTCCCTGTCCTGCCATACGCCACCATATGGCGAAAATCCGGATCGAAAATACTGAACACTTAAGGAGAGGATGACATGCACGTAAATATATAGACACAATCAGGATAATAGCACAATTCCTCGAAAGCTAGGGAAGTGCGTTAAAAATCCCTATTGCATAAGGTTTTTTATACCTTATTGAAAAAGAGCGGGAGTCAAAACAATTTTCACACCAAGCAGCTCTCGTCTCGTATGTTGGTCGAAAAATACATAAGCATACGTACAGTAGAAAATATTAAAGGGTCCTAATAAAATTGCCGACTCACAGTACTGATTCGCCACAATATTCAGATAGAAGTGTGGATTAGGACCAATAAAGAACACATGAAAAGTCTAGTAAAAAGCAGATGTGCAAGAAAATTAAAAGATTATCAAAATTTGATATCGTCAAATTGCTCAATGAGATTTGGTTAGATGCCTTAAAACATTCAACCATTATTCCTAGATTACGTAGTTGCAGTTTATATGGAACAAGATTCCTTAAAAACGCATTTAAAGAAGGGGAGCTAGGAACATACCTGCAGAAGCTAAAGAACTAAAAACAACGAAATTCAACGCTGTTGATAATTGTTTGTTACAAGAAATGTCATTTCTGATATTCCTTGTAGTGGAAAATACAGAAATATTTTTTTGACGAAGGTACAGAACATCATATACTAACTAAAAACTGTATTTCTAAGTTTTTAGACACGGGCAATTAATTTGTAAGTTATTAATGTTCGTCTTCCTGTAAGTTCCTATGAAGAACAAAGTTATAAAAAGTGTTGCGTACCTAAGTGCTTGCGTGTGTGTATGTTTATGTGTGCGGATGTATGTTAGTGGCTACAATAACTCCTAAAAGACGAGACACACAAGCTTCAAATTCGGTATTTAAGCCTGTTTTCACTCTACCTGAGGTTGATTCCATTTTTTTGCAGAAATCCCGTAGCATGGAGGGTTGTTTATTTCAGTTGGGTTTCATCAAATATTTCTGAGGCAGCTACAGTTTTCAGAAATATAAAAATGACGCTATATAGGATGGGCATGTATTATAGTGTATGTACAGTTTTCTGATAGGATGCGTTATTGTTCGGTCAAAAATTCTCATTAGAACATTGAAGTAAAAACAGTCGATTCGGATAGACCAAATCATCTCACAGGAAAATTTTCAATGAATTATTTACTAATTAATCAATTTCTTTTAACTTTCTAGATGATGAAATAACCAATTTTATCTCCTTCGACGTCAATGCGAAAATCGTTTAGAATTTTTCTACGTCAGGGTCCCTTCCCACAACCTAAGCAGTAGTCAATGTGCGGCCTGACACAGAAGCGGTATTCGCCGATTTTATAAAACCATGGGACTCCGCTTACGAAGTGAGTTTTTTTGTGATTTTTTCTGAGCACGTAGACATGGAAGGTGCTAAACTACCAGCGTGCATTTTGCCATAACCTGACAGTAAGTTTGTTCTGCAGATCTCCATAGCGTCTCTAACCATTCACACGGGTCGGCCCGCTCTTCTAAGGACTCTAAACCACAAAATACACGTACACGCTCACACGCCATCAAAGACATAATACAAGTGAAGAACGTCGTGCTGAAAGTAAGAAACAACTCGTAGTAAATCATAAATGTTTGTCATAAACATCCGGATATTAAAAATTACGTAATAAAAGTGAGTACTGAGTTTATTCAGTATCGTAATTTCCCGTTTTAATTTTTGTACTTCAATAACCATGTCCTGAATCCTGTTTAATTTACAGCTAGCTGTACCAGAATTACGCAATACCAGTGTTTACGCAAAGAAAAATTTTATTCATTATTTTCTTTACACCAGAATGCATACAAACACCAATTTTATCTTAACTTCCCTAACTAAAATTTATTTACTTACAATAATCTGTTCTGAAGGTTTAAAATGTCTTGTAGAATGTATTAGGACAAACTAAATCTCTCCTCTTTAGTTTTATATAAAAGAACTGCCGTGTTTTTTTAACCACCTCCAGGTACTTCGAGGTCGAAAAGTTTCTGACCTATTGTAACATTTAAAAAAAAGGAATGAAATAAGAGTGTGTTGTGGTTATTAATTCACCCCAATTATTATTTATACTTCTAATGTCAACTAGAAGATTTTGAGCCTTTTAGTCAGTCAGAGATTAAATGGGCCTGGTTCTTAAAATTTTGATTTGCTTTAATTTAAAACTAATTGAGATTAGATATGTTTGGTTTCCAACATTGATGTAGCCTCAGCCTGTAAATAAATATTTAAAAATCTCGGACGCCAACTTATTTTTTTGGAAAACAAGTAAACCTCAAATGCAATAAATTTAAAACTAAAACAATAACAAGGTTTATTGTATATATATCTTCAAATCAAGTTATGACGTAGAAGATCTAAATACTAATGTTAGAAAATCTGGATTAACTTAAAAATTAATTATGAATAAATGCTTATAAATGAAATACCTGCAGTACGTTTACATTTTGGTTCTCACTGTTATACTGTTACTGATAACAAAATGCTACTGAAAACACGCTTTCCTAATTTGGTTGTGCAATAATTCTTGAAATGGAAATATAACAGGGTTTTGATACTTGTTGATCCCAAATATGTAAATTCCTTTAGAAAGCAGCAAACTTGGTTGATTTAAACGGGTTAAGGTACCATTTGTTTATAATTCTTCTGCATGGCAATAAACTTTTACTGCGTCATCCTCGATCAATTGAAACGTATAGCGTATAATTAACGGCAAACTTAGTTGTACAATGAAAATACGCCAAAAGGAAAAGTTACCGTAAAAATTAAAGTGCCTAAAAAAGTAAACATCTCAAACAATCCAAATTGGTTCAAATAGCACTAACTGTAAAAACTATACACCGCTTTTCAACAAAATATTTAAGAGAACAAAATGGATGCTCTTCTCGCTTTTAATCATCTACCAAAAAAACGATGTTAATAAAATCATTGCGCATGACCTACCCGAACTGTAAGTGCGACAGTACGAAAATAATTTTAATGCATATTTATCATCCAATAAGGTATGCAATTTACATGACACGAAAATGAACGAAGTTGCCTATGATGAAATAAATAAATATTCACACCATTTTTACGAATAGTGTTATTTAATGTGTCCAATGGTGAGACTTTCAACTCTTAAACCTAAACATTAGTTTAATCTGAAAAATATTGATTCTTCTATAATTCCGAACTACCCCATTTATAAATTCAACCCGTTGTGTTAATTTTATTTCTAACAAGTATTTAAAATGAAATTAAAATAACTTTACTATACATTACATAACTTAAAAACCGTTTCTCGACTTTCCCTTTAATACAGAGAGCTATCTAGGAATATTTAGAATTTTATTGCATTAACGTATTTTGGTCTAGTTCTTTTTCGAAGCTACCATCTTAGACTATATACAATTGGCCGTGTGTGATACGAAACCGCTAGCGGTCCCAAACCGTCGAAAGAGTGAATGATGATGTTCCCATTCCTTGTTTTATGTGAGGATTGTTAAGTTATTGTGTTATTATTTGTTATTTTGTTATTTCATATTACGTTTAGCATAGGAAATTGATTTACGTAGGTATTTCATTAGAATTGTCACAGTTAATGTGTATCAACAAACCGTTTACTATTCTATTTATTAGTCAGTGTAAAAACTACAGGTAGCTGACAGTATAGTGATAAGTATAAGTGATAGAGAGTTGGTTAAAAAAAATTATTATAAACCCCATAATAAAGAATCGAATGGTGATATTATTTCTGGGAAAAGTCAACATCCTGAGTAGTTTTCTCCAGAATGTCTCCAAAATAATAAATGTTACCGTATGTCGAAAAAGGTATTCTTGAAAAGATCGTTAAAAAGAAAGCTTTTATTTTATTACTCTTCCTTTCAAGTATATGCGACTAAAATTATTAAATTTGAAATTCATTGTTAACAAACAAAATTGAACGGTAGGATTTTAAAATCTGGTTACCGAATTAAACAATGTCAATAATTGTGTTGTATTAATCTATCGTGGAATCATCCATTGTTTAAATTGATCATATATTGTTTATTATCTATATCTGTTTTCAGACACAAAGTTAAAAATTAATTTCGTTAAATCTGTGAAATTATGCGGTTTTCAGATTTAGAAGCTTTTGGTATATTAATGGTTTTGGGAGAATGTAAACAAAATTACAGAGGGGCTGAAAGAATGTATGCGGAAAGATATCCTCAACGTGCCCGTCAATCCTTGAATGTTGGTCCGCATATTTCAACGAGAGGACTTGCAAAGTATTCTGGAATTTACCAATACTCTGTATGCGGAATTTTGAACGATCACAACTTTCATCCATACCACGTTCATAGGTATCAAGCATCAAATGAGAATGATTTTCAAGCTCGAGTCATTTCTTGTAATGGGTTAATAAAGTCCACAATTTTCTAGGATAGTTTTATGGACTGACGAAGCTACTTTTAAAAGCATTAAGGAAGTCAATGGTCGCAAACAAATCCTCACTGGCTACAAAACTATTGTCAATCAACATCTTTGGAGTGTTAATACGCGGTGTGGCATCCTTGAAGGAAATATCATAGGGCCTTATTTTTTCGAAGAAACTCTGAATGGAATATGATACGCCGAGTTTTTAAGTAAGAACTTGATCAACTTACTGGATAATGTCCCTTTTTTAACGGGAGCAAGAATGTGGTTTCAACAAGACGGCTGCCCAGCTCATTTTTCATTGGTCGCCACGAACACAGTAAATCAACTATTTCCCAGCAGATGGATTGGCAGAGGAAGTATAGTGGCGTGGCCGCCAAGCTCACCAGATTGTACGTCCATAGATTTTTTGCTTTCGGGTCGGATCAATAATATTGTTTTTAAAGAAAAACCAAACGAGAGATCTTATGAAGCTGATAATTCGCAATGTTTGCCATTCATTAAGCATTTACGTACTTAGAGCCACTGATAGTGTACCTAGAAGAGCTTAACAGTGTTTAGCAGTAAATAGAAGATATTTTGAATACTTGTAACATTGTCTAACTCGGTAGAATCCGGCGTTTTAATTTTGTTTGTTAACAATGAATTTAATAATTTTAATTGAATATTACTTAAAAGGGGTGGGATTAATAAAATAAATTTTTCGATAGAACTTTCTCCTTTTTTAACAACCTTTTCAACAATACCTTTTTCGACATATGGTGCCATTTAAAATTTTAGAGACATTCTGGGAAAAGAAAGGAAAGGGCCACGTATTTCATTCCCTCCCCAAGGGGAAGGGTGGGCTGCTCGAGCTTTCTGAGACCCTTTAGCCACAGTCATGGATTCCCAGCATACATACATATATTACGTATATATGCGTGGTTGGTGGGATTAAGGATGCGTGTGGTCAGGATAGTATCGGAAGGAACGGAGTTAGGGTTCTGAGGAGGAAAATACTACTCCAGCATTCGCCTAAGTAGTCGCACACGGTGTGCATATATGCAGTGACCATGCCGCTACATGTGTATGAGGAAAACCCCCTGAAAAAACCCATACAAGGTAGACGGTAACGGGAATCGAACACATTACCTCCCGAATGCTAAGCAGGTCGTGTCACCACTACTCTACCAGCTCGGTGAGACATTCTGGAGAAAACTACTCAGAATGCTGACTTTCCTGAGAAATAATATCACCATTCAATTCTTTATTATGGTGTTTATAATAAGTTTTCTTAAACTAACTCTCTACGACTTACCGTTCTTTAAAAAAAATACTGATACGGGTGGTCTCATTCACCCGGTATATGTTATGTACTCTCATTTAAGTAATGAGAATACAAAATGTCTATGCTTTAAAATTAGAACCTTTCATTTTCCTACACAATAATAAAAATTAGTTGGTTGTGAAGGAAGAGCAAACGAGCATTTTTGTCTTTTAAGTAAGTATTACAGTAAACGAATCACACAGGAGCAGTAATGGATTGAGACAATCTTAACTTACTAACTCTCCAAGTTTTAATGTCCAAAACTATCTTATATTTTGCACTAATAATTTTATTCACCATCAAGAAATTAAATGAAAACCACATTTAACAATACTGAGGTTCTTAAGTAACATTCGTGTAGAAGTAAGATGGAATACAATTAAATTAATTTAATAAAATAATAATTATAGAAAATGAAATGTTCAGTTTGTCATAAAAACCACATTTAAAAAAACAAATTCCAGTCAAATTTCTGGGACATTTTAATAAACCTTTACGGTTGAATACTGAGTTTTAACCGCATTAATAAGAGGGTAAACTTTATAGGTCCCCCTCATGCTGTAATTGTCAAAAGCTTATTTTCACTAAAATTAAGGGTTTATAATAAAGAAAATAATCAAGATGTGGAAACTTGATACGACTATTTTAATTACGTTTCAAAAACATTAACGTGATGATGAAAAGTTGTCTTTTATAATAATGTCTATAAACCGCAATAAGGTATGATACATTCCTTGTATTATTATACAAAATGTTACGATCTTAATTACTGTAAGTTCAATGTATTTTAATGTAATGCATACATTTATTCCCTATATCACTGTCAAAGGGTTTAGGATAGATTGATCGACACGATCATTTCAGCTATTCAAGTAATTTAGAACTTTTCTCTAGACAACATTGTACCCTTGTACCCAATTCAATTCAACGATTTAATTATTTTCTTCCATTTCTAAGTGAAAACCAAAAACAGTTTCATTATACGCAATAATCACAAAGTATAATTTCTTTTCCATTTTATTAATTTGAAGTTTATCTCCTCTTTCATAATACTACATTTCTGAATATTTTACAAAGTGTTAGATGAGTAGTTATACCTTTGGAGGATACTATTCGTTAACGAATGAGGTCTAGCATGCTTTTAATTTGGTGTGAATAATGCACAATTGAATGCAGTAACTTCTAAGCTGCCAGCTTGTGAGTTTCAAACTTTTGTTGAATAAACCGCAGCATTTTTGTTTCTTTTACATACAGATTGAAACGACAGAAATGTTTAATTTTATTATATTATTACACATTGTCGGTTATAAGTTGTTGAGTAACTGCAGCATTAAGGAATACTTAAAAATAATACCATACTACCCCTTATTTCCAATCTAGATCATGGGATAAAATGACATTTACAGAATTTAAGAAAATTACTACACTCGGTGTTAGTAGTACTATTTTTCCAAGCAGGTCTAATAGAGTACGACTTTAATGGCGTTCACCATTATTCATTCAATTCAGACGCGAATTCACTTAGTCCATCTCTCCGCGAGAGGCTATTGGACAATTCTTGCTTCAATAACTGACGGATGAGTGCTAATCCTTACTTGTCAGTTGTGTAAACACTAAACATGTATGTTAATGCGCTACTGCACGTAAAAAAGGGGATTAAGCCACTTTCTGGTGAAAATGGGGTTAACTCAAATTTCGCACTTAATGTGATGATATTTCACTGTGTAAAAGGAGGAATATCCCAGAGAATCTTTTATTAGTGTTTTCGAATATGCTGGTTTGGCGCCAACATAACCTATAAGTTTTAAAGATTCAGCATGATAACAACGTGCTTAGTGATTTTGTCGTAAAAATGTTATCATGGGGACACAAATTAGTGAATATGGTGAATAGCGTTTCGGAACCAACTACTAGTACTGATGGTAAGTTTTATACAGATTTTTCGTTTATTGATGCTGATATTTTAATGATCTTCGGCAGTTCAACAACACCTAATAATTCGTTGTGAAAACTCTTTTATCCTAAACAGTATTGTTCTTCAGCAGTTATATTGAGCCACACAATAAAATACACAGAATTATTGCCAGGTATTTTCAAAATAAATCTAAATGATTAAGTAAATTTAACAAGATAATTTTTAGAGTAACTTCGGACAGTACGAATCTCGTGTGTAATGATGGTGAAAACCAAAGATGTGATCATGAGCTGGGAATTTCTTATGAAGGTATGGTATAATAATATACAGGATGATAATAAATAATATAATATAAACAATAAATATAAGTAAAATACAAATGAAGTATACGGATACATGCCAATTTTCTCTGATTCATGTCTATAAAAGTCCATGATTTTTTACAGATAATAGTACTGAAGGTACGTCTCTACCAGAAGATGTCCAACGTGAATTGCAACAGATTTTTAATTCAGATAATAGTATTGATAACCCAAATTATATGCCCGTTGAAGATGAACATGACAATATAGTGGTAAATCAGGAGGAACTTGAGAAGATTTCACAACTAGGTGATGCATGCGCGAATGATAATAAGAAATTTAAAATAGAAACGAAAAGAAAATTATTCGTGAAAAACTATTAAACAAATAACGGGTCCGCCGAAACCGATGCAAAGAAAAATATAACGATCGTCTGAATTTGTACAAAGAATTTTGGAAAATTGGAGATTACAGTAGAGGAGCTCAGTATATAGGTGATCTGATCGAAACAAAAGATAAAAAGTACCCATATTCGTACCAATGATGCCAGCAAACAGCGCCAAAGGCAGTACAGCAGTATACTATTTTCGAATAAATGAGGTCCTAGCTCTTACATATAAAAGATGTTTAACTAAAACGTTTGATATAAGCAACAAATTTATTGAGGTCATAATGTCGAAAAGGCGAACTAATACATCTGGCCTCAGAGCTCTTGATAAAAGATAACAAGAAAAAAATTACTGAGGAAGACAAAGAAATTGCGAGGCAAAACATTCTTTCTGTTTCCATCTTATGAGAGCCATTACACAAGAAGAAGAACATTTAGAAAATATCCACCGGCTGATTATACTCTTGCTAGCTTGTACAAAGCTTACAAGGAGAGAAATCCTGAGAAATCGCAAACTCTATGAAGAAATATTTCACAAATTGAACATCAAAATAAAGCAGCCCAAAAAGACACATGCTGCACATGTAACAAGTTAGTACCGAAAATAAATATGTCAAAACTCAAGATGAAAATAAAATTCTATGAAGGAGTTGATTTAGTTCATCTTAACACCGATGCAGGATATACAATGAAAAAACGGACAAAAATTTTACAAAAACTGATCCTGAAAGAAAAACGATAAGTTTTGACCTCCAACAATGCCTCCCAACGCCAGACCTGCAGAGTGGTGGGGAAAAACAGAGAAAGAAATTCAATAGAAAAATTGAACATTTCCACGATTGGGCTCAGCTTATTCGCCAAGTAGGTAGAAAAGTCCATTCGTAGTTATTGAAATGGTGAGACCCAACTTTCTCGACTTTGCTTCCTTATTTGAATCCTCATTAACTAATAGAAAATTGCATGCCTCTGGAGACAAATTGAATTGGAGAGAAATGCGTTGGATTCTTAAGTAGTAAAGTTCTACTCTACAAAATTTCCTTAGATGAAGATAAAACTTTCAAAAAGCGAGGAAAAAACAGTAACAGTACATGAAAATGAGTCCCCATTACAAATAAAATCGACCTGTCCCGGCTTTTTTCGGTAAAATCAATTATGTGACAGATAATCGAATATGAAACGTTTCGCTGACTCACTCTGTGAATAATCCAAAATTAAGTAAGTAACCATAATATTTTTTTAGGTTCGTGAGAAGGGTGTGTATGACTTTGTATATCATGCGGGAACGCAATTAATAACAAACAAATTTGCCTTAGAATACAGTTACCACGGTATAAGAAAGAAGATATCTAACCAATGCTCAGCCAAGTTCCTATAGTAGACCCTTTCAATTAGGAAAAGCCCTGAAAGAGTACGTTAAAGTTTCTTTAACTGCGTTTCAAAACAGGAAATGTAATACTACAGATATTTTTATTATTGGGGAACTGCAATGTTCCTTATACATACACATATTAACAAACGCAAAGCATTTTATGGGTTAAAACTATTTATTATCCTTAAAATGATAACGCTACCTAAGTTTTCTAATCAAACCAGCTTAAAGGTAGGTATTTCTCTATGTTTTTTTATTTCGATCTCATTTTCAACAGTTACATTTTTGGATGCATTTGATATAAACTACAGTGTTGTACCACAAGTTTACTTTAAAGCTGTTTCGTCATTATTCCCTTTATATATTGTCCGCAATAAGTAAATAAAGACAAGTTATGGTGTAGTCTTCGCACCATATGCTCGTTCGGTTCAGGTACATGTGCTAAATGTCAGGTTTAAACTGGAAATAAATTAGAGATAGGACGAAGCGTGTGATGTTAACTAGTGTTACATAAAGTTTTTCCTATCTAACCTTGCTGTAATTTTTGCGTTGTTTCATAGCACTACAAAGTAAGTACCTGCTACTTTTCTAAAGATTTTATCAAAATTCGCCAATATATGGTGGGTGCTCATTCACCTATGGCGAGTTGTACAGTATATTTATTAACAGTAAAAGTAACTTTTTCGTTCGTTTTTTTTTCGGCAACTTATGATGGCCACAAATGGATGTGAATGTGACGAGTATATTTTGACGTGCAGTGGGCGAATATGGGATTAACGTGTATGTGCGTAAATGAAGCGAAGCTCTGTGGAGGTAAATATGATGTCTGATCTGTTAACAAATGGACAACATCTGGACCAAAACAAGCATTTGCGTGGACGCTTTGTGGACATAAATCGTTCTAAAGGACGTCCATTGCATGTCCACGTGCTGTACAGAAACATAATTTCATAACTAGTTCTGAAATTATACTTAAAGCAGCAAGTCGTAATAATAGTCAGATTTGACCGTATTAAGAGTTATTCGATCTACTGTTTATTAAGATCAATGAGGTGTCCAATGTGATGGTAACGAGTATGGTAATTCGCAGCTACTGTACTATTTTACAAATTTTGTGGTTCAGATCCCTATATTTTAGCAAGAGATTTAGTCACGGGTTTAGAGAAAAGAACAGCACCAAAAATGTGATAACACGCGAGTTACGAACAACATTTTTTGGATTTGTTACCTACATAAAATTTGAAAAAGTATAATAAAACTATCTGTCACGATATCAGCGAGCTGTCGTTGATTTTTAACTGTTCCACCTAAAGGAAAAGTTATTGTGATTGGTCAAAAATTCGATATTAAAGTGTGAGACCAGAAATGTAGTTTTTGAAAAATGTCAAAAATATCTATATACGATTGCGGGAGAAAGCGCGAGTGCGTGTGCACGATGGTGTGAGTGTGCGCGTGCGTGTGCGTGTGCCTGTGAGTGTGCGTGTGCGTGTGCGTGTGCGTGTGCGTGTGAGTGTGCGCGTGCGTGTGCGTGTGCGTGTGCGTGTGCGTGTGAGTATACGTGTGCGTGTGAGTATACGTGTGCGTGTGCGTGTGCGTGTGCGTGTGCGTGTGCGTGTGCGTGTGCGTGTGCGTGTGCGTGTGCGTGTGCGTGTGCGTGTGCGTGTGCGTGTGGGTGTGCGTGTGCGTGTGCGTTTGCGTGTGCGTGTGCGTATGCGTGTGCGTGCTAGCGATAAATAGAATCAATTAGCACCAAGTTGTTAGGTATAATCGTTTCGATATCTTTTCTTGGGAACCGCTTCGTTGGGCGTACCGACTTGTTTTTGTTAATAACTTTTAAAATAAGACTAAATTATAACGATAACGATTTTTATAATTGGTTAAATAGATACAAAAATTATGACAACTTTCTGATTTTTGGAGTTAGCATATTCTCCCTCACACACATATTCAAAAAACAATTATACATTTTTTTAAGGATAGGTACCTAATCCTGTTTGTTCAATGTTTCAGTTTACTTGATTTTACCGTTGCTCACTCATAATTACACAAAAATTGTTGTAAATTAGCTTCTCATGTTTCGATATGTTTCATAAAGTATTTCATTCAGTTTCATTGAAACGTTTTAACAGATAATAGAAATGATACAAAAATGGCACGGATTGGCAGCCAAATGTACGTCAATATTTGCTGAAAATGCAGTTAATGCAACTTGTTCACAAACTAACGTCCTAATAAAGGAACCTCTGTTTATGTAAGCAAGTAGTAATATTAAAGATACAATTCATATGCCACCGAAATAAAATAATTGTATAAATTACACAAGAATAAAACAGTGTCACTATAAAAAAAAAATTAAAACGGGCTAGGCCCAACACAATCATATTATACAAACAGGGTGGTCTTTTTATCTTTCTTAACATTAAATAATAATCAAAACGAAGACAGGACAATGCGTTGTAATTTCATACACATTTTTCTTTAAATTAAAGTTGCATTTATTTTAAATCGTCTTTTTACTTAAGAAACCCATAAAGGTCTAGATTTTCATTTAAAAAACTGTATTGTTCACTCCTTTTGGTAAGTTTTTAAGGTGTGTGGTCGATTCTCAAGATAGGACACAATAAAATTTACTAAAGTATAGGTCTGAAATATAACATAATATTATGGGGGCGGTGCCATTTAATATACATTACATTAAAATTCAATTTATGCATATAACATACATAACACACATGTACAATTTAATGCCTTTTAAAAGTTGTACTTTTTATTAAACTTATTTTTAGTCTAATCACGTTCCCATTTTATACATTATACATAAGTAATTAAAGTATGTTGTAAGTTGTTGTTCTATTTATTTTTTATTATTAAATTGGATTATAAACTGTCTACACCTTAAAACGTGATTTTCATTATATCAGTTGCAGTCACACTATACTGATAAATAACAACAAGAATGCACAGACGATCAAAAGCGTTACTTCTACTATTAGAATTGACACTGAGATATCTTACGACTTATTGTTTGCGGGCAGGTTAGTCGTTTAGCTAAACAGCGTTAAAGCTTATTGTGGGTAGCACACTAAGCTTATTGCAGAAAATTGTCATTGAGACAAAATGAAATCCGCTTAGTAAAAGGCGATTTTACAAAAGAAAACGTTATTTAACCATAACTACAATTGTTGCAGTTACGATCTGAAAAGTAAACATTCCCGTTTTAAAATATAAAAAGGAAGAAAGAAGGAACGCTTTGAAGCCTGAAAAATTGTAGTAAATGAAATTAGACCAGAGTTTGAGAAATATGTTTCGTAGTACAATTTGTTGTTAAAGTAAGTCCCAGAATATCAGAGAGTAATAATTCATCTTATTAGTGAAATAGTGTCGTTTTTTTGCATGGAAGCGGCAAACAGAAATCAGTAGCAAACTGGGTTAGTTTAAACGAAGATTTTAAAGATAAATGCGATATGTAACTAACAATCAGTCTTTATCATCCTCATACGATTCGCAAGAGCCGTCATCTTGTCCTATGTATATTATAACTGGTTTTGTCGTTTCTCCCATTATCACATCAAGTTCCCACAATGCTGTTCCTCTTTAGTTACATGATCAACACACTTTTTCCACTTTTCTGCATTTACTAACTCTATGGGTTCGATTTAGCAGTGATGTGTTGGTAATCTATGTACGGTAATCCCGCGAGAAGCACAGAGTTCCTTTAATAACATACTTGTTGCTTATGCTGATTTGCTACAGCTAAAAGCTCTCTTCTTTTTCCATGCAGTTGGTAAGCGTTCGACTTGCCTAAAATGGTGACTTGCATTATGCAGAACAAATACAGCTCCCCGTGGAATGTTTTCTATCGTTTGTTCAAAATATTCTTTAAAAACATGAACGTTCATGTCTTCGTGATAATCCCCTGTGTGCTTGAACTCAAACACAAGTAAACCATTTTTTAAGAATCCATTAGCGCTACCTATATGTGTAATAATTAGTCGTTAACCTTTTCTCGATGGTGAATTTATTCCTGTTGACTAACTCTCTTGGAAGGAATGGATTTTTCTTGTAATATGAGCTTTTTCTTTTTCATTTAAACGTTGTTTTTTTCCTCCTGTTGAGTAAGCCGGTTCTTTCAAAACACTGTCACTTTGTTCTTTTCACATTTCTACTACACTATCTACACTACATGTCGGATTTTGATACTTAAAGGCATTATGTACATTCAGAATAATTTTTTCATTCCTAGAGAGCGAACCAAGTTTCAGACGTGTTACTGGAGAAAAATCGGAAGGTGCCATTTTCACCACACTTTTCAACCAAAACTCGAAAATAGCTGTGTATTTTAAAGTGCTTGCTTTGAAATAAAAAATGTGGTAATTGCATCTTAATGCATACCCTATTAAGAGAATCATATTTCTAATTTACATATAATTAGATAATAGTGTAATAGAGTACTTTCTAAACTTTCACAAACGTTACTGGAATTTCGGACGATCCTCGCTATCCTTTACAGTAATGTATTATCTGCTTCAAGATCACGTTTGTATTAATTTAATCTCAAACTTGTTGTCGCTTCATTGTTTATTAAATGAAATGCTAAATTAATTTACCTAAATTTAAACAAAAACATGATAATGACGTCACAAACGGTTTCTCTTCTGAAACTTGATATTTTTCTTCTTGTATGTATTAACCCATTAAGAACAAGAAAAAAGTTTTTTTCAAACCCAATTTTTTTAATAATCACTTGAAAACAACTTTATTCCAAGCCATTAGATATAGGAATACAGTATTATAAATCTTCAAACTAAATAGATATAGATATCATATGGGTACAATGGGACCAAACGATCAAGTACTTACACAGAAAATAAAAGTCATCTTTGAAATACTGATACTTTACAATTCATAGCAATTTATTTCTAAGCATAACGTAACTTTACACTTGCTGCAAGACCACCTTGCTCTTTGATGGCACTGAACACATCTAAGTTGTTTATCAAGCTTCTTGAGAAAGTGTTCTCCTTCGTGTTTTCTGACATTCTGAGGAATAGAACCAGATGGTCTTTTTTTTCACACCGTCGGCACTTGATTTATCGTGACAAGATAAGTAAGTACGTACAATCTCAAGCATAATGTCCCACAAATCTACTTTGTTAATCGGAGTCAACAGATGAATTCGCTAACCATTCACAGCTAACACGTTGGTCATATGGGTAAAGAGAGCCCACCACCACTTTATACCTTTGATGTTAACGCGATAGTTATTAACGCTTTGATCCAACATGTCTATGCCTCCATAAATTTATTGTAATTTTTGTACAGTCATGGTTGTGGTACGGCTATTTTCTTTTTTTTACTGAGGATCATCGATTAACTGTTACTAAGGATTCTCCAGAGTTGTAATTACTAGCCATAGTGGCCACATTATTATCCTTCCAACGGACGAAGAGTTATAATGCATTACTATCATATAATTTTTCACAGTAGCTTCTCGAAATATTTTTAAAGGTCCGTGCCTGCTAAAGTATTATAAAAAAAAATGTGGTGTGACGGAACAACAATAACTTTTAGTAAATCCAAAACATCTGTGGAACCTAATGGCAGGGCAGGTGATTTGTTAGATAAATCTTTTATTTTGCACCACAGTATGTGTTGAATGCATAGCAGTATCCACTGGGGCTACATAGCGTCTAATCATTGTAACCGAAGCGCACAGGTTTTCCTCTGATATATTATATTGCTTTGCTGAGTGATGTCCAAAGTACTTCACCATAGCTTCATCGATTGATAGGTTTTGACGAAATATTCACTGTCGAAACCTTTGATTCAATAAATTCATGAGTGGTCTGACTTTTCCCATTCTGTCATCTTTATCTCACATATTATTGTCCGCCAAGTAAATATATTTTTTCATTTCATGGTACCGGTTTGTTGACATAGCATTTGAAACAAGTAGCACGCGCAAATCATCATCTAAACTCCAATGCAACCGTTCACGAGGAAGTTTGTGACATGCCGTGAGTAAAAGGATACTAATAAACGATTTGATGTCAGTACGGACAAAAAAAATCGTTTTTCTGCGTTGCTTAGATATTTTTCAAAAATTTCAACCGGGCTGAATCCACACACATCATGTTTTAGCATCTCTAGGACATCGTTGGATCCACTTGAACTCGGCATAGAGATATTAGTAAAATCTTCAGTCCAACTTGCCGGCATTGAGTTTGTTTTTGGTATTTTTTGGTTCAGCTTTGTCTGCAACTGAGCTAATATTCCATTTCTCATCTTCGGAATCCCCTGAATTTGATTCAGATTCAAAACTAACTTCTATGGATCCAGCAAGATCGGTAGGAAAGGCAATATTATCGTCGAGAATATCACCTTATTCATCAGTCTGTGCATCTACTTGATCTGGAGGAATTGTGGTTAGCTCTACAGTGTTTCTGTTTGAAGAAGAAACTGCTTCAACTGGAGTTACCAGCTGCCTGAACATTCTTCCATAAGAAGTAGATACGGTTATGGGTTTATCCAGGTTTTGAAGATCCATCAGTGAATAATAACCTAAACTAACATCTTGAATGATTTGTCTCGGATTAATCCATTGTACTCCAATGGGTGCAGTAAGAAACGTCGATATTGCAGTTGTTTTGAAATAGATCTTCAAATTACAGTACAAAACTTAAATAACTATGTCAGTAAACAACAAAATATTAATATTATTAATTGTTGTATACTAACATATATTTCTTTATATGTACGTGGTGACTTGCTGCTTCTAAATGAACAAGTTGGCGTATTTGAACATTGTTTATTTTTGCACATGTAGCATAATCATGCTATTTTATATAGTGTACTGAAATGAGTACAGTTGGAGCGAATGAGTTAATAGGTCATAATAACGATTACAAGTATATTCTTTTACAGATCTTATAGTATATGCCTTTAATAGGTACGCTAATGCCATGTCCCTGTCAAGATGATTTATTACTCTCTGATATTCTGGGCGTACTTTAGATATTTGTTGATTTTTTACCTTTTTTGTTTTTAATTTAACTCACAACAGTTTTCGTATTGATTAATTGCTGTAGCATCTCCTACGAATCATTAGGTGGGGTTGTGCCTACAATTTCCTTAATTTTATTATTTTAGCCTTCATATTCTTTGTTTCAGTTTTCAGTGGACATTATGATCATTTGCAGGTGCCTCTTTCTTCATTACCTATATACCTACTTTATTTCATTTTCGTCCAAACTTACCAAAATTTTGTTGTGATCCACATACATTTAGGTCAAATAACTTTGTCAGATCTTAGCAAACCTTCAAAGTCAACATAATTTTAGGTCTAATTGTTTAATACACGATCGGATTACTTTCGTCCATAATAGTTTTCTTTAGAGCCCTACGAATACTAGCTAGAACTCATACTAGAACTACTGGAACTCTTAAAAACCAATTTCTGTTCCAAAAACTTAGAATCAATGTTGTTTAAATATCTATAATTTTTACACAATCGCATATCTTTCGTGGTTAATGGTTTTCGTTAGAGCTGGGCGAATACTACCTGTAACTCGTGACAGAACTACAGTAACTCTTAAAAGTTATATTTTTACGAAATTTATCCGTACTTTTTTTCAAAATGACTTTTCCTAGCTTGCATTAAACAAAAATGTTTTTAATATCAGGAGCTCTACATTATGTGTGAAAATGTAATAACTAACGGAACTATTCACTCTGAAAATCTAATATCTAAATTTTGTTGAAAATATTTGCGAAATCAATTTTTTTTTATATAACACGAACTCCAATAGTCACAAAAGCAAAGTAAACGAACTATTTGTCTTAAAATCCAGTGTAAAGTTAGCATCCATTCTTCAGACTCAAATTTAGAACGGTTAATCACCGGAACTCTGTAAACCTTTAAAAAAGAACTCTTCAAGAGAAAGCTAGAACTCTAATCAGAACATGGAAATGTTTACGGCAGAGTCTTAACTTCACACCATCTGCTATACCCCTTGAGAAAGAATAGGTAGAGGTATTTAGACTGGGGTTTCGACACGATCATGTCTTAAAAATATATATTATTCAGAATTTTCCATACGGTTGAATTCCTTTCTTTACATTGAGTTTAGGTATTACGGGAAGAATTAAGAACACAAGTGCTTAGTATTTATAATGATATTAGTAAAAATTTGAGTTGACTCAAAAAACTTTCCCACCTACAATTATTCCACTCGATTCAATAAAAAACAACTAAACAGTAAAAAAAAAATATATTCATAGTTCTATTAGACAATTTGTATCTGTATTTTTTTTAAATACACATGATTTTTGAATTAAAGCAAGTTTACCTCTTTTCAGATTCGAACCTTACAAATTATTAACATTCACCCTTAGTGCAACCGGACACTTAGACAACAGGTTTAACTTCTTTCATGATATGCAATAAATCTCTACTGAAATTAACAAATAAGTTAATAATAATTATAACAAATTACACACTTTCATAAGGACTGATGCGTTTTATGCAATAGCTTAGTTAACTCCGATTTAACGTTATTCTAATATTATTAATTTAATACACCGTAATCCCTATACCGATCTAGGGTGTAAACATTTATTTCCTAATACAAGTGTCAAATTTGAATACAGTTGCTGGGAATGTTCTATAGTCATTGCAACCGAAAGAAAAATCACATTTACCCCTTTTTACTCTTACCCTAGAACTGCAACTCCACCAACAATCAGTGGGCTCTAGATATCTACACATTAAAGATTTATATTACACACCCACACACGCACGCACACGCACACGCACATGCTAATGCACACGGACACGCACACGCAGGTGCACACCACACGCACACGCACACGCACACGTACACGCTCACGCACACGCACAATCACACGCACACCCACACTCACACTCACACGCACACGCACACACACACACACACGCACACACACACGCACACGCACACACACACGCACACGACCACACGGACACGCACACGCATACGCACACGCACACGCACACGCACAGCACACATGCACACGCACACGCACACACACACACACACGCACAAGCACACGCACAGGCACACACACACGCATACGCACACTCACACGCAGACACACAAGTACACTCACACGCACACGCACACGCACACGCACATGCTAACGCACACGGACACGCACACGCAGATGCACACTCACACGCACACACACGTACACGCTACACGCACACGCACACACACACGCACACGCACGCGCACACGTACACGTACACGCACACGCACACGCACGCACACACACACGCATACGCACACGCACACGCATATACACACGCACACGCACACGCACACGCACACGCACACGCACACGCACACGCACACGCATACGCGCAGGCACAGGCACACGCACACGAACACGCACACACACACAGCACACGCGCACGCACACGCACACGCACGCACTACCACTCATACACACACACTCGCACTCGCACTCGCATTCGCACACGGTCTCGCACTGCCACTCACACGCACACGCACACCCGCACGCAAGACACACGCGCACGCACACGCACATGCACAGGCACACGCAGACGCACACTCACCTGCACACGCACACGCACATGCACAGGCACACGCATACGCACACGCACACGAATATGCACACGCACACGCACACGCACGCGCACACGCACACGCACACGCATACGCGCAAACACAGGCACACGCACACGAACACGCACACACACCCACAAGCACACGCGCACGCAGACGCACACGCACACGCGCACGCACACGCACACGCACGCACTACCACTCATACACACACACTCGCACTCGCACTCGCATTCGCACACGGTCTCGCACTCGCACTCACACGCACACGCACACGCACACCCGCACGCAAGACACACGCGCACGCACACGCACATGCACAGGCACACGCAGACGCACACTCACCTGCACACGCACACGCACAGCACACGCACACGCACACGCACACGCACACGCACACGCACACGCACACGCACATGGACACGCACACGCACACGCACAGGCACTCGCACACGAACACGCACACACTAACACGCACACACACACCCAACGCACACGCACGCGCCACGCACACGCACACGCACGCACTACCACGCACACACACACACACTCGCACTCGCAGTCGCATTCGCACACGGTCTCGCACTGCACTCACACTCGCACGTACACTCACACGTAACACACACACGCACACGCACACGCACACGCACAAGCACACGCACAGGCACAGACACGCATACGCACACGCAGACACACAAGCACAGCACACCCACACGCACACGCACACGCACACACAGCACACGCACACGCACGCACACGCACACGCACACGCACAGCACACACACGCACACGCACACGCACAGCGCACACGCACACGCACACGCACACGCACACACACCACAGGCACACGCACACACACGAACACGCACACACACACACGCACAGCACAGCACACGCACACGCACGCACACACGCACGACACACACGCACACGCGCACGCACACGCACACGCACGCACTACCACTCATACACACACACTCGCACTCGCACTCGCATTCGCACACGGTCTCGCACTCGCACTCACACGCACACGCACACGCACAGCACACGCAACGCAACCACGCAGCACACGCGCACGCACACGCACATGCACAGGCACACGCAGACGCACACTCACCTGCACACGCACACGCACATGCACAGCACACGCACACGCACACGCACACGACACGCACACGCACACGCACACGCACACGCACAGCACGCACACGCACACGCACACACACACACACACACACCACACGCACACGACACGCACATCGCACACGACACACGCACACACAACACGCACACACACACCCACGCACACTCGCACACGACACGACACACACACGACACGCGCACGCACACGCACACGTACACGCACGCACTACCACGCACACACACACACCCGCACTCGCATCGCATTCGCACACGGTCTCGCACTCGCACTCACACTCGCACACGTACACTCACACGTACACACACACGCACACGCACACGCACACGCACACGCACAAGCACACGCACAGGCACAGACACGCATACGCACACGCAGACACACAAGCACACAGCACACCACACGCACACGCACACGCACACGAACACGCACACGCACAGGCACAGGCACACGCACACGAACACGCACACGCACACGCACACACACACACACCCACACGCACACGCGCACGCACGCGCACACGCACACGCGCACGCACACGCACCACACGCACACGCACACCACACCACACGCACACGCACACGCACACGCACAGCCAGCACACGAACACGCACACACACACCCACATCGCACACTCGCGCACACGCACACGCACGCGCACACGCACACGCGCACGCACTAACACGCATACACACACACTCGCACTCGCACTCGCATTCGCACACGGTCTCGCACTCGCACTCACACTCGTACACTCACACACACACGCACACGCAAACGCACACCCGCACGCAAGGCACACGCGCACGCACACGCACCTGCACAGGCACACGCAGACGCACACTCACCTGCACACGCACACGCACATGCACAGGCACACGCAGACGCACACGCACACGCACACGCACACGCACACGCACATGCACACGCACACGCACACGCACACGCACACGCACACGCACACGCACACGCACACGCACACGCACACGCACACGCACAAGCACACGTACACGCACACGCACACGCACACGCACACGCACACGCACGCGCACACGCACGCGCACACGTACACACACACACACACACGTACACGCACACGCACACGCACACGCACACCTACACCACACGCACACGCACACACGTCCACGCACACACACTTGCGCTCGCACTCGCACACGGACTCTCACTGCTCTCGCACACGTACACGCAAACGCACACGGATACGCACACGCACACGCACACGCGCACGCACACGCACGCACTACCACGCATACACACACACTCGCACTCGCACTCCCAGTCGCACACGGTCTCGCACTCGCACTCACACTCGCACTCGTACACTCACACGCACACGCACACGCAAAGGCACACCCACACGCAAGGGACACGCGCACGCACACGCACAGGCATAGGCACACGCAGACGCACACTCACCTGCACACGCACACGCACACGCACATGCACAGGCACACGCAGACGCAGACGCACACGCACACGCACAAGCACACGCACAAGCACACGCACACGCACACGCACACGCACACGCACACGCACACGCACACGCACACGCACACGCACAGGCACACGCACACGCACACTCACACGCACACGCACACGCACACGCACACGCACACAGCACACGCACACGCACACGCACACGCACACGCACACGCACACGCACACGCACACGCACACGCACAAGCATTCGCACACGCACACGCACACGCACGCACACTCACACGCACACGCACACGCACACGCACACGCACACGCACACGCACACGCACACGCACACGCACACGCACCCGCATACGCACACGCATTCGCACACGCACGCTCACGCGCACACGCACACGCACACGCACACGCACACGCACACGCACAAGCACATTCACACGCACACGCACACGCACACCTACACTCACACGCACACGCACACACGTCCACGCACACATACACACTCGCGCTCGCACTTGCACACGGACTCGCACTCGCTCTCGCATACGTACACGCAAACGCACACGGATACGCACACGCACACGCACATGCACTTCGAGGACTTGAAAACGAATATTTCCGCTTTCAATTCAATTTAGAATTGTTAGACCTTTCCCATTCGGTGGGAAGGTTAAAAATAGAACTATAAGTTATGGAGTTGTTCAACGATAGTTGAAGTTTAAGGTATAATCAAAGTTTACCGTAATATTACACAAAGGCAACTTTGTTTTACGGAGAAATTACAGCAACTACCAAGTACCTTATTATTTTAGTACAGTTTTTGGTGTGTACGTACCGTGATAGAAATTTATTAATAATGGATATTGAGCAAGTGAGCTTACGTATGGTTGCTTTTAAGTTATATAAACCAATATTTAGTGCGACGAAAACATAACAGTATTGTATTAGGTACAAAAGAGACAACAAGAATTGAGTTCGATGCGCACAAGTATATCTGGAGCGCTTTCCTTCTGAGTGGCGATGCTGGAAGGACATCCTGTCAGGTACGAAAACTGTAATTCATCTGAAGTTGTTTTTTTGTATTCGAGCATCAAAATGTGTTGTTGTTTGGTTTAATTAGTAATTTATATTGAAGCCCTTCTGATTTACAAACACTACTGTGATTGTACTTAGTCATAAGTTTCAGAATATCAGGGTAACTCATATATAAGTGAACCCAGAGAAATTTGTTTGGCGGGTCGAGAGTACGACTCGGGACACGAGTCAAGTTTTCTACTTTAATCGGGGATATGCGTACAAGCAAGGCCACTTGAAGGAAGTTTTCAACCATAGAAGGGGATTTGCGTGCGAAAGCGTCACTTGAGGAAACTTTCTAGCATAGACAGTTCAAGTCCATGGTTCGTCGGTGTGCGTTTCATGCCTGTTGTTATTCATATTTTCAGGACCTTTTCTCGGGGTTCCAAGTCCTTCTTGGTAGAACCTTAAAATTTCTTAGAAATAATTTGAGATAAAAACAATGACAGAAAATTTAATACGGATTATTCTGGGCAAATAAATTACACATTGCGTAGACTTTGCGACCAAATGATAATATCCGTAGAACAGCATTTTGTAGATGGTTTTTAAATAAAATTGCAGAAAATGGTGATTTTATAAACCAAGTTTTATGGACTGACGAATCCTACTTCTCCAATTGTGGATTAATTAATTGTCATAATGAGCATCATTGGGCACAGGAAAATCCAAACATAGTGGTTCCACGGCACAACCAGGTTCGTTTCGACTTTAACGTTTTTTGTGACATATTGGAAAATCGTTTAGTTGGTCCTATAAATTTTGATAAATCCTTAACAGCGCAGCCTTACATGGAAATTCTGCAAAGATATCTTGAAGATTTATTAGATGATCTACCTTTGGTACAAAACGTTCAAATATGGTATCAGAAGGATGGCGCTTCCGCACATAATGCTGGCAATGTTATCCGATATTTAAATGGCCGTTATAATAATAGAATAATTGCCACCAATACACCTAATCAGTGGCCAGCCAGACCCGCAGATTTAACGCCACTAGACTTTTATTTATGGAGCACCATAAAAAATAAGGTGTATGGTAGTAATTTACATTGCCATAATGCAGAAGTATTACGTGAAGGAGTGGTGGCGGCCCTTAACGATGTTCATCGAAATACACTGCGATCAGTTACTAACAGTGATGTAAAACGGTATCGATTGTGTGTACATGAAAACGGCCAGCAGTTTGAACATTTATTGTAATGTATTATGGTTTTAGCATTAACTAATATCACGGCAGTAGAACACAGACCCCTTCCGCCATCTTGGATTTTGACCTCACAAGCCCAGCCCCCTGGGACACCTTCCCCCATCTTGGATTTTGACGCCCCAAGACCGCCCACGAGGGAGAATAGCGTCCTAATTATGAAATTAGGGAAAGGGCGCGAAATTAGACCGCGTACAGGTGTCATGTGGCACCTCTAGGTTAGGAACAAACAAATAGGGCGGGACGCGGGCAGCCCGCGTCACAACCTGCATCTGCGCAGGTTTACAATAAATTTAAATTAGGAACAGGTGTGTGCGTGCGTGCGTGCGTGCGCGTGCGCGTGTGTGCGCGTGCGCGTGCGCGTGTGGTGTGCGTGCGTGCGTGTGCTGTGCGTGCGTGTGCGTGTGCGTGTGCGTGTGCGTGTGCGTGTGCGTGTGCGTGTGCGTGTGTGTGTGTGTGGGTGTGTGTGTGTGTGTGTGTGTGTGTGTGTGTGGTGGGTGCGTGCGTGCGTGCGTGCGTGTGAGTGCGTGAGTGCGTGAGTGCGCGTGCGCGTGCGCGTGCGCGTGCAGTGCGCGTGCAGTGCGCGTGCGCGTGCGTGTGCGTGTGCGTGTGCGTGTGCGTGTGCGTGTGTGGTGTGTGTGTGTGTGTGTGTGTGTGTGTGTGTGTGTGTGTGTGTGTATGTGTGTATGTATGTATATATACAGATCAGGTCATATTTTTAGTGCATTGGTTTTTATGAAACGTTCCCACCTCTAATACCATAATTCATGTAATGGTCCTGCGATTTATCCCCTAATGACTTCTTCTTTTGGGGTTTTATGAAAGTGATTTATACGCATGGTTTTGAAAGGGTTGGCAATTTATCTGAGTTAAGGGCAAAGATAACTAACGTTGTGCAAATATTACACAAGAGCATCGAAGACGTATGTGGAGAAATCTGTATGACAGATTTGGTTACTGCTTAACGTAAAGAGGTGGATTATTTGAGCCCTTATTTCATTAACTGTTCTTTTGGTTTCATTAAAATGTTTGTCTGTTTTTCCATGTTTTTTAGTTTTTTAAGTTAAGATTGGCTTTTGGTGTTTAAAAATTGTAATTAAATTGCTTATTTTTATGCAAATGCGTTTTATTTTCTATTGCTATTCAGATTAACACAAAGAAAATTATCAATTTTATGTCAGCAGCAACTATTTGATAATCCGACAGTGTTTATTTTTAGAGGCGTTAATTTTTTACCGCGAGATTTCCATTGCTCACTCGATACCGAATTGCTCGTTTTCCCACACCAGAAAACTATTGTGAAAGTGTAGTTAGCAATGGACATCCACTACTTGAGCACGTCGGGTTCCGCGGTCGAGTATCTAGCAGTTAAGTTGGAGAGTAGAGGTGGGAATGCGTGTTTTGTATACACACTAAAATTCTGACCAGATCTGTATAGTATATTGCCCTAAAACACAAAATGTTTCTGGTGAAAACGTGAAAATACGACTTAGTCACATATTTTCGTATGGCAAACAGCAGCAAAATTTAAGGAACAATGCCTTCAATCGACAAATTGCTGTGTAAAGTGCACACTGTTCACTTGCAACATACACAGCCATTACTAAGAATGGGAATCATGTTGCCAACCACCGCTTATAACATGAGTGCGAAATTCAAACGGATTGATAATTTATGTGGATGTTCATACATGCCCTGGTTATCCCCTATATGGTACGCTATTGGTTGGTCGCATTATTTTAGTAATGTAGGTGTTAAACGATAAGGAACTATATTTTGTTTAGACACAAAATAAGGTTCACACTTCTATAAAATTACTAATCGGAGGTTTAAAAATATTTTATATATTACAACGGCATTTCTAGAAGCTTAAACTTTTATTTTCATATAATGTACAACCACATACATCCAGCGCTCTTTCAAAGTATTTCCGAAGTACTTATGAAACTTCGTTTGCCAATAAATCTATTAGATGTGATCGAGCAAGTACAAGTTTGGTATATTAAAGACCAGTTAAATGCAAACTTTGCAGTCTTTTCATGTTTCTGAAAATGAAGAAAACAGTTCTGATCTTACTAACGAATTACGGATTAATCCAATGGTTATTCCGCGAAGTATCCTGCTCAAGTTAAAAAGAAACTGGTAAAAAGTGCGAAATACGCAAAGATGTTTGGCAAAAATGGAAAAAAACATGGTAGGAACCTGGGACATATTTTTGAACCTACTCGAAGAATTAAAACCTTGAATAAATGTTGCTCGCTGTAATGATTATTAACTTAAATTAATCAATAAATTTTGATGAACGTTAGGAAATAAGAAATTTACAGAAACGACGACTTTTAATGTCAGGATGTATGAATACTTAAACAAAGTTATCGGTATGAGAGTGGTTGAGAATAACTGAAGATTAAATAACTTATTTCACTTTAAGTTTAGCAATAGATGATTTCGAGATTACCCATACATGTTTAGTCACCCATACTTATATTGATAGACACACAATGTGTTACAGAAAGGTTGTACTAAACCGATTGGTTTAAAAACCAAATACAAAGATACAGAAGACAAGCTTTCCGACACAATATGTTTGGTTTTGTGCAAATACTAAGGATTGAATACGGGTCTGCATGGTTCAAAGGTCACTAAACTTTTACTGTTTGTAGGTTTTACGTTTTTCTGACATTGATATACATCTTTCTTAGTCATCTAGTGTCATTCTAATAATTTTAGTATTAATACCTATTTAAACCATCAAAACGTCAATGTTTAATTTATTTTAGTGCGCTATATTTCGAATACGTACAAGTAATTCAGTTTGATTAAATTTTAGGACGACGGTGATATCAGTTTATTTATCAATCGAAAATTTCAGTTTAAGTTTCGCCTACGTAAATGATTGTAATCGGCGTAACATTTTTAAGTGAGCTTGGTAGTTAATAGTACCTTGGTTTTAAAAGAGATGGTGACAGAAAAGATAGATTAGTTTCAATTTTTACGATCGTAGGTGGCGGACCAAGAAAATTTTATTATTGTAATATCTGTGAATAAGTCGTTATATTTCGTAATGCTTTTCGGTGTAACCCTTATTTCATGTATTTTATGTAACTAAGATTTAAATGTACGTAATTAAGGATTGAGATGGAACAGTAAGCGTATGTTTGTGTGGAAAATCAGGTAGTCTCCTACACGGCTCGAACTGTGTTATTCGCATAGACCGTAACAATTCGATTAGAGCAAAATTGGGTATAGTCATCATTGCTATTTGAAATTCGAGACACATACTACGGACAAATGAATATTTTAAAAATTAATACTTCTTTTAATGAAGAACATGGACAGAGGCGGAGTATTCCCACAAAATATTTCTTGGTTTTTTATTTAATGTCGTTTAAAAAACGGTGTTAGAGTGGGAGAAAACGATTAGTTGGAGCTAGAGGTTTGGTTCAGTCGTACCGCGTAGGAGACGCTCTAATGCTACAAATTATAACTGTAAACCGTTGTGGCCATAAATATATTATAGTTTTCGTTTATAAATAACTCATATCGATAAATAATCGCCACCGTTAAGTGTTGGTGATTAAGTGATTAATTAAAGAATTATATTCAATTGTAGGTAGGTATTTAAATGTAGGTTAACGCTTGCAACAATGAATTCAGCCAGCTGGTGTAAGCTGTAGAACATCGGTCATTGCCTTGCAAGAAGTTACTATTTAATTATTACAAGATATTAAGATCTTACAGAATTGTCTCTTGATAACATAGGGTAGCAATTCGGTAGTAATTTAATTGCCATAATAGACCATCTCGCAAATACGCTTATTAAGTTGAGAACTGTTTAAAGAACTAGTATAATTTAGAGATTTTAATCGTTTTATTAACACTCTCGCCCGCGTACGTGAACAAACACGGCATGATAAACGTCAGTACAATTATTGGTATTAGCGGTACTGGGGTTTACTGAATTGTGTCCAGATGCCATTAAGAAAGCGTTGATCTCATCTTTATGCCTGATTTCGCAATTTAGATACGGGCATACACGGATTCTGCTGTTAAAACTAACCCGTTCTTATTGATTCTAAATGTAGAGCGATGTATAGATAAATGTGAAAGCTTTGAAAAAGGGATGCCGTAGTTCCTAGCGCTGTCAGTTAAACATTTGAGTCACTGCTTGTCGGTGGGTTATTAGCGCAATGCACTTATGACAACGTTTTTCTCCAATCCTCGAGGCATGCCCTTCCGGTATTGCCTTCAGAACGCGTAGTGATTCACGTTGGATATTTTCAATCGGCTCGAAACGGTGCCTCGGAGTGGTCTTTTTAGTTTATCGAATAGCCAGTAGTCACACGGTGCCAAACCAGAGGAATACGGTAGTTGTGCAACCATATGGGTGGATTTTTTTATGAACAAATCACGAAAAACCAATGCATTATAGTGGTGCAAAAACCAAGAGTTGTCTTTCCATAAATCCGGCCTCTTTTTGGGAATATCTTCACCCAAACGACGCATACCACTGAAATAATATTCCTTGTTGACAGTATTGACCCGGCGAAAGGAACCCATAATGCACAACACCACGATAATCCAAGAAAACAGTCAACATGTCCGTGATTTTCGATCGACTTTTGCGCGGTTTTTTTTGTCTTGCCACACCTTTCGCACGATATTCGCTTGATTGGTCGGTTGTTTCCGGGTCGTATGCATAAATCCAAGTCTCATCTCTAGTTATGATGCGTTTCATTACGTCCTGATAGTCAGAAAGCATTGTTTCCCAGATTCTAACACGACGCTCTTTTTCGAACGAATTGGGTGTTTTTGGTACCAATCGAGATTTAATCGAGGCCCAAAACATCATTTATAATGGTATTGACCGAAGTTTTCGAGATATCTACCATATCAAAAAGCTCTCTACAAATTAATCGACCGTTATTGAGCATCATATTCTCGATTTTATTCACGTGAGCTTCGTCAGAAGAGGTGGATGGTCGTCCCGGTCGCTCTTCATCTTCGATAAGTTCTCGGCCTTCTTGGAACTCTTTGTACGACTTGTAAAGATTTTTTTTCGACACATCCTTATCACCAAAAGCCTTCTGCATCATTCCCAACGAATCGGCAGCGGAAAATTCGTTTCGCAAACAAAATTTAATGCAAATTCTTTGCTCAACAAATTCAGACATTGTTAAAATCGCCGAAAGTACTTTTTTTGATGTGTATAACCAATCGTAACTCAAACACTAATGAATATTTTGACCTGAGATTTCGCACAGATGTCAAGTACAGTTGTACCAACCATAAAACCAAAGAATTTTACCGATTTATTTCGCGCGCGACGTTTAAATCCAAATGTCACCTTATTTTTGGACACAGTACTATGTGTAGTTTATTGCAGTTGTACGAATATGTTTTTGATATTAGGCGAAAAACTGCATTTATTCACGATACAACTGTGTGTGTGTAAATTCTCTGTTTTTGTCCTTGTCCGAGTGTAGTTTAAAATGGTATTTTATTTGTTATCTTTTTGCTATTCATTTAGTTGTTTTATTTGTTTTATTTTAGATGTAAATTAATCTGCATTATTATTTTTCTTTTTACTGTATTGTGTTTTGAATGTTATTAGAATAAAACGATAAACGTAGTATATACTGACGTACATATTTACTATGTGTAGGACTAACAAATTAATTATTTTTGTATAGAGTTCATTATTTGTTGAGTTTGTTTTATTTGAGGAAACGTATACGTATACGTATATACGTATATACGTATATGCTTAACCTACACCTTTGGTGCACCTTTCGTACATGTATCCCTATTAAACATCTATTCAACATGATAAGGCATTTCAGGTGCCAAAAAATTGGAAACACCGGTTTTACCCGCAAATTAGATTGACAGGTTAAAATTTATATCCCATTTTTCGACCTTAGTCTTTCTATGTTGTTTGAAGCCTAAAATAAACGCTGCAATATTTAAAACTAGTATAACGCAGTAAAAATATTGGCGAATATCGTACTACACATTCATATACAATAATTAAAATTAAAAAAAATCGTTTACAAATACATTTATTTGGCCAGAACTACTTATACTTCTTACCTGAAGAGATATTTAGACAAAAATCAAATGCGCTGACATAAAATGTATATTATATACTGATGGTTTTGGAATTTGCATGTAATGCAAATGTGTCAACTATCTTACTTAACAAAAACGAAACCCGCAATATGAACTTTGTCACGCAGACCTCACCAGTTTCATAAACGTACTATTAAAATAATGACTTGAACATCACCAAGTTTAAAGTTGTGACGATAAAAAATGTGCTTGTAAGCTGTAAAGTTTTAATTGAGTAGAACGTAGTAGAGTAAATTCAATTAAACGCAATACAAAAACATTCTAGTAAGACACGTTTTATTTATTTTACAAATTAGCCATCTGCTGTTTTACATATTATATTTACTTTAATATTTTGTTTACTCGCAAGTTCGTTGCTAACCAAAGAATAGAAATTCAGTAAACCTCCAAAGCATAATATTTAAGACGCTTGAAGTCTTTCTTGCACAATACATTACACGGTCTAATTATGCTTGAATGATGCTAAAAAAATAAATATAAAAGAAACTAATACAGGACGGTTGCCTTTTATTTAAACATTTCTAGGTAATTCATACAAATGTAATTATTGATTGTTTAGTTAGCTTTGTCACCAAAGACGTTAATGGTAATTATACACTACCCTTTGAAACGGCTGTTTATATAATTCGTACAATAACTATTAATACATACCTACTTGGGAGTCTAGATATTTGTGTTTACCAGTATCACATTTGTTTGAGAGAATTTGTATAACGTCATTTACGTTCTATTTGCTTATCGTATTTATTTTTGTAGTATTTAAATTTAAATTTAAGAAATGTTGTGAAATAATAAAGAGTGAGTTTGCCATGATAAAATTTCCATATTATCAAATTGAATCTCACGATTTAAATTATTTAGGGCATATGCTCAGCTACGGTATCTCATATGGGTATCTGTTCACAACGGCCACTGGACACAACGGCCATACAGAATTTAGCATGCCAATATCGGCCACACTGGACATAGGCCAAATGTGATACGTGGACACAACGGCCACACTGGACACATCGGCCAAATATGATATGTGGACACAACGGCCACAGTGGACGTAGGGGCCATATATCAGATGGGTTCCTGGCTTCTCGCTAAAGGTAAGATTTTGGACGACGGGGGGTGGGGGTGATAAAGATTTAACAAATGCTCAGGTCGGCTATTGTACCCTCCATAATTTGATAATCAACTGCGGTAAGTATATAATCTGAAAAATAATAGGCGTTTTCTATTTATAGTTATATCGAAAACATGTTGTTTTCGTTCGTTGGCGGAAAAAAATCTCCGGAAAAAAAGTTTCGAAAATAAAGACCCCAGAAAAAATCCCTGGAAAAAATCCCCGCGGAAAAAATTCGCAGGAAAATAAGCGACGCGGACAAAAGTACCCAGAAAAAAAGTCCTCGCAAAAGAAAGTCCTCGCAAAAGAAGTCCCCGGAATAAAAGCCCCGCTGAAAAAAAGTCCCGCGGTAAAAGAGACCCGCAGCGAAAGTTTATAGGAAGAAATGCCTTTCAAGAAAGGTTAAAGTTCACAAGAGAAATATAAAATAAATAATTTTGTGTAATTATCTGTCATTCCGCCTTATGATTAGGCACGTTGTTTTACAATAAATAACATATTTTAACATTTCATTAATATAATTTGTATTATTAAATCAAATGATGCTCCTGGTTATTACATGTATTTCTATATATTTATATCAACCCTTTTAGATATCCTGACGAACTTTGAGATCTCATTGTATTGAGTACCAACGTTTTAAATATATACTTCTTCGCCTTCAGCTTTAAATCATTTAAAAAAGCCGAAACATATTTATAATATATGTAGCTAAGCTACGATTAAATTACAATTTCAAGTGGTTGACGTTGTTTCATGTCATTTGTTTTCGTTTTTCTCTGAACCGGCTACAGGGAACTTGGTGCAATTTTCAGGACAAGTATTATTCAAGACCATCTATTAATTGACTGTTCTTCTCACCAGAAAACATTGCAACAAGTTTAAATTTTCAAACAACAGTATACTTATTTCTGCTTGTGTTATTATGTTTATTATCCATACTAAGACAGGATTTTAAATGTAGAAAAATATTTTATTAATCCCCAGAATAGTTCTAAAAACACGTTCATATTTTTAAAGTTCTTTTATGTCGAATTACAAGAGTTTCCATCTCCTCTCTGGCCGAAGATGAAAATTATTTTCAAAATACTGTTTTTGAAGAAACTGTTTCATTTAACTGTCGGTCATTATTATTATTAATGAAACGAAAATGCCAGTATTTTTATTTTTGTAAAAATTGCGATTGCAAAATTTAAATTTTCTAAATTTTGTTGCTAGAAAACTCCATACTTTTAGTCATTATTTGGTCATTACTTCCATTTTTTGTAGTCATTAAATCATTATTTCTCAGAAAAAAAGTATGTGGCAACCCTGGTATTACTATTTTTAGAAATACGAGCGCTTACTCACCCCAATTTAAATGCTTTTATGGTTTTTTAATTAGGTTTAGAACTTTTATATTTTTAAAGGATGAGTTTAAGAACAAAACACTCTTTTACAATGTTACTAAAGTCATTCTTTTAATATTACGCTACAAAAAATCTAATTCCAAAACTAATAAATAAAACAATAAAAAAATGAGGGTTGTCGAGGTAGAACAAATTTTAAAACAGTTTTTAAAAAGAGAATTTGATTTCCTTTAATTTGATGTATCACTAAGTAGGTAGTGCCATTTAAACGGTGGGCGATGGATGCAAAAAGGGTTACTTTTTCAAAACTAAAAAAACGGTAGTTTTTTCCTTTTAGTGTTACGATCCTTTTTGGTAGGTAGGCAAAAATTAACAAAAGGTCTTAAAAAATAGTTTAGGTAGGGACCGCACAAAATAAATGTCACCGCGCTAGCTCTGGCGTGGTTTGGAGACAAAAGAAAACCAAAGGAGCCAACCATCAAGACCTCCAGCGAATGAAGTACTCCAGTCGATGGTAAACTAGAATTACCCTGTAGAGTACCTACCTTTATAAATTAACCTAGATTAAGGGAAAATCTCAGCCACTAGGGCTTTACCAATAACATTGACAAACTGACGTATAACACGTTAAAACCAATATGAATAAATATACTGTGCGTAAATATTTCTTATTTGTATTAAAATTGAATTTTGGAATTAGGGAAAGTAATTATATCGGAGATCAAAAAAAAAATTAGTTAACTACATAAACTTTGGTATGCATTCGTCGATAAGCGAAATTTCCAATACCAAGTAACAGATGAGAAGTTGATAACGAGGTGTAATAAAGGTCCATATAATACAAATATCCAATCAACCAAAATGTAGCAATGTCTTTTAGATATAGATCAATTTATAACAATCCAATACAGAAAAGTATAGCCCGGCGTAAATTAATACTCATTCATAAGATCCGAAAGTTGCCGTTGTGTCCACATATCATGTTTGGCCGATGTGTCCGGTCTCGCCGATATGGGCATACAACAATTCTGTGTGGCCGTAATGTCCAGTGGCCGTTGTATCCAAGGTGGCAGTTGTGTTCAGCAAGAGCTGTGGCCCTTACGTCCAGGGTGCCCGTTGTATCCGCATATCATACTTGGCCGATGTGTCCAGTGTGGCCGTTACGTCCAAGGTGGCCTTTGTGCCAACATTTGACCGACGTGTCCAATGCGGCCGATATGGGCATACCAAAATTGTGTGTGGCCGTTGTGTCCAGTGACTGTTGTGTCCCAGCCCCCTCATATGTTCTTTACGTAAACTATCAAAGCTACGTTTTGTGGTTCCAATGTATCCTTTCTTTATACATCACGAAAGCATCTTTAGCTAATTCTATTCATTTATCTTTTTTATAGCTTTAAAAACAATGTTAATACTATGGTTAATTGATATTTTTTCAATGCCCATCAAGTTGTAGTATATCCAATTGTTCTGACACTGGGTATTAGGAACATTATCTTTGTTAAACTTTACCAAAGCTTGGGGATTGGCTCACAGGATATTATAAAAGTTCTTTAGTTTTCGGAACGAATTTTTTTGTAGAACTGCTTGGTAATCCACGGTATGTTTGTGGTGGGCATAATAGTTCAATTTTAAATTTATAATCAATTAGATTTAACAATAACACTTGTATTACCATTATTTGATATATATATATATATATATATATATATATATATATATATATATATATATATATATATATATATATACAGTGCTTTTCGACGACCGGCTATTAGACGTTTCTCAAAATGTACAAAAGATAGATTTATGAAATTTTGTATGAAGGGGGTTTTCGACATTGCGAGTCCATCTAAAATATTATTATTTTGACTGCACTTCCGGTTATACCGGAAGTAGATATCAACTTTGTTATTTTAAATGGAAAATACTATTTTCATTTAGTTTTTGGATTCTCCTAAAAATTCTGCATAAAAAAGTAATAACATACTTTGGGTCTAAATTTAACAGTTTTCGAAATATTGAGGATTTTTGATTTTTTTTTGAAAAACATGCATTTACATTAATAACTGTATTTTGCTTTATTATTACGCATGTCCGAAGATCGCCTAACAGTTCTGTCTATGATTTCGATTGAAATAAAATTTATTTCCGAAATCGAAAACTTTGACGAGAAAGTTATCGACAAATTTGCCAATAAGAAGAATCATCGAATACATTCGATATATAAAAAACAGGTAAGTTGTATTTATAGTTTACGTAAGTATTTTCATATACACAACCTCTCGCAGATCGCAGAACACCCACTATTTTACGCCACTGTTTTATTTTAAGCGACCAACGAACCACACATAAGAGAATAATTAAACGAATTCGGTACCTATTATATTATTATTCGTTTTCTCACTAAAAAATCACAAATACAAACTTAATGTAATAAAGATGGCTCTGATGATTTTCAAGTCTGTTGAATATGAAAGAACACTTAGTTTGTGATAATGGAAAATGAACCACATGTGCAAAAATTAATTACTTGCCAACTTAATTTGGAATGTAATAAGGTATTCATGTTGCACAGGTATAATCTTATTTCTATTAATTCTGTAAAATGGTGATTCATTTGTTAGCTCTAAGCTGATTTAATTTAAAACCTAAACTTTGCTAAATAAAATGCTTTGTCTCCACAAAATTTTATAAAATTAAATAAGAGATAAGTAATTTTCCAGTCAGACTGTAATAAAGAAGTTCTAGTTAACATTTCATATTTTGATCTTCCGTATTGTGCTTTCTAAAAGATTCAATGCCTTTGATATTTTGAGAACATTAGAGGTAAATTACGTTTTCCATACGAGTAGTTTTATGTATGAGATTACTGATTCTAAATAATTAATCCTTTTGGATGTAACTTTTTTGACAAGCTTCTATGAAGTACAATTAATCACCATTGTTATAATTAAACTTAACGTATCATTTGATATACTTTACAATATACGAAGGGAATGACCATTATGTTGTAAATTAATTACAATTACATTCTGAAACGTAGTTTAAAAATAATGATGCGTTGCAAAAATATGTATAGCGCCGTGTTGATATATATATATATATATATATATATATATATATATATATATATATATATATATATATATATATATATATATATATATATATATATATATATATATATATATATATATATATATATATATATATATATATATATATATATATATATATATGGCATTCATAACAAATAGTTACGAAAGCTTTAAATTAATCTAAAGCAACGCGCGAATCCAATTATTGTATTAAGCGCTAAATGTTGAAATCGTAAATTCTGCCCTCTGTGTCCACAATTGCCGGTTTGTAAAAGCAACGCTTTAGACAGATCCGTGCACTATTACACGGCATATCACGTTCGGATATATATTCCATTTGTTAACCTCTCTTTGGGCGAAAAGGACAAAATTTTTTTAGTAATGATTTTATAAAAGAAATCCCCAACGTGAGAAGTTTCCCAAACAGTAGTAATTTGGGTTATTTGAGATAAGTAGAAGTTATGCACAAGTCCCTAACCTGATCCTAGAATTCTAGATTAAAATTTTTTAGAGAACATGGAAATTAAATAGGGTCACATTAATAGTTGACACCCCAAAATATTTCCCAGAAAGATTTAAATTTTATTCAACTATTTTAATGTCGGATATAAATTGTGTGCCAAATTGCCCTTAGCGCACGTCGATCAGAAAAGTTTTTTTGTAGAGTCTATTCTAAGTAATCAATCAAAAATGTGATTTTAACTAATATAAGTCACTCTCACATTATCATATATGAAAAGGAAAGCAATTAATTAGATGGTGTGTGTTTGTAAACAATTTCACATTAGTTTTGCTGTCTTATAAAATCTAAAACCTTCTTTAACTAAATACCAAAATATACATATTAATTCATTCTTATGTATTTTTAATTTTAAACACTAAACAGTAGCATATTTTGTTAAAAATTTTAAATAAAAGATTTCGGAAAAACAATTATAATTCCGTTTTGTCGATCAATTTATGTCTATAATATCCAAATTGGTCTATCACTCAAAATGGCCAGAATTATATAAGATGTAAAGACTTATTTTATTTTGTTTTCGTATATCCGACATTTTCAAACTATGAGGCGCGCCTCCCCAATTAAATAAAATAATATGTTTAATAAAGTCTCAAATCGATTAATCATTAGTCATTGCTTCATTAACTAAAATAAAATATACTAAATTGTGTTACTTTATATCTGTTTTTGATGTATTTCCCTTAGGGTTTTCCTTACATTAGTAAATAGTGAAAATTACTTCTAAGAATGGGCTATGACGGCACTACATTCGGGGGAAAATATTTTTTTGGTACTATTTAATTTAATTTTAAGGCGGGGAGGCGAGTGCACAATTTGTTTGCTGTAGGGAATCACAGCAGCAAAAAAGTTTGAAAATCACTGACATATATTAAAATGTAGCTGACAAAATCGAAACGGCCGAAGCTTTATGCAGGGTGGCCAAACGAGGAGGGGTGGAAGATTGTACAAAGACGATATAAGTTAGAGAAATGATTTTTGGACCACGGGTAAGGTACCTATCAATAGGTACTATACATAAATACATATAAATATGTATTATTTTTATATGCAATGCTGTATAATAAAATTGACAAATACAAATTACAACAAAACAAGAACAATAAAATGAAAAAGAAAAAAAAATCAAAATCGTTTCTGATTCTTTCCTTCATATTGTCTGGTGTGGTTGGAATTTCTTTATACACATAATCTTTTATGTAACCTCACAAAAAGAAATCGAGTGGGGTCAGATCAGTCCTCCTTGACCTATCCGCTGACTTTCTTTCCAGTGGTTTAAAAATGTTCGTACGTCTCGATGGTAGTGGACGGGTTCAGTAATATTTTGAAGAACGTTAGGTAGCACACGTCTTAAAAAATTTAAATACACCTCACCGGTTAGAGTATCTTCAAAAAAGAAGGACCTATAACATGGGACCCTATAATTGCCCCTCATACATTTAGTGACCATCGATTTTGTTGGTCTAGATACCTGATCCAATGAGGATTTTCAGTGCTATAATAATGCATGTTATGTCTGTTCACTAAACCATATCTTGAAGCTTCGTCATTAAATAATATAGAATTGAGAAAATTAGGAAATTCTGCAATTTGTTGCAAAAACCAGTTGCAAGAATTAATTCTTCGTTCAAAATCTTGACTATATAATTGTTGATGAAGTTTTATATGATATCCATGGTATTTGTGGACATTTAATATATTTTTCACGCTATGATTTTATGAGTCATATGTGATATTTGTGAAGTACTTACATGAGGAGTTTCTTGGATTGCAATCAAAACTATAAGTTGGTTTTCATCATTTGTCACTGCTGTATTAACTACTTCCCGTTTTTTTAAATTTGACACTACCTGTTTCTTCAAATCTTTGTAAAATATCTTGAAACGCCTTAGGTCGCGGCGTTTTTTCAGCATCGGGGTATCTTGCTGCATAAATTCTACGCCAGTAAGCAATTTTTTTGACATTCTCCATGAATAAATATCATTAAAACCATTTCCTGAATATTTAGTGTCATATTTAACACTTTGAATAAATTAAAACACAAATTAAGTTTAAACTGAATAGAATGAATTGTTGCAAACAATTTTTAATTTTAGAACGCAATATTGTCATGGTACTCTTGTTTTTAATTTAATTAATTTTTTAATTTAAATTTACAAAAAGATGCAGAAAATGGAAAAGTTGATTTGAACATAATCAAACTGAGTACTTCAGAAGTTCTGCTAAGGACTGATTTAAAGTTATAAATTTCATTAAGGATTGATTTAAATTTGCCTTAAACGAAAGGGTGACTTGTGTAAGAGCATGCACCAATTTTGTTCATATAATTCTGTTAAATTTAGAATAATTTAATTCAGTCAATTTGTAGTTGCTATATTAACTCTTGTTTTTACTTGTAAAAATTTTTTGGCATGAAAAAGAATTTTATAAATTAATACAACTTGACTAAAAAATTCTTTAGCATGAAACTACAATTCCATGACCATCTTTATACGTTTACATTTACAAAAAGACGTAATAAATGAAATCATTGATCTGAACATAATCAAATTGAGTACTTCAGAAATTTTACTAACGACTGATTTAAATTTACCTAGAAGCAAAAGTGTTTTATGCACTAATCTGGTTTTAGTATGAAACTAAACCCCTATAGCCAACTTAATACCTCTATTTTCAGTTTTTTGTATTACAAGCGAAAGTTCACATATAAACGGAATTTATTTTGAAAATTATTAATTTTAGGTATAAGACATGCCTGATGAAAAAGGGAGTATATCAAACGAAGCACGAATGACATGAACAGCATGGGATGTGCCATCTAACAAATTTAAAAGAACTTGTATTTGCAAACGGTGACACGTCCTGCATATTATTAAAAAAAATCTGAAATTAAGAAATTTCAAAACACCATAGGATCAGAAAAAATTGTTTGCCATTTTAAAATAAACAAAAGTTTCCTAACAAATCAGTGGCAGCAGCCGCAAGTGAGATATTTTTTTTGAAAAACAATTGAACATAATACCAAAGGAGATAGATCCATACCATTCGGTATAAATGAAATCGTATTTTATGGGCTTTCCAGAAATGTAACAATATATAGTGTTCCATTTAAAAACGTATAAGTTCAATTTGTTCCAAAAACATGATACACCCTGTATGGTCAAAAATATTTTTAAAATGTAGTGCCTATTGATATCTACCCCTGGTTCAAAAATCATTTCTCTAACTCGTTTGGCCACCCTATGTCAGTCGCATTTTAATATATGTATTAATAAAATAAATCAATTAGTGAGCATTGGTTTATTTTGATTTCTTAAAGTTTCATTCGTAACAGTGAGTAACAGATTTAAACGTTACTTCTTTAAATGGGTAATTTTTTTAATTATCTGCTTTATTGCCTGTTTTAAGTTTTATCATGAACTTATAGTTACTTTTCTTAATCTTCCAAATCATATTTTTCTTAACTAGCATGATTCTGTACGCTAAAATAATAACCGATTTCTGCCAATCGTATGCAACTGTTGATCGGCTTAATTAGTTGTTTTATACACAAACATCAGTTAAGAGCGTTTTACACGGAGCAATTTTTCTAAACGATAGATTGCCGCAATTTTTTCATTCAACTTTTTGTTGTTCAATTTTTTCATGCGACAAATTGCATGAATATTTACACGAGGTATTCAATTCATGCAATAAATAACCATTTTACCAATTATTATTATATTTATTTTTGAACTTATTCGTTCATAACAAAAACTTATAATAATTTAATATTAGTCAAGTTGCTTTGGTATGTGTGAATCCTTGCGATATTGCAGGCTCACATTCCATTAATATAAATAATTTGATTGTTATCTCATTAAATTTAGAATTCACATCAGTTCTACATACATAAAAACAGGATTTACATCGATTGGGGCTTGTACTTCGATAGCGCAGTTGGTTAGCGCGGTACTCTAGCAAAGTACAAGTCGTAGGTTCAAATCCTACTCGAGGTAAACTTTTTATTTAGGTATTTAATAAAATTAATAATAATTTTTAATTACATATTAACTTTTGAACTTATTCGTTCATAACAAAAACTTATGATAACCAATTTACCAACTCCATATATTTTTTATCTATGATACCAACTACCTAAATTTGACATACCTGACGCCAGATTTATGTATTTGTATTAAAAACCTTATAAACATTTTGTCATTTTTTTAAAAATCCGTTATAGATATGTTGAAAAGTATAAATAATACTTTGTTGTTTATGTAAATGATAATTTTGCAGATTGAGATAGATAATCGATCACAATTTGTTATAGCTTCATATGGGTTACTAATAGGTACATGTGCTTCGCTACTCAAAAATAAAAAGAGAAACAGAAAATTTTGGGTTATACCATGGTTATCCAACAGTAATATGTGATAAAGGCAACATGAACATTATCGAAAAATTCAAATATCCTAGTATTCATTTAATTTATTTACGAATGGATGAACATACATTTGAGACACCTGTAGAACATGATATTCAAAAGCAAGATACATACGTGCGTCAAAGCATCAACTTATTGTGACTTTAAGATTTTAGTTACTGAAAATTCTTACCGTAACCTAATTCAGAATTTCGGAATCAACCATTTCATTATTTACTCCTAAAGTATGTCGTGCTATTTATAATTACTTAAAAATGAAATATCTCAAAGTAAATGTTTGCATTATGAAAAGCTGATAATTATTTTTTACAATTTTAGTGTGTGCGGTGTTTTTCGTAAAAGCACTATTTGCAGCTATCACTACTAACAGCATAAATATTACCGAACCAACAGCCGTACCAGGAAGGAACAAAGTTACTCGGTATGTGACAGCTGCTTTTCAGCTATGTGATTCAGCAAAAAAATAGTTTGAAGTCATATCCATTACGGAATATGTCAAATTAATACGTTGTATCAACTAAGGTTAAGTAAGTAGGGCCCGCCGAGTAGTTGAAAATGCATTAGATAAATTAACCAATCGTTTTCGAATATTTGAAACGACAGTTGCATTGACAGTTGATACAGTACAAGGTATTAACCTGCTGTGCATTACATAACTATTTAAGTCATGAATGCTACGTGTAGAGGAGCTACTGATTTTGATCAACCCTACCAATTTATTCATGTATTAAGCTAGCACGTGGGAAACAGATCAAAACAAGCAGCTGTTAGCATCAGGCAAGAGTTCATGGAACATTTAAATGGAGTTGGTAGTGTGTCTTGTCAAAACACTGTTATGTAAATTAATTAAATTATTTTTATTTTTACTCAAAATTAAATAATTTGTGTAATATGTAAATGTAAATGTGTACTAAAATAAAACTATTAAAAACAAAATTTCTTCCTCTTAATAATCAAACATTTGCTTCATTAATGCCCATTTCACTTTTCGTAATCTCTTTGACGACTTTATTTTTTCATTTCGTTTGTCATTGTTCTGAAAAATAACATATTTCATATTTATTTCAATTTTTTATTTATATTAATAACTTAGACTCGCTATACATTATAATGCCGGTCACGGTCCGTTCTCGGTTCAGTCTCGGTAAGGTAAAATCTTACCATGTCCTCACTATCATCTCGGTCCGATCCCAGTTCAATCTCGATTTGTACACTTACGTCTGCTTCAGTATAAAATTGTTAATGGTCGAAGTCGAATGTATTTCCCTTGTTGCGATACAATTTTAACTATATTTCATTTATTAAAGTAAAATTTTTGGTTGACAATGTCATTCGATTTTTCAATTGAACAATTAACGGTTAGAGCTCCTATTCTTGATGAAGATGCTGCAAGTAATAAAAGTGTGAAACGCAATATAAAAAGAAGAATGTGGGTGCATCCAAGCTTATTAAGGAGGAGAACGGAATACTACACCATATGTCGTCATTTAATACATGATGAAGAAAAATTTCTGCAATACTGTCGAATGGAAAAAAATTGAACGAAAAATTTCAAAAGCAAACACCCGTGTTCGTCGAGCTATTTCCACACGACCAAAATTATTTGTGTCTTACGTAAGTACTTTTATATATATATATATATATATATATATATATATATGTGTATATATACATACAATATACATATGTACAGGGCGTTTATTAAGTACAAACTGTAAAGGGTGAATCTTAGACTAATTTTAAGATAAAAAGTTTATATGAATATAGGTCCACGACAGCTTAGTCCTTGAGAGACAGGATGTCCAAAGAATTATGTTTGGTATTTTGATTTTATTTTTGTTCAGTAACATGGCAATTTTACGAAGTTCGGGATACTGGGAGTATTGATGGTGAGAAACTCAAATATTTACCCAGTTATTTAGTTAGACAAAAATATTTATTATATTAATTCCTAAGGTTTATTTTGATCAATTTTTTGTATTGTTATTAATATTTGGGCTCTCTGTATATTCTGGCATAGTCGTTGTGTATTCAATACTCGCTGTCTGATGTTATGATAAAGACGGATGAGGTGCGAGTCAGGATGAATGTTTTCGGCAAAAGTTGATGTAGAATTAAATCGTAATGCTGCTGTTCCATCGTGGATGTGGGCCTGCACAACAGTGAACACCCAGTTCTGTCATAGTTTGAAGATTGTGAAGCATTCCTCTGATGTTGCAAATGTGTATATTGCAATAATGGTGTTGGTCAGCTACGTGGAGAATTTTGAGATTGTTGAATTTGAATGAAATTAGATGGCGAATACGATGAACATCATCATCGTCTTCGCCATCTAATTTCAGAGTGTGAAAAAGGAGCTGGCAATATTTGGTGATGATG
Source organism: Vesta saturnalis (assembly GCA_036346205.1). NCBI lineage: Eukaryota > Metazoa > Arthropoda > Insecta > Coleoptera > Lampyridae > Vesta > Vesta saturnalis. The sequence continues at coordinate 263,438 of JARFJB010000852.1, forward strand.
AAGAGACGAGGATGCTAAGAAAGGTGAAGAAGTAACAGTTAAATATTTTTCTTGAATTTCACTGACGAGACTAAATACTTTTGTTTTCATGAAATGTTAGTCAATAGTGGAAAATGTTTTAACCGTGCCCGCCATTAACGAAAAAAAATTATCTATTGGATGTACGACACGTTCTTGTGATTTTTTTTTTCTCGGATGAATCTCATCAATTCTGATTATGCACTTTCCTGTTGCAGACTGTTCTGTTTATGTGGCCTTTTTCGAGTCGTTGGTGAATTATTATTTGAGAATGTATTGACAGAACCTTCGACCGGTTCAACTGCTTCATTCTCATTACTTTGTCGAAACAATGTTGTTCATTTATCTCCTCGTCATCTGTATCAAGAATATTTGTATTCTCTGCTTCCTCGTGAATAATATAAATTATTCTTGATCTATCCATATTAATTAAGTCATCGATAAATTGAGTTTGGTCGTGATACCGGCATTTGCTTATTTTTGCAGCTGCCTGGCCACTTTTGGTCCTTAATTTTGCGAGATATTTTCGATACTCAGCTCGTAGTGCTTACCAACGATACTTCGCCCCTATAATTAAACAAATCAATCATGTAATATGACTGAATAAAGTACAGCGCAGGATAAATAATGTAAAAGTCTTTATTTTCAGATTTTTGGTTACTGGAGATTCCTATCGGAAAATTGCATTCAGCTATCGCCTTGGCCATCCGATGGTACAGAGTATCGTTGTTGAAGTATGCGAAGCAGTCAATAAAATGTTATTAGCAAAATATATTCCAGGTCCATCCCGAGGAAATAGCCCATGAAATACGGAGTATGTGGAATTTCCCAAATCGTTTAGGAGCCTTAGATGTCAAGCATGTAATAATAGAAGCTCCAGCTAATAGTGCGAATTCTACACTAGGGAAAGCATTGGAAAATGAGATGTTGGATGTTCCCGAAGACTCTACACTACCAGGATGTGATAATGGGAGATGATGCGTTCCCGTTGAAAAAATATTTAATGCGACCTTATCCGGGATCAAGAAGTGTACAAGACGTCGAAAAAAAAATTTAATTTTAGCTTGTGTAGATGATTAGTTGAATGTGCATTCGGTATTTTATCACAAACTTTTAGAGTCTATTCAACAAGACTCATAGCTAATCCTCAACATGCAACCTCAATCGTTTTGAAGACATGTATTCTGCATAATATTATCAGAAATACTAGAACTATCAGTCTCGAAAATAATACTGATTGCCCTAACTCAAAATGAGTACAGAATCTAAAAAGACAAGGAGGAAATGCACAGGCAGAAGCGTTTCCAACAAGGGAAATTATTAAAATTTTCTTTAATTCTCTCGAAGGCTCATCATATAATGTAATCAAACGGGTTCAAAAAGTAGATATGTATACCGTTTTCCATACATATTTTGAATGATTATACATATTAAAATTTTCTATTTTACTTACCAGATAATCCAACTGCTTGTTCAACCTCGTTCCATACTTTCTTTTTATAATAATTGTCACTATAGGGATCATACGGTAGATAGTTTGTTTTGTTCTATTTTTTTTAATTTCGAATTTAGAAAAGTTTAAATTTTTGCGAGCTTTTATTTGATCACCTTTTATTTTGTTCCTGATAACGTCCACGTGTAATGTTGTATGTGGTGCCATGTATATTTCTGAATGTAGCATACCATATCACTTTTGATAAATTTTGTCATTGTAGAATGGTGAATTTATTTGATCTACAAGAAGTACTAAAGAAAAATTATTTAGCGATATCATTTTGGTCGGTTACTGGGAAGCTGACTTTGCAGTTGCAGCATGATGTAATTTCTTTCTCCCGATTATTTTCGTGTTGAGTATCGTTTTTACAGCGCTTAAAATTTAAGCGGTTCTTTTCTGATGATTGGCTATTGAAAATTTAGGTAAGATGGAAAGGGTTATAAGAGAAGATGGGGAATTCTGAATTCTGAATAAAGTAATAATTAGTTCTGTTAGAGACGCCGTAGAGTAAAAGACTCATGTTTTTTGTTTGTTTGCGGTGATAGCAACATATGCCAGAGGGGTAGTTAAGGAGTGGAATAAGGTACTACATACTCGGGATGTATCGAACTACCGTGGAGTAAGTAACCTCCCTTTCCAATAAAAGGGATAATATATTGTTTCACCACATCCCCGAGTTATTTTTTGTTGTGTATCGTTTGTCTAGGATGACAAGATTTGGACATAGAAAAGGTGTCCGTGTTTTTAGGAGTGCTAAACCTTTGTTCTATGGACCTGCTGTTATCGCATTTTTTTGCAGATTAATTTAACGAATTCCCGTTGAAGAGGTAGTATTACGTATGTTGCGCAGTTCAAAAAAACAAAATACCTGTAAATATGAAAGCTTTTCGTTCATTTGATAAATTTAAGTTAATAGGTGATATTCAGTACTTGTATATAGTAGAGTAATCAAGTTTTATGGAAGTTTAAGTAATAGTGTAACGTACAACCAATTGTAAGATCAATCGAAACGTATTGAAAGGAGAAGTATTCACGAGTTAAGTCATATTCGGGGTTCGAGTTTCTACATCGATCATATTGCTGCGCCTTCGAGGCATCGTCTAGATATCCTAGGTGTCTGTATAACAAAGGGTCTGTTCCGAACACAAGGTAAACTTTTTTGTGTATTTTGTTTGCAGTGGTTGACAAATTTTAATAAATTCCTGTGTATTTTTTTTTTGTTACATATCCGACGTTTGAATACGTTTACTTTTGACATTTTTACCGGAATTGGCGTTTTTGGAATTGTGGCGAGTGCCCTTTTACAACATTAAGTCACAACCTCGCCCACACCACTGAGCTATCCCGTGACACAAATGGCCTTTACCGGCTGGATGCTCTAGTGAGTATTTAGCCTGTAACAAATGAGATGACTGGAAATCATATAGCCCTCGCTTAGTTCTTACTAATTCAATTAGCATTTCATCTGGAAATTATAAATAAAATGTTTTATTCAATTATTTTAGACGTTTTTTAAATTTGTTTATTATAATCCATTGTTATTAAAAAACAATCGAGGTCGTTAATTTGTGAAATCGTGTAACATTTATCTTGAACTAAAACAAAGGTAGAAGATTTCAGAGTTCAAATATTCAGATGGAATAAATTAATGATAGCTATTTCACAAAACTGTAAAATCATATTTCTATTATGTGAAATTGCTATCATTAATTTATTCCCATGACTATTAAATATAAAAACTAATACTATTTACTAATAATAACTAGAAACTGAACTCAACTACCCTTGTTTTATTTCAATATGAATGTTATATGATTCCACAAAGTAACGACCTCGAACATTCGATATATTTATCAATACTTATACTTAATTACCTTTTTCACAATTCCAAACTCTGTCGCTTATCATAATGCACTGAATAATTTCAAATAGATTTATAATTTTGATATAACTCATTCGACGTTTCATATACGAACATGAATGTACTTGGAACGAAAACCTGTTCACACTATGGGTACATGCCAGATCCAGTCCGTTTCCGCTCCAGTCAAATATTCTTCGAAAGAGATCGGTGTCGGACCGGGACTGGACCGGGGCTTGAGCGGTGCTGATGGTGTGAATGCTTTTTCGTTGTTCCTTGTGTAGGAATATTTTACCCACTCGAGACGGGACCGAGAACGGACCCTGACCGCACTATGGTGTGTATCCAGCCTTAGTGTGTAAAATACTCAGTTCGTTACCTGAATTAACAGATGTTAAAATGACCTGTGATGTGGTAGCTAGAATTTGGGTAGCATTCTCCAATAATTCTACAAAATCATCTCGATCAGTTGGGAGAACGCTTTCGATTTTTAATGTTTGAACTCAATTACCCTGGCTTAAATTAAATGAGTTACAACCCTCTACGCTCATGGGGCTTAGAGAATGCAGTTCATCCACTGAACAATTTTTTTTCAGGTATGCCGTGTCAGCATTGTCATCATTAGGCATCAAATTGTGTGACGGAATGTCCTACAAATATAATATATTAATCAAATTAGATTTTAAAAGTACCTACATTAAAATGAACTTACTATACGTATGTTTGATGTACTACTCCTTATAGGATAACTGCATTCATCTAAACAAGGTTAAAAATACCACACTTTGACTCCCGAATATTTTTGTTTTTGTATTCTAGAGAGGTGACGTCATATAACTCCGGAAAACTTTCGTAACATTTAGTAAACTATTCTAATAAATTTTTTGACTACGTAAATTCTTCAGACGCCATATTGACGTTCGTCAAAAATTTTTGGTTGGCAGTAGTGTAATAAATTCAAATATTACTAAAAGTTACTAGATTGCACGTGAAAATTGCATGAAAGATAAAACAGGTTCTAATTCGAAAAATTGCACGTGCAATCGATTGCGGTAACTGATCGCATGAGAAATTTGTGTATTACCCGAGGCATTTGGTTGTTGCAACCGATTGCTGCAGTCCTTTAAAATGAGAGATTCATGCAGAAATGGTTTTCATAAGGGAAACTGTAAACACTGTAAATGAAGGGGAAAGGAGCTACAAATTTAAAATTTTCTTTGACTTGTTTTTGCAAAGCACTGTATACTTCAAACGAAAAAAATGCATCTGCACGCTAACATACAACACCTTTTACTCAAACTATCGTGGGTATACTACAAAAAATGATTAAGGCAAGAATTGCGGTTTTTCCATTTCAACAGTGAAAGAAAAAATGAGAAGTGAAATTTCACAGCATTGTCAGTTATTAAATACTGACCAATTAATTGGTGTAATTATAATTCAGAATAAAGTGACTACATTTTACTTTTACATTTTCTGATAATAGATGATGAAGTGGTTATGCAAATTTCGTCACTTTCTAAAGTCGAATTTTTACATTAACTTATTTATGTCCAACGGATTCTTAACAACCCTGCGCATTTAAAGCGTTCGATTGCAACCTACTTGAACCCTTTACACATGGTTTTGTCATATGTGCACTCCTGAACGTAACTAGTACGTTCGGGCTCATCCAGGTTATGTATGGTTGGACACACAACGCCGTTTTGAGGCGTACCATTTGCAACGCAACATAGGTATTTAAAATTGCAAAGAGGTTTGGAAGCACCATGTGCTTCCAAACATTTGTAAGTCGTTAATGACTCATTTAACAAAAATACTTACTTTCATGAATAAACAACTGAAAGAATAATGCGACTGTGTTCCAGCTAATATTTACGTAACACCCCCGAGGTACACAATCTTGAAAGTGCTGAAGAATGCAGTGATAATTCAAACAAACTCAACTCTAGACGGTTACAATCTCAAAATGAAACTAATCTCGATGGCTTAGATAATGAAAGAATTAGCGGTAATAAAATTGAAGAAACGGAAAGTCCGACTTCGCTGAAGACAGAGGGCAGAAAGAAAAATTTAAAAACGCGTCATTGAGTTAAGAGATTAAGAGACAAGTTCGACGAATCTGTTTAGTACTGAAACAGTTTTCATTTATTTCTAAGAAGTGAAAGTAAGCGACTCGAAATCCTAGAACGTTTTTGAATCCTAGCGTTTGGTATTTAGCATTTAGTAAAGCACTCTGTAAAGTAAACAAGCATCAAGAATTCCTGTTTCAAACTTGGAAACGAACAGATACTGGTTTTTATTGCTACAAATATTGAATCACAGAATTGTAATTCAACTACAGATTATTACTCACTTATTAGTGGCATTCAGCAATTTAAATTTCAAAAAGTCACGAAACAAGAAGTAGAGTGTTGCACTAATTCGGTTTCTTCAAACGCTATAGGGATTGATGGTATATCAATATTAATGTTATATTTATGTAGCCCAGCTACAGTACCATACATTACTCATATTTATAACTTTTGTCTTGAAATGGAGTATATCCCACTATTTGGAAAACTGCCCTCGTTCGGTCATTACCCAAGACGTCTAATCCAAATGACCTTTCACAATTGAGGCCTATTAGTTTATTACTAAAAGAATTAGCGGTAATAAAATTGAAGAAACGGAAAGTCCGACTTCGCTGAAGACAAAGGACAGAAAGAAAAATTAAAAAACGCGTCATTGAGTTAAGAGATTAAGAGACATGTTCGACGAATCTGTTTAGTACTGAAACAGTTTTCATTTATCTCTAAGAAGTGAAAGTAAGCGACTCGAAATCCTAGAACGTTTTTGAATCCTAGCGTTTGGTATTTAGCATTTAGTAAAGCACTCTGTAAAGTAAACAAGCACCAAGAATTCCCGTTTCAAAGTTGGAAACGAACAGATGCTGGTTTTTATTGCTACAAATATTGAATCACAGAATTGTAATTCAACTACAGATTATTACTCACTTATAACTCACTTATTGGTGGCATTCAGCAATTTAAATTTCAAAAAGTCACGAAACAAGAAGTAGAGTATTGCACTAATTCGGTTTCTTCAAACGCTATAGGGATTGATGGTATATCAATATTAATGTTATATTTATGTTGCCCAGCTATAGTACCATACATTACTCATATTTATAACTTTTGTCTTGAAATGGAGTATATCCCACTATTTGGAAAACTGCCCTCGTTCGGTCATTACCCAAGATGTCTAATCCAAATGACCTTTCACAATTGAGGCCTATTAGTTTATTACTAACCTTGTCTAAAACATTAGGAAGAATCCCAAATGCGTAGTTACTTGTCTGTTAATAACCTACTTCCTAATACGCAGTCAGGATTTCGTTCTGGTTATACTCGTAGCTGCACAATGTTGTTACATTTAATCACAGATCAAATTTGTTCTACTGTTGAATAAACTATACCTTTTAATATTGGATTATAGTAAAGCGTTCGATACCGTAAATCATAAAATCTTGTTATCAGTGTTAAAGTTTATTGGTTTTTCAGACTTGGCAATCCAACTAATCTCGGAAATCATTTCTAATAGATCTCAAATTGTGTACATAAATAATTTTCGATCCGAACATTTACCCGTAAAGTCTGGAGTGCTACAAACCTCTGTATTAGGCCATTTACTTTTTATCCTTTACACGATAAGTTTTCCAAATAGTCTACAACACTGCGAATGTCAGATTTTTGCTGACGATACACAACTTTCGTGTACCTTCCATAGTTATAACGCAGCAAAAGTAAATGAGGATGTAAATAAGGATATAGAAGCTTTAGTGACAACGTGTGATAACCATTCATTAGTACTTGACCCTCTAAAATCTATACTCATGCTCTTTGGTAATAAAAATAATCGAGAACTTGTTTTGGAAAGTTTAAAGGTAAAAATTAATGGTGAAGAATTACAATGTGTTGAAACGGTGCGTAACCTAGGGCTTAAGCTTAATACTACCATAAGGTTTAAACAACACGTCAGTATTAAGAAAGCTTATATTAATTTAAAAACCGTTTACAGCAGCAGACATATATTAAATGAAAAAACAAAAATTATGCTTTGTGATTTACTAGTATTGTCGCATTTTAACTACTGCGATTCTGTGTACGGACGATGTATTGACAGAAATGAAAGTAAACGCATACAAAAAGTGCAGAACTCTTGTTTAAAATGCATTTATGGCATCAGAAAAAGACAGCATATATCACATAAATTAATAAATGCTCAATATGACAGATAGACGTCTAGTACATGCAGAAAACTTTCACAACAAAATAATTAAAACAAAAACTCGACCTTACCTGTACAATAGAATAAGATTCAAGACAGATGTGCATAATCTTAATTTCAGAGATCGTGGATTATTAGTAATTCCTTCTCACAAATCTTCATTTTTTCAAATATCTTATTCATACAATGTTGTGGCAAAGGTGTATAATTATATTCCGTCTAATCTAAAATTCAATGACTTTTCTCTTAACGTTTTCAAGAAAAAAAACTTAGAAAGTATATTAAGAATTAAGAATTTGATCAATTAGCGCATACCAACATTTGATTTTATATTTACCGTACCTACTGTATTAATCAACTTGTATATGTATAGAGCTAAAATAAGTGGTGATACTAAAACTATTATTATCAAGGTTAAGTGTAAGATCAGGGGGTTATAGATTAACCTACCTAAACTTCGCCTTGGGGTTCAATCCCATAATTTTTTTTAATTACTTTTTTAAAGCAAACTTATGTAAATTGTTGGGTTGAATAAAGTCATTATTTTTATTTTTTTTTTTTTTTTTTATTGTGTAAGGCACCGACTGCTTTGGTCATATGACCTTCTGTACGTTTTGCTAATTTACTTTAATCTTAAATTCTCTTATATAAATTGATCTTTTTAAGGAATTCAATCACTTTTAAAGCGCTTTCTTTGCTGTCTTTGAATATGTCCACTATTCTGTCCGTAAATGGTCCCTAATTTGATTATATAACGGGCAATGGATAAAAATGTGGTTGATCGTTAAAACCACGTTACATGTTCTGCAGATCGTTTGACCGCTTCTGCCAAGTAAGTAGGAGTGAGTTATGTTAGTATGACCTATTCTTACTCTCGTTATTATTACCTCTTCTCTCCTTGATAAATGATATTTAGTTTTCCATGCTGTCGTGTATTTTTTATGTCTTTGTAGTGCATTATCAGACTCGTCCCATATAGTGTTCCACATTTGCATGTTTTTGCGGTTAAGGTAGTTTCGTATGTCACTTTGTGTTAGGTACATGTTGTCAACGACGACTTTATTTGTAGCCTCTTTTGCTGCATCATCAGCGTTTATATTTCCATGTATTCCGATGTGTCCTGGTATCCACATAAATAGTATGTGTTTGTTGGTCCTGACCACAGTGTCAAGTTGTTTATATATCGAGTTTAGAAGAGGATCGATTTTTCCATTCTGTATGGCTTGTAAAGAACTCATGGAATCACTACATATTATAAATTTGGATTCTTTGTGTGTTTCGCATAGGAGAAGGGCTTTCCATATGGCGTACAATTCAGCCGTATACACGCTTGTTTTTTTGTGGTGTGACCAACTGCAAAGTTTTTGTTCTACAAAGATAGCACTTCCTGTTCCTGACGATGTTTTTGATCCGTCTGTAAATATTGGTAAATATTCTTTATATTGGCATAATAGATTTCGAAATTTTGCTCGGTAAATTGCAGGTAATGTATTGTCTTTTTTGGTCTCTGCTAATTCTGTTATTAGTATTATTTCAGGTGTCCTTCCTGTTCCTGACGATGTTTTTGATCCGTCTGTAAATATTGGTAAATATTCTTTATATTGGCATAATAGATTTCGAAATTTTGCTCGGTAAATTGCAGGTAATGTATTGTCTTTTTTGGTCTCTGCTAATTCTGTTACTAGTATTATTTCAGGTGTCCTCCATGGCGGAACTTCTTCAAGTTTGTTTTCCATTACTGGTGGAATTTCTATCTCCATAGTGTTTAAGACCTCTTTAAATCTAGCTATTGCCGGTTTACTACACGTTGGTCTTGACCTAAAGTGTTCTATGTTCTCATTGCTTTGCCATAGCGTGTAGTTTAGGTGTTTCGGTGGTGTTATAATGTTTGTCCAGTAATTGCAGAGTAGCATTTGTCGACGGATACTTAGAGATGGGATACCGGCGTCGACCAAAATTGACATCAGCGGGCTTGTCCTAAATGCACCCGTAGCCATTCTTATTCCACTTGTGTGTATTGTATCTAAAGGTTTTAACGTTGAAGGTCTGGCCGATGAGTACACTACACTGGCGTAATCTATGACAGATAATACAAATGCTTTGTATAATTGGAGAAGCACTCGTCTTTCTGCCCCCCAGTTTATACTACTCATACATCTTATTATATGTAGTCTCCTTTTGCACCTTACAATTAAATTATTTGTATGTTTTTTAAAATATAACTTTTTGTCGAACGTGACACCAAGTAACTTTAGATCATCTACAGTTGGTAATAGAGCTCCATTTAGATATAGTTTGGGTTCCCTGTGTTCCGTTCTCAGTCTGCAAAAATGTGTCACTGAGGTTTTACTTTCGGAGAACATCAGACCTTTATTTGTAGCGTACATTGTAATATCGTCAATCCCTGTTTGCAGTTCCTTCTCTATATTTTCCATTGAATTATCTTCATAAAATATAATTAAATCGTCTACGTACATGCACTTATTTATTGGCGGTTTAATTACTGCCAACATTTGATTGATTCCTATTAAGAATAATGTGCAGCTAAGAACCGACCCCTGTGGAATACCATTATCTTGGACCTGTACGTTAGAAGTTGTAGTTCCCACTCGTACAACAAAACTACGGAATGATAGAAAACTTTTGATAATTTGCGGAATATTACCTTTAAAATTCCATTCCTGCATTTGCTTAATTATACCGTGACGCCACATTAATTCATACGCCTTGTGAAGGTCAAAACTGACGGCCACCGTATGGCTTCGTTTTATGAAGCTGTGAAGAATGTGGTTTTCGAAATACACTAGTTCATCTGTTGTACTATGAAATTTGCGAAACCCTGTCTGGTAGGTAGGTGTTAATTGTTTGCTTTCCAATAACCACATTAACCTACGGCTTATCATTTTCTCAAATATCTTACTTAAACAACATGTAAGAGATATAGGTCGATAGTTTACCGCTTCGGTGTTGTCTTTTCCGGGTTTAGCTATTGGAATTATGACCGAGTGTTGCCATTGTGAGGGGTAAGTACCTTGTGCATATATGTCGTTATAAATACCTAGCAGTTGTTCTTTTTTGGTTACAGGTAGATTTCTAAGCATCGCATACACAACCCTATCTGGACCAGGAGCGGTATCTTTTGTGTTTGCCAGAGCTTTGTTCAATTCGTTAGCAGTGAATGGGATATTGTAGTCTATTTGCATATCGGTAGTAAAACTAATGTTACTTTCCTGTTCTTGCTTTATTTTTAAGAAAGGCTCACTATAATTTTCGGAGCTGCTATTTTTCTTAAACTGGAAGGCCATAGCTTCTGCGATATCAGCGTTTTCTGTCAGTCTCATACCATTTGCTATTAGTAGGGGTGAGATAGTTTTACTTTGTTTGCCAGATATTGCTTTAGCTTTTCGCCATATTTCACTACTACACGTATCTTTGTTGAGTTTGCTAACATATTCTTGCCAGGATGTCCTTTTTGCGTTTAAAATTGTTCTACGCGTTTGAGCTCTAGCTTTTTTGAAAGCAATAAGATTTTCCATTGTGTGTTTATGCTTAAAAGTGTTAAACAACTTTCTTTTTTCTTTAACTGCGCTTTTAACTTCATTAGACCACCATGGAACACTATTCGCTTTCATTTTTCCACTTGTTTCTGGAATTGAATGTGATGCTGCCTCAATTATGCTTTGCGTGAAAGTATGTACTTTTTCTTCAACGTTTAGATCTACGTTTAGGTGGACCTTTTCCAGAATTTGGGAGTATTTGTCCCAATCTGCTTTTTTGATTTTCCATGATTTTGGTATAGCATGTTCTTGTTTTTTGATTTCGGTTGAAATGAAAATAGGGCAGTGGTCGCTACCATAGTAGTCGCAATGGGTTTCCCACTCTAATTTTAGCGCAACTGCTTCAGAACTCAACGTTAGATCTATAGCGGTGAATTTTTTTGATTTAGTGTTTAAATGTGTAGCTTTCCCTGTATTTAATATTACTAAATTGTTATTATCTATAAATCGTTCTATTATTCTGCCTCTCGTATCAATGGAAGTGGATCCCTACATGGGGGAATGTGCATTAAAATCTCCTACTATTATGTAAGGCTTTGGCAATTGACCAATCAATTTTTCCAAGTCATCCAATGTCCAGTGAGATATTGGTGGTAAGTAAACATTGCAAATTGCTGCTTTTATTGGATACTGGACTTCAATGGCTAGTACTTGCAGATTGCTCTGCAGCTTAAGTGGTCTATGCGGTATACTACTTTTAATGTAGGTAGCGACTCCACCGCTTGCTCTGTTATTGGTCAGACAGTTTTTGTTGTAACCAGCATAGCCCCTAAAGTGAAACCTTTCACTCTCTTTTAAATGGGTTTCCTGGATACAAATGCAAAAAGGACCGTGTTCACTCATAATCATTTTAATTTGGCAATAGTGAGCCTTGAGACCATTACAGTTCCATTGTAATATGCTTTCAAACTTATCCATAAGGCGATGTTTATTTATTTTTGCAGTGGCCATTTTTGTTGAAATGTTAATTTTTTTTTTCTGATATTAATGGAACTGATTGCTCTAGGAGTTTTAAGCGTATTTAAATAATAAATAAATAAATAGGTAAATAAATAAGTAAATAAATAAATATGTATATAGGACAAACACAACTATATACAATTAAGATAATAAATAAGTTTTGTAGAACGAATAAATATACACATAACACATAAAATATCACAGTCAGTTATCACAGTTGATTTATCACAGTATTTTCGGACTCGCCTTGAGTCCCTTTCTTTTGTCTACTGGTTTGACTAGATTGAGAGGTAGATGGGTTTTCATCTGAACCTTCATCTAGATTAGAGTATATCTTTCTAGGGCGACCTTTTACCCAACCAGGTTTTGCCTTTTTTTGTATTCTTCCAGTTTTCTTTATTTTAGTGGGCGTGGGCCTTTTTATCAATGCATCTGCATCGAATTGTGTTAGGTCCATTTCCTCTACAGATGTATTCTCGGAAGTTTCGTTGCTGCAATATCATTATTATTATCATTATTATTATTATTATTATTATTATTATTATTATTATTATTTTTATTATTATTATCATTATTATTATTATTATTCTGTATGTAAGTAGGTAGAGTTAAATTACTTTTTGGAAAGTAGCCCAAAGATGCCCTAAATACGTTTGTTACTACTTTAGTGAAAAGGCACAGATTCGAAGAGATATTTAGATAAATCTATGCAACCGACAAGCAATTTAGCCAAATTGGCAAAATTACGCCCACTGATGTTTAAAATCAGTGGAATTTTTACAAGGTAGATGCGAATTAGTTCCTCAACGTCAATGGATGGGACCATGATACTCTTCGGGAGTAATGGATGTAAACAGGTCAGTAGGGGTGAACCCACACGCTTTGATTACAATTAGGGAGAACCTTATTGATAATTGCCCTTTGGAATGTAATGCCACTATGAGGAAAAGACAATGAGGGAAATATAATAGTTTGTATAAAATGGAAAGACAACAGTGTAGTAACTTTACTGTCCCACGAACATAGAGTAAATCACCTGCGCAGAGCTTTCAGATACTCCGTAAGAGAAAAAAGCAAGATAGAGGACACGTCAGCCACAGCTAAAAGTTCATCAGTAGTTGTAATAAATTTATGGGTAACGATCAGTTAGACAACGTCGTATAGGCTTTCGGGCCGAAAAGTATTATATGCAAATTTTGTTTCAGATATTTGACGTCAACGTAAACAACGGATGGATGTTATTCCAGAAGTATGGTAAGAAGTTATACAAGTTAGGATTCCGAAAAACTGCTACATGGTTCAAACCACCCCTAACTACTAGTCCAAGTCAAGCTCTGTTAGTACATCAGGGGAGCATCTGACATGCAGGGTACGCCAACGATCCGCCTAGAAGTCTCTGAGAGTAGCATACTCACAGGTTTACGAGAAAAAAGAATAAACATTCTTTGGGTTCAGAAGGAAAAGACGGAGGCAACCAATACCACTCATTCTGGTTTATATGCCCAAAAATGAGAACTCCAAATGAATCGAGATGAGGAGCACGTCACCGCCGTAAGATCCGTTGGCTTAAAATAAAAATATGTTTATTGTTATTTTGGCATATAACTGTTTTTTATGCTTACAGTTTATGTAAATCAACTAATGTGTATAAGTACAGGCATGTATATAAATATAACATTTTTGTAAATAAATATAATTAATACTTTCACTAGCTGTCTCTAAAAATCCGTGCAAAGCATGGCAGTATAAGTAAAATTTTTTGGAAATGAATAAACATGGTGTAAATCGTTACACTTCGATAAAATGCGAAGTTTTTTTGTGTAAAGTTTAGGACATTGAACTTGGATATCGATTTAAATACGGGCAGTTAAAATCGAGATAGTTAACGAATTCTTTTACTAAAATTTTATTGTAAAAATGTTTATTAATTTTTGGTAAAACATTGTTTACAGGTTGAAGTTTTCCAGACATAACAGGAGATATGTTTTTGTCCAGGTATGATTTAATTAGTAGAGCTTGTTTTACGGCATCGCAAATATTGCATTATACAATTTTTTATACCGATAACCTCATTTAAATCATCTTTTACATTATTAATACAACTGCTCCGCTGTGTTTGCAGATCTCTGTTTTGGTACTATTTCTCAAAAGGGGACTTTGTTGACGATATGAGATCTCCGAAGGGTAAGAAGTAAATATAATAAAACAAAAAAAAGTTCTTTATCCACGCAACCTGATATCATGTTAGAAATTTGTCCATTTTGCAAAGCAACCGTTATACTTCAATAATTTAACAACTGTTACTATTTTATGCACAGTTTAATAGAAATAGTTAAATTATATTTATCCCTGTATAAATATTCCCTTTCGTAATTCATAAAGTTATACACCTCTCTATGAACAAATAGATAAAGCCAAGCGTCACGAATAAATATGCATCTAAAACTTAAAGCCTTTTTAATCGAAAAGATTAAGATATCAAAAGTTATTATGAATTTTATTAAATACATAAATAAAAAGTTTACTTGAAGTAAACTTTTTACTAATGTATTTAATAAAATTAATAATAATTTTTAATTACATATTTACTTTTGAACTTATTTATAACAAAACTTATAATAAAGTAAGATAGCAATTCACGCAAAACCTCATTCAATGAGATCATCCCACCTAAGAATACTTGATATTAATGTGAAAGTACAACACATTAACAACGTATTCAGCACGCAATTAACAGTTTTTTCATTGAAATTTCCAGCTGTCTCTCTATTTTACTGCCTTATGTATTTATAATATTGAAACTAATTTCCTGATATCGCATTAGCCATCCGTATATACATAAAGGCCTTAAAAATTAAATTTTTCCGGATTTTTTAAAATACGGATCTGGGGATTTATTTCGTTCATAAGCAATGTTTAACATTTTCTATGTTTTTATTCACTAGCTTTACCACACGACATACGACAATTTGCTAGTAATTAACACAACTTTCATTTAATTAAAAATAAATACGATGGTAAATATCTCGCCATTTTGTTATAATTGCGAAGCACCTCCGTTCTATCTGCTTTCCGACCCAATAGTCCATAAAATGATTAAGTTTTGTAGTTAAGAATTTGATTGATTTATTTAGTTTTCTTTTTTTTTGCAACACAAGCTTAATATAATAATTTAAGCGCTGTGGTAACTTTCTATTGGCAACAACACCAAGACCTAATTCTGCAACTGAATGGTTTATGTGGTATGTAAAAATTAAGAAGCAATCATATTTCAAGTGGATCGTGCAATTTTATGTGAATTACATGCTTGCGACTACATAACATCTTATGATATCCCTGTGAACACATTTCACGTTAAAGCAATTATTTAGAAAAACTTAATTTATCTTTCACTTATTCAGTTTCTGTTTATAATTAGAAATTTGGATATACGTTTGGCGCCTTGATTTTTAAAATTTTCATTGTTGTAGGTTTTCGATTTAATAATTAGTTCGACTTGACAGAGCGTTAGTACTGGTAAAATAAAGAATGTTAGATTAGATTAGTATAGTAATGTAATTATATCTAAAAGGAATAAAGATATATGGAGAACAATATGATGACCTTAGCTTATTGATTCAATTTCGGTTAAATATGACAATTTATATCATTTTGGATATGTTACCGATGCTGAAAGTAGCCGATACCTTATTTAGTTTAGATTTTGGGCCTACCTAAAGTGTTGAATTATCTCATTGTCTTCCAACGGTTTCGAAACATATAAACTAATATTTGTATTATAGTGAATGTATAATAGACAAATCCATCACTAAACTTTTCTGCTAGGTAGCGTTCTAAATGACAGTTTCGTAAACAAAAATAACGTTCATAACATTGCCATTGATTTGTCATTTCTCCACTTCTGCATGAATACTCTTTTTTTTTTAATTTGTAGAGAAATAATACAAAATTTTGTCTTTGCCATAAACTTGAGTCAAGAACCACAATACACTGTTGCAGAACCGTATCGTTATTTAAATGGTTCATCACTTGGATTTATCGTGTAATCGATGTTTTTCAATGACCATGCAGTAGAATTGCATGGCTTGATATCTGGGAAATATTTGTTTGTACGTTATCCATAGAATAAAATGGTGATAGGGCATTGAAAACTGCACATACTGCAATTCCCTTTACAACAAAAAAGCAATATCAATCTTAAGCTCAAAAATTGAAGCAATGCCTTGGGTTTCGTACAAAACATTTCAATACGTGTAACGATTTAATTTATTTGGGAGTTTTGCTTTAATGTAATATACGTAGGAGAGCAGTGCAAATATATAAAGTATTTCTAAAATTTCTATGTAGTAGAAATTCATATAAACGAAAAACTATAGTAAAAGGTGAGTAAAGCCACCAAATTTTCCTAAATTATAATTAAAGGTCTTATTTGTCCCGTCTCTTACTCTTAAATATCACTTAGCGAAAGCACATATTTGTCTTTGTGATGTTTCAAATAAATAAGTGTACACAATATAAATACTACTTTTTAAACCTTGCGGACAGCATACTACAAACAATATCAAATTCCAACAGTAATAAATCTACTGCATTCTTAAATATAAAGTCTTTAAGTGTTTCCTTTTTTTTTACACCCGGTCACAAAGGATGAAGTGTTGTTAGCTGTGAAGAAATTAAATAACTCATGACAGACTATTATGGTATCAATAGCCAAAATGTTGACTATTTAGGTACTCTCTTTAATTTGTGTTTTCTATAAGGCAATTTTCCGGATTCACTTAAACATAGCGTTGTTCTCCCATTACTTAAAAAAAGTGGCGTTTCTAATATTGACAATTGTCCACCTTTAACAATCATTCCTATTTTTTCAAAAATTATGGAAATTATCTTAAAGGATACGTTGCGTTGCTATTCAGAGCGAAATAATTTCATAAATTTCATTCAATACGGGTTTCACAAACATTGCTCTACTACTACCCTGGTATCATGTGATTTGATTGCGTGTCCTTTCAAATCTTAATCGATAAAATGATACATTATGGTATTAAAGGATTGGCAATGCAATCATTTGAATAGAAAGCAAAGTGTGTTTACTAATGGTAACTATTCAGACCTACCAACTAATAAACGCGGGGTTCCGTAAGGTTCAGTCTAGGGCCCGTTACTATTTATACTTTACACAAATGACTTTTTTCAATTTTTGCATCTTAATTTTAGCATTGCTTATGCTGACGATAGTTCTTGTAACTAATATTAAGGATGTTCAAGTTAGTATCAAAGCTTTCGATATTCTTAAACGTGCTAAAGGATGGTTCTCTTACAATAATTTGAAATTAAAAAAAGATAAAACGCAAATTATAAAATTTTCATCTTCCAACAGGTCCTCATCGTCAAAGATCATTAATGTTTTAGGAATACATGATGAATGTTTACCCTGGAACAATCATATTGCGAGTATTTCAGGTCAATTTTCAAAGGTCATATTCATGATAAAGAACTTAAAACGCTCAATTAGCATAAGTGCACTTAGAAGTTGCTACCATTCCTTATTTCACTCTCATTTATTACTTACTATTGTTCTGTGAGCAGAGTCCCATACAATTTTTGTGCTACAAAAAAGAGTTGTACGTTTGATAGTTAGTGCCAATGTCAGAGATCACTGTCAACCCATTTTTGGTAAACTTAAAATTATGCCACTGCCTTCTATATTTATTTACTGCACGTTAGTAGAAATACATAAAAAATAGAACATATCCACTTACAAATGGTGAGACACATCGTTATGGCACAAGATCTGCCAAAAAGTTAAAAACACAATTTTGTACACGGTGCAGGTCTACAAACAATAGTCTTAGGGTAGAATTATACACTATTATTAATCAACATTTAAAAAGTATGAACCTTTTCAACTTTAGAAAACTTATTCAATTACATATTTTAAACTATTGTTTTTATTCCATAGATGAATTCATAAAAACTCCCTTTCTGGTTTGAACATGCTCAGTATTTGGTTAAATTATGTTGAATGTGCGTATAATTAATATAAGATTGTTTGTTACATTTTTTTATGTACATTTAGTTATTTACACTGTGTGTTTTATGTACTATTTCCTAAATGACGTGTCTAAACCATATTAAAGTGGTGTATATGGGTCAATAAAATCATAATTATTATTATTATTACTATTATTATTATTATTATTATTATTACTATTATTATTATTAATAATAATAATAATAATAATAATAATAAATAAATCGGATTACAACAAAGTTAGTCAATTGACGACCCTTGTAATTTAAAACAAAAAAAAAAACGTAACACCAATTGCGATGCAATTGACGTTCGTCAGAATGGAGATTACTGTCATACTATGCATGAAATGAATAGCATAAGCTGCTTTCTTGTTTAAGATATGTCAAAAATTTAAGTAATCCCAAAGGAAACAAATTAATAAATGTTTTAAAAGGGTTGAAGAGGGTAGAAGGTACAAAAGGGATGTTTTATACATTTATGGTGGTTATAATGAAATACTTAACTGAGCTTTTATTTCATTTACATAAAATCTATGAACGTATCCGGCACTATAATGTCGTAGTTTATAAGCTCAATTTGGTATTAAATAATGAATGCCATACAAATTGCAATTAGTATGGTCGTAAAGGTTGTATATTTATCAAAAAATTATGTACTTTCACTTAATTTGCATAAAGGTTTCAGAATGTTTCATGATAAGGTGTCCAATTTAGTTGTGCTATACACTACCGATACTTGTCACTTCAACAGTGTAAAATAAAGGAGATATGTAATACATTTACTTATAAATTATAAACTAATTGTTCCATGCAATAACTTATAAAGTATGAAATAAACAAAAATATTTCTACTGTGGGGGTAGCAAAATACGCGACAATTAGTACTAAAAGAGTAGCTAACGAACAATTACATCAAAAATCCTCTCAATGATGAAATAGGTTCCATTAAATCGTCACACCGTTTGATAGACGATGAACTTTACGTATGTTACATTAACCTCATCTTGAGATATATATTTCGGGAAATGCTTGCCAATAACACCCATATCACCATATGGTGTAATTTAAAAAGTTAACCTTTATATTTGATCCGGTAGGAGCCTTTATATCAAGACCAAAAGAGGATATGCAGGATTATTCAAATATCGATCAAGAAATTTAAGGAGGTGATTCTCCATGATAAAATAATAGTAGAGTTTCATATGAATTTTTTCGAAATGTCATCGGTTTTCGAGTTACCGTCCGTAAAATTTCAGTTTTTAATATTTCTTTTTTAAAATTATTTGCTTACTCAAAATCCCATATGTGTAATGTTTGGAGCACAGACTAAGTCTATTGCGCTCCATTATGTTAGTAATAATTCAATTCGATTGTGTGCCGCTAGAGGGCACTTTACCTACAATGAAAACTGCTTTTCTGCCATACCTTTGAGCTTTGATAGCTACACTCGTTTTTAACAAGTTTTCTGAAAGACTGATGGAAGGCCTTTAAAAATACTCTTCATTTTACTCGTAAAACCTAACCGTTCACACGTAAATCGTCTTAAAAAATTATGTTGTAAATTAATTTTGCACATTTGATTACCACCAACTGTCAGGTTAGTAGGTGTCAAATTATGCTAAAGCTGTCAGTTTAAACATCCGACACAATCATTTTTGACACTATAAAATTAGTAACTTTAAATAACTAATAATGGCTACTCAGTATTCAAATATCGAATATTGTGATGTGCATTTTTGTGTTGGACGTACAGAGTTGGCAAGAAGATATTATATGGAGAGTTATCCAGATAGAAATATCCCATGCTCAAACATTTTACAGCATGCACAGGAGGTTTGCTGAATTTGGTTCCTTAAAATTTATAATGGAAATAGGGGAAGACCTAGAAATACTAGAACTGTGCAGCAAAAAGAAAGAATTCTTGAGATTACTGAAGATAATCCAGGTACCAGTACTGGAAAAATTGGGAGTGAGGTGCGACTCCGTCAGGCTAGTACAAGGATGGTAGTAAGAAGAAAACAACTGCACCCGTTTCATTCGCAAAAGGTGCAAGCATTTAGTGTACGTGTATGGCAGTATTTGAATGCAGCGTATCCTGAGCAATGGACAGGATGAAATGGGCCATTGGCATGGGCAGCAAGATTCCCAGACGTTAATCCTATGGATTTTTCTTCTGGGGCCATTTGACGCAATTCGTGTAGGCTACTCCGGTTATTGACGTTGAGGAGCTTCGTTTACGAATTATATTATAGATGAGTGCGAAACTATCAGGGAAACAACGAAAATCTTTCACGAGTTGGCAGCATTCTTTTAAGAGTGTTAGGAAATGCATTGAAAAAAATAGGGGCCAGTTTGGGAACCCTTTTTAGTTTGTTTACTAATGTTTTTTTAATTTAGTTAATTTTTTGTGTTTAGACGATTTACGGGTAAACCGTTAGGTTTAGCGAGTTAAATAAGGAGTGCATTTTTTAAAGGCCTTGTATAAGTGTTTCAGAAAAACTTATTGAAAACGAGTACATCTATCAAAGCTTAAAAATTATGGTGGAAAAACAATTTTAAATGTGGGTAAAGTGCCCTCTAGAGGCACACAATCGAATTGAATTGTTACTGAAATAATGGAGCGCAATCGACTTAGTCTATGCTCCAAATCTTATAGCGGATTTTGCGTAAGCCAATAATTATAAAAAAAACAAACATAAAAAACTCAAATTTGACGGACTGCAACTCGAAAACAAACGACATTTGTAAAAAAAAATCATATGAAGCTCCATTGTTTTATCATGTAGAACCATCTCCTTAAGTTTCGGATGGATTTTTGAATCAAGCGTCACGCTATCGTCTGGAAAACGCGTTTTAAAAAGATTAAGTGTCAAATTTGAATTACTGACTATCAAGCGCCGCAATTAGCGATTTCCTAATGAATTTGAACTAGAAGTACAGACTTATAATAAGCATAATCAACAAAGATGTCCTAAATATGACAATAAGTTTTAGTTATTAGCATTAGCCTTTTACCATTGAGTTAGGTGCATAAGTCCATCAAAATAACACCTTTAGTGTTTTTGCTGTGAATCCAGTCTCAGAATAAAGATTTCAATGGCCCGGGTTCAAAATTTTTCTAATTAATAAAAACAACAAGTGTTAGTTAATTACTGTACTTTGTCAATAAATTTGAGTTTGGTACATAAGGATAAATTAAAATGATTTTATCATAAATAATTCCTTAATACTACAATTAGATATATCAATCTATAGTCAATTGTACTAAAATAATATTATACTGGATAAATTAAAAATAATTCAACGAAGCATTTCTCCCTTTAGTTCACCCGTTTGGATAGTTGGCAAAAATTAGATGCAAGTGGAAAGAAGAAATGGCATTTAGTAACAGATTATCGTAAACATGATGAAAAAACTGTTTAAGACAAATATCCCTTACCAAGAATCTAGGAAATATTGGAAAATCTCGGAAAATGTATGTATTTCTCAACTTTAGATCTCGCACAAATTAAAATGGATCAAGAATCAATTGAAAAGACAGTTTTTTTCTGTAAATAATGGGAGCTATGAATACAGAAGGATGCCCTTTGGATTAAAAAACGCCCCGATCACCTTTCAAAGGGTCACGGATAACGGTTTAAGAGAATATCTGCATAAATTTTGTTTTTGTATATATGGACGATATAGTAGTTTTTTCTAAATTCTTACATGATCACCTATTACACTTAAAATTGATATTTCAAAAACTTCAACAATATACTTAAAAGTGCAATTTGTCCAATCTGAATTTTTACGTAAAGAAGTTGCATTCTTGGTACATGTAATTACACCTAATGATCTCAAGCTAAATTAGAACTAGCTAAAATTAGAAGCTAGTAGGAATTGTCCGTTACCAAAAACCACCGATGAAATTAAATGATTTCTTGGTTTAGTTAGTTATTAGAGGAGATTCGTACAAAATTTTGCAAGAATAGTCTAACCATACACGAAATGTTTAAAAAATGACTCCAAACTTAATTACATTGATAAATATTATGTACAGGCCTTCTCACAATCCAAAAAATTGATCTCCAACTCACCCGTCATTACTTATCCAGACTTTAATAAAACATTTCATACAACTATCGATGCTTCCAACGTAGCTATAGGAAGCTTATGATTTCAAAATGACAAACCTTTTTATTTAAGAACTCTAAGTAGTGCAGAAAAGAATCGATTGTAGAAAACAGAAAGCACCTTAGACCCATACATCTACGGAAAAGATTCGTAATCGAAACATACCATACACCTTTAGTTTGGCTCTTCTGTTTGAAAACATCACATTCTAGATTAGTTAAATGGAGACTTAAACTTCAAGCATTGGCTCATGAAATTCGTTACAAAAAAGGAAAGAAGGATATAGCAGCAGATGCCTTATCAAGAATAGAAGTAAACAGTCATCACGAAGAAGAGATTTCCTCATTATTACCAAATATAGATAAAAATTCAGATCGTCTCAAAAAATCTGACAACACACCAGAGAACCACTCCGACACACAACATACTTCACAAGAAAACCCTGTATTTGGTGTACCTATTTCAGACAAACCTCTTAATCATTTTACAAATAGAACTATTTTAAAAACAGGAGATAAGTATAATGTCCATATGGAAAGACGCTTTAACAAAATCCAACAGGTAATAATTATCAGAGCTAGAAAATATTAGAAAAATGTTAAAAGAAGTCATCAACCCCCAATTTATTTTATGGATGACAAACTTGAACAGAAATTTTTTATGACAACACACCAATGATTTGACAATGTTAAGATTATTAAAAGTAATATCTTCTCGAAGGATCTTGAAAATACAGACGAACAAGCAAGAAAAATAAAAATATCATAACAATCATAAAGGAATCACGGAAACCTATAATCAAATGACGTTAAAATGTTATTGGCCTGAAATGAAAACAAGAATTAATATTTATTAATAAATCTAAACCATGTTTAATTAATAAATACGACCGAAACCCTTATAAACTAAATTCTCAGGACCGTTACTTGGAAAGAGACCTTTTGATGTTATTCACGTGGATACATTTAGCTTCAAAGTAAGCAAAAGCTTAACTATAATTGACTTATTCAGTGGTTACACTCAAAGTTATTTTGTAAAGGATACAACAGGAATAATCATTCTAAATAAACTAAGACATTATTTTTCTCATCACTCTTACCTAAGAAAAATAGTATGGAAAGGAGGGAAAGAATCTAAAAATAAAGTTTTCCAAGAATATTGTAACATTTTTAAAATAGACCTAAATTTTACTACCAATTATAATAGTAACGCTAACTCACTAATCGAGCGAATACATTCTACGTTATTAGAAAAGATAAGAATATTAAAACTGCAAGATAAAAACGAAGACTCTTATAAGTGCCGTATTGACATACAATCAATCTTCATTTTTCCACTGGATATACCCCATTTTGATTACCCTACGGACTTAAACTCTCACGCAATTGATTTCAAAAAATCTATTTACGAAACATACAACCAGAAGAGAAAAGTTTTACCATTCTATGAATTACTATATAATAAACAGCAAAAGGAAAAAAGATTAGAAAAAATTAATGTAGAAAAAGAAAACCCTATCATTAACGAACTATTTCGCTAGAAACAGAATTAGAAAAACAGATCCATACTATGACAATGTAAATATAACCTCCATAGGAAATAACAAGATTACAGGGATTAGAGAAAACTAAAAGATAAGCCAATGTACAAAATGTTTTTATTACAAGACCACCCTGATCAAGCAGATCCTGGGTCTTCACATTCAACAATACAACAGTAATGTCTATTTAAAGAAAAGTTAGGTGTAACCAAAATCCTAAACCACTTCCATAAGTTTTATTTTTATTTTAATATAACCCAGGTAGACGTAAGTTATCTCAAAATCCTAACTAATCCAATCATTTTAGAAACAAAGGCAGATTCAAATAGTATTTCTAAGAAACAGATCGGTCTATTAAAAGAAAATTGCAAAATGGTAGAAGATCTCTTGTCAAAATTCAAAAACCATCGTTCTAAACGCGCTTGAACAAACGTTTTGAGTACAGCTACCAAATTTATAACAGGAAATCCAGACAATAATGATTTAATCGCAATTAATAAAAATTGAGACTTCATATTAACATTTAGTTATTGATTTCTCATACTTCTTACTTATATTGTTTAATAAAGTTGTGTATACTTTTAAAAAACAAGCCTTTTAAGTAACAAATATATTGAGGTCTTCGCTCCCTAAGTGCGTAGAATCTTTTATGCCAATGCAGCACTTGAAAGTCAATATCTCTTTTGATTCCAAATTCATTTTGACAGTGAAGGGTTTATCAAAATAATGATTTTGAAACTTTTCTTTGCAGGAGCCGGGTTCATGGTTGAACTCCGAAATTGACAGGTAATTCGGAGTAACTATATTAATCATTTTAGTCTACTTCTGTCGTCTTCGTTTCGCCATCGCCGATTTGCCATCGGTCGTTGGTCAAATTTGCCGTGTGCCCAATTCGCCGTACAAATCGTGCTTTTTGATGTGCTATTATATTTCTCGTATGATAATGAAGGTTTTTACTATAAATAGACTTTCTATGAGTTGATAATGAGTGTCTACTTAAAATTGACGGGCTTAGCGCATAATTACAATTTGTAGGTTAATTTATAGTTAATATGTACATATTATTCTATTTTACCTATTAAAATCGTTTTACATCTATAGTATTTTTTACGTAATACATAAATTTTCTGTCTTGTTGGCGTACCTACGAACAAATTAATTTTATATATTCGTCTAAAACATGTACCGACGGCGAATTTGACCAACGGCTAACTGTTCCTACGGCGAATTGGCGACGGCGAATCAGCGAAGGCGAACCGGCGACGGCGAATAATAAACCCGATAGGTCAGTATCTAATGCTTTCTTATTAAAATTATGAATTTTATAGTTCTTTAAATCTACATGATTCTCCTTAATATTAATGTGTTCTAGCAAACATTGTAATTTTGTCCCAATACGTTCATAGTAATCGTGATATGATTCATTCGTGAGTTGAAAACCGGTAACAAAATCGTTTTCTTATTCCTACAATCACCAAAACGATGTATTAATGCTGGTTTGACTTGTGTCCAAGTGTGGCAATTATAGATAATAAATAAGTCTCAAGCAGCACCTATTAATTTAGCGCAACAAATTTCGTATAGCAATTTGTTGAAAGTACAATTTTCATCACCTGGTCTTGATTTTTGTGAACGTTAATGAATTATAATAGGATATATTTTTACTTTCGCCTTCGTATTGAGGAATTATTTCTGTAGCTATATTTAATTTCGTATAATCCATTTATGGCTTGGTTTTTAAAGATTGAATAGAATTACTTACGTTATTTCGATTAATAGAGCTCTATCAATTCTATGCATAAAATGATCCCATGTGTAGTAAGGGAAATTAAAAGGAACTCACAAGATAAAAGTTGCCAAGGGTATTACTCGTGCTGCAGTGAAATCTTTCTTGTAGGTGAAGTGCTTCGTACTTGAATTCAGTTGAATGTGGATGCAGGAACTTCCAGACGGATTGTCGTGGTGGTAGGTTACCAATTAAGTACTAATATACACTGTTGTTGATGGTACTGTTCGCAGGGCGAATTACATTAACTCACAATTAATGTTAATAATGTTTTATAAATCACTTAGACGTTAATGTTTAGTCTAACGACTGCAATGTTGACATCGCCTTTTAAAATATTTCTTATCTAAACAAGCAAAAGACATTAAAAGTTTTAATCTTATTTCTAGGTAAGGATATAATTATACGCTACTTGGGAACTACGACGGCGCCTGGTGTACATGTAGTTTAGGTACTAGAGAACTACCCTAGGAAGGAAAATCTGAAACACTAGGCCAGAAGGGAGAAGGGTGCAACGATCTGTTTTCTGTGAAGGGTGTTCTACCCTAAATAAACCCCAAACCGACATTATAAGTCAGTAGCACCTGGTGTACATGTAATATATGCTACTAAAGAACTACCCGACAAAGAATTATGTGAAACGGTAGGTTAGAAGGGCGCAACTATATATTTTCTTCTGTGAAGGGTGTTTTACTCTAAATAAATTCCAAAACGGCATTATAAGTTGACATCGCCTGGTGTACATGTAGTACACGCTACTGGAGAATTAACCCAAGTGAAGCCTAGAATGGCATTCTAGGTCTCCGGCGCAAAAACTCTTTTCTGTGAAGAGTGTTCTATTCTAAATGAACCCCAGAACGGCATTTTAAGTTGACGGCGCCTGGTGTACATGTAGTATATGCTGCTAAAAAATTACCTAAGAAAGGGAAATATGAAACGGTAGGTCAGAAGGGTGCAATCATTTTTTTCTGTGTACGGTGTTTTAACCCAAATGAACCCTAGAATAGCATTCTAAGTTGACCGTGCCTACATGTAGTATATGCTTTTACAAAATTTTCTTATAAAGCAAAATGTGAAACTGTAGGTCAGAAGGGCGCAATAATTTTTTTTCTGTGAACCCTATAACGGCATCCTAAGCCGACGGGGCCTTGTGTGCATGTAGTATGTGCTACTAGAGAACTACCCTAGACGGAAAATGTGAAACAGTAGGTAAGAAGTGCGCAATGATTTTCTATGAAGGGCATTCTACTTTAAATGAATTCTAAGTCAACGGCGCCTGATGTGCATGTAGTATATGCTACTAGAGAACTAGAGATAGGAAAATGGGAAACAGTACCGCAGGAGGGCGCAATGATTTTTTGCTTTAAAGGATTTGGTTTCCTTAAATTAACTGGCGAAGAGCATTCTAAGTCGACGGTGCTCGCTGTAAATGCAGCATACGCTGTTTGAAACTTACTTCAAAAAAAGTAGAGAGTAGGTTAGAATGCTGCAATGACTTTTTTTTGCCCTAAATGAACGCTGTTGTAAATGTAATTGCTCGTTAATACCTAATTATTTTAAATGAAATTATTTGTAATAGCGTTGTTATCCCTTAACCACTTAAGATCACAATTAAAAAGCAAAATGTGGCCAAAGAATTCTTATTTTTTTTTAATGCCGGAAATGAAGTTTAATAAAAGACTAAAACATTAAATTAAAGTTTTATTGAAAGAAGTCAAAATTAAGGAAGAAAATCTTTCAAAAATATTTCGTTCTTATTAGTAGGAATCCAGTTATTGGTGTGCGACTCAGCATTCCTATTTGTTTCACATTTCAAAAAATGCATCATCGAAGAACAACTTGATAAATTTCATAATGTCTTTGTAGCATCTTTATCTACAGCGTAATTTAGTGAACTAGTAACAGAAAAATTAAATCTGGGGGGCTCATGAGGTGGATCAGTAGTACTTATACGATACCACGTCCTTGCTGAACTCATGTCAACATCATTTTCTGAATCAGACGACTCACTACTAATTTCATCATCTGAGGATGAAGATTCGTCAGAGTCGCCTTCATATTCTTCCTCCAACCAATTGTCACTATCAGATTCTTCAGAACTCATTTTATTATACACTTCCAATGGTTTTATGTCGATCATAAAAACTACTTTCAGTGTGTTTACATTGATAAAAAGTGCAAAAACAAACAGCGCGGCAACTATACTTCTTGAGCAACGTACACAAACTGAAAGTAGGCCGCCATGTCGCTTTGTTCCTCACAAACCCCACTTCGAAGATTACCGGGCGGGAAAGAGATTATATGTAGCTTCAGTCACTGCTGTACGTACGCTACGACTTAGTACGTGGTGAACTAAAATGAGGCAACCCAAAATTTTCCAGTCCGTAATATTACGGAAGTGGATTTTTTGTCTTATATACTGAGGTCCGTAATATTACGGAACTGGATGCTAAGTGGTTAATGTCTTATTTATTTTACCAACGCATACACGCCTATGTGTATTCGGGTAAACCAGAACCGGACGAATTACTAAAAAAATTATACCTATAATTTGATTCGACATTTATCATACAATGTATTACAGAAAAGAGTTGTTATGTAATGATACGGTAAGATATCAATACATCTTTGATGAATCAGAATATGATGCATATGACCAATTTGACCCAAATAGGACGCGTGAATCGTATGCTCCCTCTCAACCAAAATACGTTCAAAAATTTAATTTTCTGAGACATCTGTACATTGCAATAATTTACATGTGCGTCTGATTTTAATGTAAAACACTTTCGGCCTGAAATTTTAACAAAGATAAATTGTTGGTGCTGACAGGATTATTTAAGCTTGAAAACTGTTTCTGTATATTAACGAATTTATTAAAATTACTGTACTAAAGATATTCAAAATCTCAGGTATAAACAATAAATAATCAGGTTTTCAAAATCACTACGGGATATCGAAAGTGATTGCAAGTAATATTGATTTAACTTCTTTTGTAATAACCTGCGCTGCTGTCTTGTTATCAAACCGATCTTTATTGTTTTAAACCCTTGAATTTACTATACATGGCTATGCAATTCATCAGGTACGAAATTCATATATAAATAGAGTACTTTAGGCTTTATGAGTGTATGTAAATACTTAATGCTTTAAGGATTACAATATTGAAAAGAAATATATGCGAGTCTTAAAAGAATTGTGGTAGCAGATCACAGCAGGAACTTACTACTTTAAATATCCGATATGGCAACAAGTGTTTTTAGGCAATAAATTAATTAGTCTGATTGGTTTCCTGCAATAAGCACAAAAAGCGGAAGAAAGTGGCTTAGCGGGTAAAATGTGTGTAAAAATGTATTCGTAATAGTTATGCATGTATTTTTTTACACAAATATCATTATTATATTCAAAACATGTAATGAGGTTAACTAAGAGATTAACTTCGTTTAGAACCTGGAATTAGTTTGACTATCTCTGTTTGAAGCGAATGATAAATATGATATGCAAATGAGTTCTGGCAACTTGAAGTTAACTAAATTAATTGATTCCTTCAGAATTGCCAAACTAGTTTACAATTTACACATATATTAAGCCTAATAAAAAACACATTTTGGATGTTTATCGTGAAATGTTTATTTACATAATCTGCTGCCAATCGGAATGTTGAATTTTGCATATCATCCCACACACGAACAACCGTATAAATTTTACTCTAAGTGGTGCACAGTAATTGTAGAATAATTGAGAAAAAATAACTCAAGTATGCTATAAACAAAGTTAATACAAAAAAAAAATCAAATTGATATTGGCAAACTAGAAGTTTATTAGCAATAAAGTGAACATATATGGAATTGAATGTAAGATGCACATGGTTTGCACACTGTAGAGCTAATAGCCTCTTGGCCTGATAAACGTTCAGTTCACAGTAACTAACAAACGTCTCTGTGACAATATAGAAAGGTATTATGCGGTATGATCGTAAATCAGATAAAACAGTTGGCAAACTTGAAGTAATAATCTATAAAATTATGACACTCCAATACCTGTCTGTAATAGAATTGAATTTAGAGCAGGACTCTGTCAACTTCAGTTGAGGGTCTATATTTTGTCAGCATAATATTAAAGCCAGGCACACCTGCCATGATTGAGATATTTGTCAGGTATAAGAGATCAATATCCCAGTGTCATTTCAAATTAAAAACCTAAATCGTTGTACATGCTCATAACAATGGGATCAGTTAACATGACATGTTATTATTAAGTACGTTTTATAATATTTGAAATGAAATTAAAATTTTACGCCTTACTAGACATTCATAAAAATGACACATTTCTAAAATCTGATTACTATTTTTGAATATTCCATCATTTCAAGTTTCTATAACATACAAATCTTATGTTCAATATCAACGAAAATCAGAAATTCAAAATTGTTAAAATCATAGTTGCAGAGTTATAAACATTACTAAAGCTTTTACATTTGCAAAAAGTGTACCTTTACGTTAGATTGGATCCATATTAGTGCAGTATTCTCACCATTCAGCTCAATTTAAAGAGCGCTAGAAAGTACTCTATATAACAAGTATAAATTGAAAGTCTTGCAATATGTATTAACCATTAACCACACGTTTCAAAAATTATATTGGTATTAAATAATACATAAATTCACTATATGAATTTAATCTAATTGCTCGCATGAAAGTCGGAAATGGATAACGCGGAAGAATGTGATGTGTTTTCGCTAGACACATTACGAAAGCTTGTAGACCCCAATTTAAAAGAACTATAAAAAAAATTCAATTCTAGTTCTGGGAAATTAGGATCAAACATCCATTTTTGTCATTATTTAGACAGAAAGATTTATTTGAATAAAATTACAGGAACAACTTATCCCGTAATCAATTCGCTCGTTTAGGCAAGGTGAATGTTATGGACCTCGATATCCTTCATAATTGGTTTTCTATTATATACAGGTCATATATGAGAAACTAATTAGAGTAACTACAAAATTAGTTTCATATTTTAAGCTTGTATTTTGGAAACAATAATAGTGATTTTCCCTTTATTTGTATTCATTCTGTAATTTCTTAGTTATTCGAAAATATTTTACCTAAGTGCTAATGTAAATGTAACTTTAACATAACATAACCACTCACACCATTCCCTTGTGGAGCAGGCAAAACAATCCCTGCCTCTTGTTTATTTTAATTTCCAATCTTTCTTCATGATTTCACACCCCCATACATTGTCTCTGACACGCCCTTTTATTTTTAAAACTCCTTATCTTCCTTTCTTTTATCATACACTCTACTGCATTCAGTCAAGTTTTACGCGACCCGGACTTACCTCTAACTTACATGGTAAATACTTGCTGTCCCTTTCACCTTCTTTCCTGATTGAACACCACAATTCTTGATTTATTAAACTTTACGTTAACGGTTTAGGTTATCCGCATTCTCGCTTAATAAGGCTGTGTGATCTGCATAAACAAGAACTTGTAAGTTCACGTCACCAACCATTACACTATTTGTATCGGTACATGCTTGTCTAACACATTTATCCATGTATACATTGAACAACCACAGAGACATCACACAGCTTTGTCACACCCCTTGCTCAATACTAAAGTATTCACTCGCACCTCCCCTTACTCTAACACATGCCCGGTTACCGTTATATACTGCCCTTGTTCCGTTTATCAGACATTTACTTACGACATATTCGTTTAATATTTTGCACAACTTCTCACTGTTCGCTCGGTCTTATGCTTTCTCCAGATTTACAAACGTACAGTACAACTTCTTTTTTGCACTTCAACACTTATTCGATCACCGGCTGGAGAGCAACAATCTGATTAACATATGTTCAACCTGACCTGAAGCCACCCTGCACATCCCAAATCTTAGTTTGAATAGTTTCCACTCTTAAGACATGCGTTGAATAATTCACACAATCTTCGTACAAGCTTTGCACATCCACATTTTAGCATTTCACCAGTGATTTTAGCATTTTTCAACATTCCTACCGTTTTCTCAATCTCACTTAACCCAATATCACCCTCAGTTCCATCCAATATTCTTTATACATTCTCCTTATTAAATTCTTCTTATTTTCCTCACTACCGCACAGATTTCGGTAATATTCTTACCAGCATTTACTCACTTCACAATCATCCCATACTGTTTCGTTACCCCTATTCACCACTCCAGCAGCATTCTGTTTTGGGCCACGCTTGGAAATTTTAACCCATTTCAAGAAGGGTTTCTTGTTTCCCTCAAAATCACTCTGCATTTTCTCTCCTTCCGCTCCCACTTCCTCTTTACTTACACTCACTGCTCCTTCGATTCTTTGTTTCCTAATCTGTACACCTCATACATGCGCTTTGTCCCAGTCGAATTTTTTGCAGCAATCATTGCCATGTACGCGTCTCTTTTCTTACGTACTGCCTTTTTTACCTATTCATTCCACCTAGCTATAGTCGCTCTTCCACATTGTGCACCGCATAATTGACAACACAGTATTTCAAGCTTATCCACGTACTTTATTGTCTTTTATTTGTTGGTTCTACACTCCTTCATTCACATTCAACGCTCTATTCACAGCATCTGCATATTTCATTCTCTCACCATTGATCTATCAGTTTATCTACCTTAATTCTGGACGTCCGCACTACATTTGCGTTCCTCATCCAGACCCAGTTTTGCCCTAAACACAGTCTCAATACAACCAAAACGTGGTACTCTTGTATCTCTCACCCGGTTTCTAAGTCGTTCACCATACACTGTCAAGTAAATCATACTTTTAGATTCACTTATTTGTGATGAATACGTATGCACATTTTTATGCTTAAACCACGTATTAGATACAAGCATGTCTCTCTCCACATAGATAATCACCAGGCGTTCACCATTCACATTGACCCTTTGGTGTCCCAACTTTCCTAGGACGCGTTCACTCATCCATTCATATATCCCATTATCATCACTCCTTCGTTTGGCTTATGTAAGTTCAACACGTTCTCTACATCATTCCAGAAGTATTCGTACTCTAGGTATCTTTCTCCATTCACCCGTGCATAGCATGTAATGAGAAAAATTTTACGAAATTCCACTCTCATTCTAACCCAAACTACCCGGGGATTCCAATTCGCACGGTTTAACACATATTTTCACTCTTTCACTTACGATTACTCCAACTCCTTTTGTTCCAGGAATTTCAGTCTCAACTCCTGACCATAATGCTAGGATTCCATCCTCTATCTCCACACCGTCCTTTCCTTTGCGCTTTGCCTTCGACACATAGAATATCCAGCTGCTTTCATTCATTACATTCACAACTTCAAATTCTTTACCATGCATACCAACTCGCCATTCTTCCTTGTACTGCCGTCAACGACGGGGTCTGTTTCGGCCTTTGCCGCCCCTTGTAGATAAGTCGATCCGAGGCATTAATATTGTTGTTTTTAGTAATTAAATTAGCAGGCAAGCCGGTTACTAGCCAAATCATACCTTGGACGATGTAGCATTCCCTACAAACGGTATCGCCTTACTACTGGGCAGTGCTAACACTTATTTAGCCTACTACCCAGACAAGAAAGGAAGTAAGAAGTAGAAATAGAGACAGATACAGAAAAGATAAAAATAACATAAATGTGTAACTTACTGTGTAGTTTTTTAACTTACTTAATTTCAATTACATTGTATTTAAATTAGATTGTTCCCTACGCGATTTTTGGTTCTTGTGCTACTTACCGGACGGCCGTTATTTATGTGAGAAAGAAAATAATTTAAATATTATTAATTAAGATTTTCTATTACGAATTAGAGCTAATTATTTGTTTATTTAGCTAGTTATTTTTATTAGATTTTTATTTATGCTTTTCATTAGGGATTCTATCTAGTTATTTCTTTTTATCATTTAAGCTAATAAAATGAATATTCTTATAACAATGATTATGTTTGGGTTTGTTATTGAAAGGTGTTTATTGCAGGTAGATACATGAAGCATATGTTGACCGCTTACTTCAATCTTAAGACCTGTACACTTTTATGATTCACACATGGCATGTCTTGTTCTTTATTCTACTGTTACAAATACGTATTTATGATTGTTAAACGCCCGCGTTACCGTGAGAAAAAATAAGTGATGTGGTTAGTTCTCTATATTTTTGTTATTGCGCAATATTTACGTTTTTAGACAAAAGGGTGGTATTTGCGCTTTAAGTTTACTTTACAATTATATTATTCAGTCTATCCACCTTGTTTATAAATCCAACATCACAACCGGATTGACAACTGATAAGGTTATCTGTATCATGGTTTACAATAACTACTTTTAATCTGCACGACTGTGGGCCAAAAATTCAAAACGTGGCCCAAAACAGAACTCTGATGGGGTGATGAACATGAGCAACAAAATAGTATGGGAC
>JARFJB010000852.1:302500-380000 GCA_036346205.1 Vesta saturnalis
TTAGAAATTTAGTTTTAAATGCAAAATATATGGAATCTTAAAAATGTTATTTCATTATAAGACGCAACGTTCAACTAGATTTGCATTTAGCTGAATCACACTATAATTTGACTAATTATTAAGCATTCATTAAAAATTAAATGGTTATAATCAGTGAATCAAATAGTTTGGTAAGTGAAATGTAAATTTTCACGATTTAAACTGGTAATTGGGAAGACACGACCAACAAACGCAAAAATTAGTACGTATAATAATGAGTTTGGTAAGTAAATTGGAAGTTAGTAAATTATATATTATAAGTAAATGCAAATTTGATTAAAATCCTTTACATAAAAAATGCTGTAAAGTTACTAATTGATAATAACTAGTTAATTGTATTATTTAAAATAATTTAAATTGAGAAACTATTAATGTAGAATTGTAAGTGAAGACTAAGTGTATTTCACTTAAAGTTGTTTTATGTGCAATTTGATAAAGTAATTGTTAATTTAATTGAAGATAATCTGTATTAAAATTAATTACAAAATCTGACTAATAACAATCGATCCTTTTCCGTACGGTTTACATGAAATTCTAGACATATAATTACTCCATTATAAAAGTGTAATAGAGTAATTGCTTTTAATAATTGTGGTCATGAATAGGCTAAGTTTATCATACCATGCTAAATCACTTCGGAACACAAGGAAGATGGATCGGGGGATATTCTATTACCAAGAGATACTATGAACGTCTGCTTTAAATTTTTTGATGTTATAAGTGAGAGGAGAGGAGGAACAAAAGAGATCATCCCAGAGATTAGAAACCGTGTAGAAGAATGTGAATTGCGCCGGTTTGGTACAAGTGGAGATCTGTACTGGCCCAAGATGCTATCAAAGGATATAATTCAGCAGCGCAATAGCCAATGTAACACCAATAATGCAAAGAAATAATTGAAACCATTATTCTATGCTCAAGGGACAGTATGTCAGAAGTTAAGGACGGGTATTTATAAGCATAATCGCACTTTTTGAAATACTATCAACCCAGAGGTGACAATTATATTCCAGATGGGATCGAATTTGGGCCTTATACATCAGAAAAGAGTTGTCGGGAGGTACTGCTTAGGTCCGTACAAAAAGCCTACTTTATGAGCAGCTGACAGAAGATGGTATACCCATGGTAGATTTCCATTTATAACATAGTAATAAAGCCTGAAAAATTAAGATTTGAGCCATTCATACTTACAACAGGAAATTGATCGTATTTGGCGGACACAGAGCATCACTGAGTTTTATTAGCATTAAATTTACTAGATAATTACTTCCCTGTTGATTGAAATTGCCATTTCAGCTTTAATGTTTTTATTTGAGATACAAGGTAGATTACCATGATTCGTAGACTGAGGCGTATTCGTCTTTTATCAAGACAACTGGAAACCCAGTTGATGAGCATATTATTTAACCCAAACCAGGTGAGTTTGGCAAGTAAACACTTATGTCAAACTTGGTCAAACGCTTTTGAGATATCTCAAGCGACTATAGTTTCACCAGATTGTTCTTATGTTTTGTTCCAATGCCCATTGTCCATATGCAAGAAAATCACCTATCGAACCACCCTACCTAAAACCATATTGGTGGTCACCAAGAAGTTTGTTAGTTTCAAGGAAAGGGAGCAGTT
Source organism: Vesta saturnalis (assembly GCA_036346205.1). NCBI lineage: Eukaryota > Metazoa > Arthropoda > Insecta > Coleoptera > Lampyridae > Vesta > Vesta saturnalis. Next base: position 304,160 of record JARFJB010000852.1, read on the forward strand.
GCTGATTGATGGCTTTTTCATGATTTTAGACAAAATGGAAGTGATCGATTTTATCGCTTTTTTTAGGTTGAACATTTAGATGAAGGACATTCTCCAGAAGACATAGCGATCGAATAGAGCTTAGATATGACTGGTACTAGTTCGGGAAGCATTTCTTTAAGACAATAGCTGGGCCAGTCTCCTTAATGATATTGATGATCGATTCTAGGAACCTGTACCGAAAATGAATTGCTTTCATAGCGTATGAAGCAGAGTTGACTATGTTTTCCCGAATCATCAAAACAAGAGTTTAATGCAAATGAATCCACAAAAAATTGGCGTTATCTACAGAATCAGCAATTACAGATCTATTAACAGATGTCATCGAGAGAAATGAAGATGTACCAAGGTTTTTACTGATGGCTTTAGCGAAAGACCAAAATTTGCGACTACCCAAGGGAGATGTAGCTAGTTCATTGCATTCTAGTTATTCATACAACTTTTTAGCTTTAGTCATAACACATTTGCAGGTATTTCTACTAACACCTTTTTGGATTTTTGTTTAATTTCTGAAAGTGGTCTTCCTCCAGTTAAAAACCTGTATTAATTGTTTTTTTTTTGTATAATTTAAATTAATTTAATTGGGCTTTTGTCCTTTCAGAATGAATAGTTTTATACATATTTTGCTTTCGCAAAAGAACTAATGAAGTAAGTGCGTTATTTATTTATTCCCTAAATGCTTTTATAAAAACCCATTTGCGCGCCTAACTGAAACATATGTTTTAATCTTAAAGGCTTTTGACTCGGGCTGCTATGGGTTTTTGTTGTTCATCTCTATTTAAAAATACCATTTCTATTTCGAAATTGCATGACTTATTACTCTACAGCAATTGTGAACGGAGAATAATCATCATCTCATTGAATAACATTCACGGCCGTTTTTATTTTCAACGAAGTATCACTTTTTACCCAACTTGTCTAATTTTATAACAATCTCTTTTTTTTACCACAATTGAAATTATGTATGAACGATTAAACATATTCGTGATGTGTTGTGGAAGCCTTAAAATGATCGACATAAAATACTAGGATCATCTGTATAATACAAAAAGGGTATGTTAAAGATTGAGAAACAATTTATGACCTTCTGTTAGGGCGGAATATATAACTGTTTGGAGCATGAGTATTTATTATTCATTACTTATACCTTTTTAATTTGGATCTTTTATACATAACTAATTATAAAAACTACCCTAAAATAAAATCATTTACAAGGGAATTTACACGATCAACAATCATTATGAAATGCTAAAACCACCCAGAAATATATTCAACAATTTTAATTGATCCTAAGTAGAATGTGGGCAGCGCAGGTGCCGTGTACCGGACCTCAATTTATTATCGTAAGGACTAAAGTGGCTCCAGGGATCACTAACATAAATCCTTCAATATGATTAAACAAAGGTTAGGGCGTTCAGTTTGAAAAAAAATAAATCACAATTGGTAAGTATAAAGTAGACAAATTATCCACCAGATATAACTAGAAAAATAATTAAGCCAAAATTTAAAAATAAAAAACACATTTCGAAGAAATTATTTTGTAACACGTATTAACTTTACCTGTAGAGCATAAACTTAAAGGAAAATGTAATCAAGACGGGATACCCTACCCTAGATCCTAAAGGAATCAATCAAATCTACATACTACATCGTAACTGTTTAAGATAAAGGGATGGTCAGGAGTGGAATAGAGAATATTTTTCGAGTATTTGATCCTTACTGAAGTATGTGAATATTTCCACTTTAAAGCCTTAAAAGCATTTTATTTTACTTCGTTATCTCCAGCAAATAACGACATATTTATTAATCATGAAAACTTTACAGCATGCAGCACACATTTTATTAATATATTTCACGATTAATTATGAGACCGAATAATTATAGGATAAATTCATTGGCATAGGTGTATCAGTTTACGCGTCAAATGTAATACCCAAAGATGTGGGTTCAAATCCCATTGGGGAATAACGCCAAATTAATTTTTAATCTCACCGGATACTTAAAAACCCTCTTTTCCAAACATTTTCCTACTTTTTACTTTTATCAGTTTAACGTTACTAAAACAATCAGGTCTAATTTATTATCAATTTCCTTTATTGCACTTGGGTACTTTAATGTCATTGTACAAATAAAACAGTAATATTTAAACAAGGTCTCATAAAACAGAATTTTATGATATTAATATCAATTTAGCGCGATTTATGTTCATAATCATAAACACATAAGCGTGAAAATAAATGTAAATTTTACAGTTTTTATATATTTTCTGGTTAATCTACAAAATCTTAAATGCCATTTAAGTCTATTATCAAAGCTCGTTGTGTGGTTCTAATGTATACCTTTCTATAAGAACAACTTATACACTACAGAAGCGGCCAGTAGATTTGAAACATGATGAAATGTTCGTAAATACCCTATATTTATTTATTTGGTTTATAAATAGTACTAATACAACGATTAATTAACATTTTTTTAGTTCTGTCCATAACGTAAGTTATCAACGGAAGCAGTACCAACATTAACCAAAATTTTACTTTACTGATAGGTCTAAGACGTTTAATTATTCTGTATTATAAGTGTTTTGTAACCGTGGTTTCATGTTAGTTGAGTTGATCGTTTCGGAAGCAGACTCTGCCTCCGTCATCAGGTTTAGTCCTGCGAAAACAGTCCTTCTCAGGGCTAAGCCTGATGACGGAAGTAGAGTCCGCTTCCGAAACGTCTCGCTCAAAAAGGAAGAACTGTGGAAATAGGCCGATCAACTCAACTAACGTTTAATTATACTATTAGTATCTTTCATAGCATAACCATTAGCTTGTAATGGCATTGTTCAGTGGTTACATACATACAAAAATTCGTTTAGTCGTAACTACAGCATTCGTTTGACAACGTTTTTACGAAATTACAATGCGATCAAATGCTCTGATATATCTGCTTTTATTGCGGAACTTTTCATTGTTAGCCTTCGTCCATTGTGAGTGTTCTGGAATGTCATATTCACGAAGGTTTAATAACTTTTATTGACGTTCATAAAACAGTTTCCTTTTTACTGATGAGAACAGCAAAAATAATTCGGAAGATTTTGTGTGATTGACAACCATTACAGTATCACTTCCATTGTTACTGCTAAAAAGTAAATATGCTCCATTAATTTTAACAGACATAAACAAAAGTCACTAACATTACGATCAAAGTAATAGAAAAAATTGTGGTGTGGTTATCAGATGACCTTTTTATAGTAGTATTATATTGGGTTATCAAAAATAACGTAGGTCACATAGAAAACTTCTTACGTACACCACGATGTCACCACGTGTTCCACGTTAGAAGATGAGGTATCCTTAGTCGTCGTACTGCTGCTTCTAAGTTACTCATTTGGCTTACACGACATGTACGGATACAGCCTTGTTTCCAATTACTCAGTTAACCACCTAATTAATTCAAGAATTATAGAAATATATAGGGTTGCAAGTGTTATGTAGGCAACCAACTAGACAAGAACCATTTTCTCTCTTTATGGTATATACACTTTGGTTTAAGTTATTAAAGCATAAAATACGATAGAACATACAATAATACATTTAAAATGTTGAATTATTTAAATGTACCAAATATCAATTCATTTGTCAAATACGAAAATGATGGCTACTAAAATTTAATGTCTGTTGTAGTTATTGATATGGTAACCATACGCTCACCTATCAGATTTTTTTAAATAATAAAACCAATTGAATTATAATTAAAAAAGGTGTTTTATACTGTTTGCTCAATAGTTAACAGTTTTCCAAATATTCACTTACTCAGTGTTTTGCTTTATGGTTTGCAGAAAGTAGCTTTGTAGGGCTCAGTGTTTGTCTAAATTTAAATTAAAAAAAGTCGACCTTCACAAAGAATACCTTAGATATCATATGACAGATTTTAACGGTTTTGAAGAAAGAAAGTGTTTTATTCCTCTCTGTACGTCTTTTTGCAATTTCTATCCTTGTTATAGTTCATTTTTATTTTGCCATTCTCAGTATGTGGTATTTTATTTTCGTTTACCCACATCACATTGCTCAAACAGTGCATTTATTATTTATTATTTTATTATTTTATATTTTTGTAATCCTTTTTTGTTGGTAGGTTATTTTCAATGTTCGCCATTGCATTTCTAATCTTTGAGTACTACTTCAAACGGCCGCACTTATTTAATTATGAGTTAACTGGTTTGAGAGTATTTTATAGTATATTAATATTCGACCTAGCTCAAGTCGTTGGGGCGGGATACATTTTCCTGTTGGTGCTCATTATAACTAAGGCTGGTTTCACTAATCCATTATTTCAAAATAATTCTCTTATAAAATGCACTCTGGGAGCGCTAGTTGAACGAGGCTCCAGACTCCTAGAGGTTTAGATGTTAGTTCCTCTGCAAAATACCGTTAGCACATACATATATTTATAGGCCAAACTTCAATAATTAAAAAATGAATTTGAGTGTGTGATGGCAAATCAAGGTGTTCGTTGTAACAGGAGTAAGAAATTACACGAAGTGCAATAAACGTGTAAGTAATAGTACAATTGTTCGTTTAATTTATATATTCACCAAAAGGAAAAAAATAAATATGTCATACGGTTACTAAGTGGTTAGGAAAATGTATGGAATATTTAAATTATCACACACGTAGTTATCAAAAAAAAAAACGAAACCCACACATCAGCTCCTCAGGGAAATATTCCCCTCATAACAGGAAGACCACGAAAACAGCTGTTAATAGCCGACAAGCGGGCGATTATAGCCAAAATCTCAGACGTATTGGACTCGCGGAATGTTTACAATAAGAGTCTTAGAGCATGAGATACTACCAGGGAGATGAGACATCAACTACAGTCGATCAAGGACCACAGAAAAACCCCGTGCGACTATTGCAAGGCCATAGATCACATTAAGCAAGAGTGCCGAAAAAAATCTCGCTGATGACCGCTTGCATCGGAAAAAAAAGTCCCGCGAAGACCACCGGGAATTTCGAAATGCCGTAACCCTACGAGTGCTAGGATATATCTAACATATGTTAATTGTTCCGCACTGACTCTAACAGACAATTCCGCTACATGCCCCACAATCTGCGTACAAATCGATTTGTATTTAGCGTGTATTTAGATACGTTGCCAAATAAAACACTTTTGTGAACGTCAGTAAACATTCGATACCCGCGAAATGAACCTTACCCTCGTAGGCGATCGCTATCGATCACATACTGTGCCTACGTCATTGTGTGTTTAGAAGAACGTACTATTGCCATGAACTTTCTCATCCTATCAATCACGAAAACCATGCCTTGATTGATATAAAATCCTTACGAAGTGCCGGAATCGGTTCACCAGACACCGACAGGTTCGCACTGTAGCTCATCACTACATCCTTCACCCGCTTCTCGTCACCTCTGATAGATCTCCCCAGAGATCTGTAACAATACGCCCTTATGATTCCTACTAAAGGTCATTGTTTAGATACCTACATCAACGAGCTTGGAGAGAACAGGTGCACTCCGTGCCAGTCGCTATCACTCCTACACTATCCAGAGCATTTCCGCTGTCTTTCTGACACTTCACCACACAAGAAGAAGCAAAAACGCGACTATCCATCGTGAAAGTAGTAATGCGAAAGATAGCGCAATCAGACCAGTCGAGAAAGATGTCTTTACGAGTGCGGAAAAACTCCAATAAATTTCTAGCTAAAGATCGAGCGAGTTTTGCTACGGAGGGAGAACGTACCTCCTTATGATGCACGTTATAAACGCACGAGACTGCCTTTCCATAAAGTGCCCCACATCGGTTCTCACCGGCGAACCAAGATATCTTGAAGAACAAACATCCTAAATGCTGAACCATTAAGTAATTGAGGAGTGCGGATTCCCAGTAGTATTGGTGACCAAACATGGGCCTGGGCCGATCATTAAAATCGCCGACAAGACGACTAGCGCATTCGGTTTTAATCCTTCAAGTCTACAACCTGAAACTGACACACAATCATGGTACAGGACACACTGTCCTGTCCACCATCTACAGAAGAGTCACCGCGTTCCTGTAGAGTCTGCACTGGCTCCATTGATTTGCTAACCTGATCTGTAAACGAAATCAGTAGAAGCAAATCCAAAAGATTCAAGTCGCAAAAATTCTCAATGTCACCTCACGGCACAAGGAAACATACATATTCGGACTCTAATGAACTCCATTTGGTAATCCCCAAACCAGGATTGACCGATTTCGTAAAAGTTTATCACGGTTGCCTCACAGCCCGTCAACTAAGGTAAAAAAAAAACATACCATCGTATCGCCACCTGATATTTTTCGACGGGCATGAAGCAGTACGTCCTATATTACGTCCGCCGGTACCCAATTTTTCAAAGACACAAAATAAATCATCTTAAGTCACCTGTACTCCTGCAATCTCCGTTACCAGCGAAAGATTTAAGATGATAACCATCGATCTCTGTGGCCCACTACCACAAACAAAAACCGCGAGACATGGATACTTATCGTAGAAGACATCGTTTGGATAGAACTATTTGCACTCAAAAATAAAATGGAAAAACATACACTTACACTATGATTCCCGAGATACGATGATCTGTAGCAATGCTGCCCAATTTGTAAGTTCCTGCATGCAAGTTTATCATCCGCAGGTACGTGTCTAAACCTCAAATTATGTGGAACGGAAAACAAGTATGTAAGACTTCAACTGGTCATCCTCATTGGCAACAACCACCATCAATAAACTGAATATTACCACTTATACGATTTGTCTTGAATTCAGTGGGAATCCAAGCTATGGAATACATTCCCGCCTTCTTAAACATGGGCCGCAAGCTGAATATCACTGTCCCCAAATTCATGCCATCCTTCTTAAAATTAACAGTTGGGTAATGTGATGTAAACCTCGACAAGAAGAAGGATCAGGATAGAAGCGAGACACTCGCAGAGCTACTGCGAAGAAATAAGTTCCCTCAGCTACTGTATAAACCCAGTTCTCACATCAGTGTGAAATTACCTTAGGCCATACTACACCAAATATCCTATTTAACGTATGCGGTAGAAGATCACAAAAAAAACACGAACAAACCTGTTCAAATACAATTCCTCAGTAACAGCACCCTTTACTGTAAACGAAGAGGGATACCAGTTCGCTCCATAAGAAAACGTGCAAGATCCAAAGACATCCCATTTCTGAACAGCAGTTGGAGCGCTGTCCAGTCTAGAAGGTAGAGATTGCAATAGAGCTTAATACCGCTTAATAACGGAAGCACTCCGACGCTTGCACGTCCAAAATATAGCACTCGACACCCAGTACCCGATGGCGCCACAATAAAACTCTCCTCAATTGAAAATGAATAGTAGCCACTAAAGACGGCAAAGAGCTTAAACAACTAACAGGGAACAGTTCTTACATTATCTGATTATTTCCGTAAGAAGCTTCCGATGTCCGTGAGTAACGTGATTTGACTATTTCGGGCAATGAAAGAACTTGAATGTACGTCGGTGACTCTAGTTGGTTCTTTGTATAGTGTTAATTTTTAATCATTAGTTGCACGTGCGCGTATGTTTATTATTGATGTTCACACCCTCCTACAACTTAAAATAATTACTACAATGAATACATGAAACAAAAATAGGAATTGCAAGGAAACATAAGTATTTTTGTACTGATATTTTATGGCATAAAACAGAAATAGAATATGATTTCAATGTAGGTGCTATTATTTTCCTTAAGAAAGTAACCCGCCTACTAAGTTATGTTAGCAGTGTGGCTTTGTAACACCCACAAGAAATAGATTTGCTTTCATTGAATAACAGTGAATCCTATTATAACAAATCTATGATTCAGTCTATAGGTAAAAAATAGTACGTAAACGGTAGCTTGCTGTAATAATGCTTCTGTTTTAGATCTCAGAAGTCTAAGTAAGCAAGGCGAGACCTGCGGATACTAAGTTCTTTAATAGATATCTTGAAACGTGAAATATTTTGGATACACGACATTTCACTACGCAATTGCTTTTATATAATCACCCCATGTTCGAACCTAAAATTCCCAAGTACTTTATTAGAAGGGAAGTAAAAGAACGAATCGATGTACACGTCAATAAAAATCCAGTTTTACCAAGTAAGGAATGATTCGTGGGTGGGACCAAGACACATATAAGCATATTTCGTGTGATATATCGATTGTGTGACTTACTTTACGCTTTTTTAGGATTAACTTATCGGCCGCCTGTATCTTAACTACAACGGGATACTAAAAATATTCATTTATTTATCAATATAATCCCATTTTGAAGACGCACTCATAAAATTAAGGGATCATTTTGACATTTGTTACAGCGCACGAAGGCGACCACTCCTTATTATCTATCTGACGCCTTTCTTTTAACATATCGTATACGTTTAGTACTCAATCTGCGTTGGCTTCATAACACGTGTGTTCAAACAAAATCGTCACGTTCTGGACAATTTAACAATACCATCAGATGTCTCATATGTTTGCTCTTGTACACGCTTGTCATCTTTATGATTATGCATATTTATATAAGCAGGCTACACCCCTTAATTTCTATGTTAAATTGCCTCGCTTTAACAGACTGACGCTTATTTCTTGATTTTATCACAAAACTTACGCCAATAAATTGTAGTTAAACTACAATTAATCTATTTGCAAATCAATTTGAATGTATTCACAATGTTTCGCATTTTCTGAGAAAGACTAACAATATACTTGTGTTTCTTTCTAGATAATGGGTTATATTGTGTAGTGTATTTTTAATAAATTTTATTATAATTTTCTTTTTCTATTTCAATGATTTAAATTGTGCACGGTTTCATAGTGAGTTCATTAGAGCACTGTTTTTAAGTTGGTAGCAATGATCAAAACGTAAAATCACTGCTTTCATTAGATTTAATAGATTTGAATAAACTTTAATTAGAACTAAAAAAAAATTAAACCTATCATATAATAGTAAAACAAACAAACCGAAGGACTGCCTAATCACTTTTGAACGAATCAATTGTTACATATAACATAATATTCTACTAAATTTATCAATACACCAGATGAATTCTCATTCATATAAGTTGACTGCTTTTTTTTTACATTGTAGCAACAGTACGCTGTACACTAGTATTGCACGTTGTTTTGTACAGTATGTCCCAATTTCGATGGCTTGAGATAGGAAGTTGCGGTTTCGCGTTCCTATGCTACTTTTTTATGAAACGAAAGATTGACTAAACAAAATTTCCATGGCAAGTTACGTTTCCCATATACAGTGCGATTGTGAAAATTTGTAATTTTGGAATCCCCTTCGTATCTCTGTTAGCTAGTAACATAGAAATAATGTGAAAATTGATACTGATATTTTTACATAGAATCAATTGGCGTACGTCACTTTTCTACAATTATTGCCGGTTTTTTCCAAAATAACCCAAACTCGCATTTTTTAAATGGAACACCCTGTATGATTTTTCACAATTTGATTCCATTTGTCCTCAATTTTCCAAAAATATAAAAACTCTATAGTTCTTTTCAACATTAAGCTCAAAATTTACGTTATTACAAATTCAAATTTTGTAACGGTTGGCCGAGACGGAATCTGAAGTAAGAAAATGATTCGGTTGTCATATTTTAGAAGTTAGTCAGTTTATGCCAGTAGTACACCGGCACCATTCCCACCACTTTTTTTACGTCACAAGCCCCGCCCCCTGGTACACCTTGGCCGCCATGTTCTATATGGCCACGTGGGGATCGTATTTTTCACTCTTTTTTTATGGCTTCTTTTCGGAGGCCATTTTCAACCCTAGATGGAATTTTCACCCTATTTAGAGCCCTTTTGGTTGTGTTATGAACCTTTTTGTCAGTTCACTCCATTTTTTATGGCTTCTTTTCGGCGGTCACTACTACCCACTATTGTGTTTACTTAAAGTTCGCATATCGCAAAGATCCGCTTGCCACAGCTCGTAAATGTTGCTCACAATATACCTATTGCGGGGAAACATTTTTCTGACATGTTTATGAAACGTATAAGCCGCCTAAGCCTGTAACCATTTTTTCACTTCACCATATCTACCTTTACAGCATTAACTAAAGGTGTTATACCCGCAAACCCTGCCGGATGCACTGGATCATAGTATACAGCATCCATGTTATGTTCTCCACGTATCCCAATCTAGTGAAAGTCTTCTTCTTCGAAAGGATCTTCGCGAGGTTTCCCTCGATTCACTATCAGCATCGTAATTCTCACCTATAGTTGTGAGGCTCGGTTCAATGTTAGGTGATACAGTAGCATCATGTATTCGAGTATTTCCGATAAACCCTCGTGGTGAATTTATTTCTTTAATGTACGTCGCAAACTGTCGCCAGCCGTGTGGGTTTGTAGTTTTTTGCTGTCTTAACGTTTCGTGAACCAGATCGATAATGTTGGAATGAGGAATGATATCACCTTTTATTGTGACAGTACCCCTTTTATCAGTGCCTTTCTTCCTGTATGAAACGGGCAGAGTTGATACTATCTCGTCGTCTGTCAGACCTTTGCGTTTCGGCAAATCTCTAATATCATCATCATCACCGCTGATTGCTATACTAGCGGGTTGACGTAACTGATTGTAAAAGGGTTCTTTGAAGAACCTGATTGCACTGCTGCCATTTGTCATGGTCGGTCATTTTGGTTTTTAAAACTTTATCCATGTCATTACCCAGCTGCATTAATATGTTATTTTGCGTGAAATCTGGCGCTTGCAGACGCTGTATAAAATCCATAGGTAGAATAATTATCTTCTTCAGATTGTGGTCCATGGTCATTGAAACAAATTACCCAGAATTCCGCCAAGTAATGGTCGTAACAGGAGCGGTAGAAATGTACCGCCCTTCTGTACGAGAAACTGTTTTTTCTTTTTCATGGATTCACCTCTCTGTGACAGCCGCGTGTGTTTATGTTGTGAGAGTCGCTGCTTTTCATCGGCTGACAGAGTTACACCGGGTACACGACCTTTTAAAATGTTATGTGCACACTCGCATATACATTCCACCTCATTACTATCCAGACATTTCAATAAAGCGTCTCGTTGACTTTGACTTAATCTGGCTAATGCGCGCAGGATATCGGAGTTTTAGATTAAAGCATCAACCATCATATATGATGTAATCTTTATGACTGTGAGGCTTAAACCCTTTTTTCGCTTTACATACTTGGCAAATACCTTGAGCCCCGAACATGTTTGGTCCATAGCGTAGCACATCCGGTGTATTCTGTTTTAAATCGATCAATAAATATCGGTGCGGATTAGAAGTAGCATCTTGGTAGGCAGGCTCTAAAAATTTCGGGTTGTCAGGTGAAATCTGCCTTGCTAAATGCTGTATCTGTGCCCTGTCACGTGGGTTCTTAAACAAGATTATGTAATGAGCGTTGAGAGAGATATCTCGCTGTCCACGTCCTTGACGAAATATGTTTTGCGTTAAGAAAAACACGCTTAGATTTCTATGATGACAAGGGATGCTTAAATTTACCTTCCATCTCGAAACGCTAATCCATACTAAAGAGAATTCTGTTACCATCACAACTTAAATACTTGGTGAAAAAATCTGCAATCACCGGTATATTCTACCCTGCTTTATCATGCTTATCTTTTAACCTCAAAGTAATCCTATTTGTTGCTGTCTTTTAAATATTTACTAAAACCAACACGCGCAACGTGCATTAACAATAATATGTCAAATATGCCAAGTATGTCAAGTATGTCAAACATGTGAAATATGTCAAATATGTCAAATAAGTAAGATATGTCAAATATGTCAAATATGTCAAATGTCAAATATGTCAAATATGTCAAATATGTCAAATATGTCAAATATGTCAAATATGTCAAATATGTCAAATATGTCAAATATGTCAAATATGTCAAATATGTCAAATATGTCAAATATGTCAAATATGTCAAATATGTCAAATATGTCAAATATGTCAAATATGTCAAATATGTCAAATATGTCAAATATGTCAAATATGGAAAATATGTCAAAACGTCAAAAATGTCAAAATGTCAAAAATGCCAGAAATGCGAACGCCAAAAATTAAGAAATGTTAAAAATGTCAATAAGCGTGTGTTCGTGCATTTATGTCCACGCGTATGCCTGCGTTCATATGCGAACTTGCGGGGGACGTGCGTGCTATGTCTGTGTCTGAGATGAACATTTCGGGCGCGATATCGCAAAAACTTGAAAAGCGAAGCATTAATATACTTATCGTTTGGGTATAAATCGTGTATTTTTTATTTACATCTTACATAGGTTTAAAATTTTCAATTAAATGACTTGTTGGAGTTGAATCTGTAGGCTAAGGGGAAAGAGGGACAAATGTTGTTTCTTTCGGCCGCAATAACTAAAAAAAAAAACTAAAAAGCAATTGTATTCAAATTTGGTATATGTGTTTACGATCAAATATTTAGATTTTTGATGGAGTGAAGTTGTAGGCTGAGGAGTAGCAACGGTAGGTTTGATTTACCTTTGGTCGCAATATCTCAAAAAATAGCCATTACATTCACATTTTATAGAAATGTTTATGACCTAAATGCCACAATACCAGCGAAATTTGGTGAAGATCGCTAAAAGGGTTACGTAGTAGTATAAATAACACTTACAAATGTGTCTAATGTATCTTTGGTAAACTAACATACAAAGGTAATACGTAAAATGCATCTAATATACGACCGAAATAGGGCACCATTTCTTCATCCACTGCTAACTTGTTTGAAAAGGTACCAAACTGCATAAACATCTTATTGATTATGTCAAAAAGGGGCCTGACTTTAGAAAACTTGTCATCTTTGTCCAAATGTGTGTTATCATTGAAATGTAAATTCTGTTTTATACTCCGAAATTTATTCCGACTCATACACTGTTTTACTATTTGAACACCTTTGTCTTCTTCTGTGGACCAGTCATATCAATTTGTGGTAAAACGTGATACCCAGATAGCACTAATATGCCAATAAAATTTAGTAATTCTGATTTCGACAGCAAAAATTCATGTCGGTTGTTCTGTTGTGCGTATGCATTAGAATAGTTTACTATCATCTCTTGAACCTCATCATCAAAAAATTTAAAAAACATATCCAGTAGAGATATTCCACCGAGGTTGTTTACCAAATCTTCTCTAATTTCACGTTGTTTAGACAGCGGAAAATTTTTGTGCAAAAACTCACCTTTTCTCCAATTTACTTTCTGTCCTTGGTTTTTTTTGCACCTCTCTTACGTTTTGCTTGGTTATTCTCCTGGCCTAACGTTGTTTCTACCTCAATTTCCTCTAAATATTCCTCCCTTGTATGAATTTCAAAAGAACTAGCTATATCCACATTTTGTAGTTCATTTTCTGTCATATCCTCGGAAAACAACTCTTCGTCGGTCAACTCATCAACGTCGGGTGGTATATAAACAACATCAATTCGTTCTAAAATAATTTAGACCGTACTAAGATTTATCAAGATATGTATGAACCTAATATTTATTTTACCACTGGCACAACCTGCTTACCTTGTTCTTATTCAATATCGGCAACTATCTCTTCTAATGCCAGTTCCAGTTCCTTCTGTGTCAGTATTTTCGATATTTTTCACCAGAATAGTCCACAACAGTTTTTTATATGATTATTTCCAATAAATGCTCAAAAACCACCCGTTTTACGTAGAAGCACACAATAACTAACCGAACGTCTTACGATAAACAGCAATTCAACAGGTCTGCACGTGTCTAAACAACTGATTCATATTGTTTACTTATTACGCCAACGTTGCGTTCACGCAACGCAGCACTTTACTGTTAGATAGTCAATTTATTACAAAAAAGGTAAACAATTTTTTTGTAGATAACTTTTATTTCAACCTTTTTTTGATTATTTCCAATAAATGTTCAAAAACCACCCGTTTTACATAGAAGTACACAATAACTAACCGAACATCTTACGATAAAGAGCAATTCAACAGGTCTGCACGTGCTTAACCTTTAACTACTCGCGTAAAACTGCTACCATTTTACGCTCGCGCAGTGTCTCCGAGACACTGCCGGGCAAATACTATTTGTACGCGCCTATATTGAATATATTCGGTTAATAAAAGGTCAATATGATTTTAATAATGTTTATTAGACTTACCTTAATATAAATAACAAATTTAAGATTATTAAAAATACAAAAATAAACAGTGTATATAAATAAAGAAATTTTCACGGAAATAAAAGAAGATATTGGAATTTCATTAAGTCTAAACAATATTTTTATAGTAACATATAATTCTGTAATATCTAATCATAATTCAGATATGACCATCATTGTTTGTATTTATTTGAAGTCGAGTTCAATGCATAAAACATGTCATAATCATAATAAATCATACAAATGTTTACACATATAATTATTATCAGAAAACATCAATAAACAGCGGTTGCTTTTTTACTATTCAAAACACTCAACACGTACATTTCTCAAGTGCTCTCCGCATGCATTATGGTGACACTTGGCACATATTTGTTTACTTGACCTGTTTTTTGAATACGGACAAAACGCACATCTCTTTCTTTGACCTGAAGGTGGCTCGGCTATTGGTTCCTGGGGTATATCAAGCTCCTCGTAGACGTTTACGAATTGATTTTGGAATATGGGTATCTTGGACACGTAATACTTGAAAAGGCCGCACTAATTCTCTCGACAATTGTTTCAAAAAAGCACTTCTTTCACAGGACTGCCCAGAATTAGCTACACATAGAACACGCGCATTTATTGCTGCTATATTTACAAGGTGAAAAAATAATACTACAGGCCATCTTCGAGTTCTTCTACCCACGTTACATGTAGCACACAATTTATCATTTGTATTTACACCACCCTTTGTGCTATTATAGAAGGTCAATATTTCTGCCTTTTTCTGTTCACCTGTTGACTGATCTATAGAAGAATCATGGTGAAGTGTCGATAATAACAAAACGACTTTGTTTTTTTAAGGGTATACGATATTAGTGTCATATCTTTTCTAAATCCAAATTTTGTTGAATACAGTTCTCTATCTTTTGTAGCTTGAAACTCCGGAGGAATTTCCTTGTTATTTTTACGAATGGTTCCGACTAGTGTTAGCTTATGATTTTGCAATAAATTTTGAGCTAAAGGTATACTTGTATACCAGTTATCTACAGTGATGTTCCTACTGCTTCTATTTATGGGCATAATGAGGCGACGTACGATTTCTTCAGGAGTATTTGATAGAGCAAATGGACCGTCGGGTTGTTTGCCAACATACACTTCCATTTCGACACAGTAAAAGTTCTAGCATCGATCAGAGCAAATACCTTCAAACCATATTTATTGGGTTTTGAAGGTATATATTGTCTAAAACTGCAATGTCCGCGAAAACCGATCCATTGTTCATCGACAGTCACATACTCGCTGGGCCTAAATACACTACAACACTTGTCCCCAATTGTATCAAATAACTGTCGAATGGGGGCCAGTTTGTCTTATTTCAGTCTCTCAACCCGTGTGCGCACGTCATCAAAACGAAGGCATGCGAGAATAAATAGGAAACGGTTGTAAGACATTATAGAGCTAAAAAAATGATGGCCAATGTCTTCTTTAGCAAACAGATCTTTATAATTGAGATGTGAACTCCGCAAAACACCATACATTATTAGCAATCCTAAAAATGCCTCCATCTTCGCCTTAGTCACATTCCTTCCATCACGACATCTGGCATATTGACCTACCACTTTGGTGTTTATGTATATATTTGTGTTTTCAACCAAAATGTTTATAGCATGATCACAAAATAACACTTTAAACGCTTCTAAATAGTCGGTAATATTTCTCACTTCAATGTGTAATTATATCTTGTTGTCGTGTTTTTGATGATGCTGGAGGATTCTTTGCCCATTTGAATATCTTGTCCTTTCCAGTATATAAATTTTCACATGATGGTCCTATATCCACTTCTTCAATATTTTCTGCTTCATATTCTGAATCACTGTCGTGTTCACTGTAGCTCTCATGGTCTTTCCCGATTTCATTATCTAAGTCCTGTGGTAGATTTCGTTCTTCTTCGATTTCAGCTACAGCTTCTTGAAGTAAAAACTCAAGTTCATTTTGAGTTCATTTGGGCGACTAGCTTCGTATTTGCTGGTACTCGCCATAACTTTGTGCGTCAACAGTATCTAATACACTAAGAAAAACACCACTAACTTGTATCGCAGGTGACAAACTTATTTGAATTAAAAATTGAAATTGTTTCAAATATGTGAAATGTACTTACATGTACACGATTCTAATGTACTCTGCAGACTAAAATATATGCTGCTTCAAATAAGAATGCAAGTTCAACATAACCATTCGAAAAAATCAAACATCGTTCAATGTTTGTGTAATTCATCACGTACGTTTATTTAAAAATATGTTACGTTCTTCCTCGCGCAGTGTCCAGGAGACACAAAAATGTTGCAGTTATACTTACAAGTTATTTTCTCCAAATGTTTGGATATGGGCATGAGAGAATTGAAATTTTAGAGTGTTTTTCAAAAGATTATGATTAAGGAATACATACAGGGAAAACATTACAATAATAACAGAATAAAAAATAGAGCGAGTTAAAGTTGCGGCAGTGTCTCCCAGACACTGCGCGAGTAGTTAAAGGTTAAACAAACTGAATCATATTGTTTACTTATTACGCCAACGTTGCGTTCACGCAACGCAGCACTTTACTGTTAGATAGGCAATTTATTACAAAAAAGGTAAACTTTTTTTTTGTAGATAACTTTTATTTCAACCTTTTTTTAACTGTCTATCAAAAGTAATAAATAGCAGCTGGTTATAACTCAGAATGCAATATTGGTTCGAAAAGTATTTCGCTCATAAAATTGAAAATTTGCCCGTTTTCAAGTAAACAAAATTTTAATTAGTTATTTATAAAAAATGCCTAATTTTTTTACAGTTTTATTTAACATTGCTATTCACAAGAACATAAATATATGTTAGGTAAGATTTTTTACTTACACGAAAAAAAAATAAAAACTGTGGTGTTGCGTGTACGCAACAGTGGCAGGTAATGGGTTAATATGCTCGTATGTCTGTTGAATGAATTTAGTCGTTAAGTCCAAGCATCATACCAAAATATGGTCCCCAAAAAGAGTGGCTATATAATTTGTCTTTCTGCCACAATGCCAACAAATAGGTTACCTTTGGCCGACGATTACGTCTTAGGGATCGAAAAGTGATAAAATCTTGTCTTTCCAATGTTTTAATTTTTCAAACAATAAAGTACTGAAAATGTTATTTTAACTAATAAGATATGAAAGATTCACATTTTCAAGAAAAGGACTATAGCGATTCCTACGTAACGATTTGAATTTCAAACTTGTCTTAAAAGACCGAAAACCGCCGCACTCACCCTAAGTTCTATGAAATTCATTTGGCACTGGCAGGTATATCCTTTTGTAACAAAAAAAATGCAAAGATCCAACCCACAGTAAAATAAATAAACACGAGGTGCCACCTGTTACATTAGTACCTGCTGATGAAGAGTCGATGACCATAAAATATTCTACAGAAACAAAAAAGTGGGTCAATATGATATGGGTTATCATTCTAAAAAACCTAACAAATTTAATCCTCTGCACTCTACAAATATTTCTCATTATAATTCATGCGGGAAAAATTATAAAGCGGTTAAATTTTATAGGAATTATTTCCAAATTATTATTTATTATGCAAGAGACGTCATGCTTATTCATGTGTTGACCATTCCTTTTAATTTAAATATGCTTGTAAAGGAAAATGCTTTACAGAAATTTACAATTTCATACAGATCTTTAGAGGGTGAGTAGCTATTATTTTAATGAACATAGCGTGGTTTGTGGTAGTATCTAGTAATTACAATATCTACCTCTGGCAATAGGTTGTAAATGTCAGATAAAATTCCAGCTAGTGTACCATATGGTCATATACTTAAACCCAAATGATACAACTATATGCAAATTATACAAATAGAAATACTATAAAGTTTCTTCTAGATAATATCGTAGTATTTTACGGTATGATTGTTCTTAATGATTTGTTTTCTTTTTTTTACGTACTGATTGTTACCTTGGGAAGACCTCAGCATTCCGAACTCGAATTATTCAGTTTAAGATGAGACATTTCCGTGGGCGTCGCTCCGCATTCTTCAGACTATACGAACAGCGCCACTGCCAAACAGATTTCATAAAAAAAGGTTTTGATATTGTGATCTCAAAGAAACGCAGATTTAACTGTATTCCAAAATTTATAGATGATGATTAAAATCGTAGGTGTACAATTTCTAGGAAGCAATATGTACACTTTTATATTTATAATTATCACGATGTATGACAACATGGAGTAAAAGAAACATGCGCTTGAGTGTCAAGTAAATGCACAGATGACACATTTACACCTACTAATTTATACTTGTCTGGTTAATTATTCTTTGTATTTGATGTTTGAACTAGCTTGATCTTATATATTCAAATGAGATAAATGACGAACATTATTGTAAAAGTCTCTTTCTTAATAACAAAGACAATTTTTGAAAATCTATGCTAACAGGAAACTGGCTTATTTAACAAAGATGTTTTAAAATGTTAACATCGTATTGAATTTAGCTTTAATTTCAAAAGTAAAGAATGTTTAACCATCATTGTTAAAAGCTAAAGTTTGGTAACGCGTAAATTATTATTTATTCAAGCGGTATCTTTAAAAGATTAAATGGTGAAATAGTAAATAAACATTTTTTAAACGGAACAAAACAGTTATTGACCATTTTAACAACACTAATGAAGAAAAAGGAAAGATTGAACTCAATGAACGAACTTGTAACCTTAAACTTAAATTACATACAAAAGTTCTATACTCAGACATCGTTTTTTTGTTAATTTTATAATATTGTCGAGAACAAATCAAATCACTTAAGGAAAGCTACCCTAACTCATTTTTTATAGTTTTGGGATAGAGCAAGACGATGTTTTAATTAATCTAAAAAATTAGTGTTTTCCATCTATTGGTTACAGCATTAATTCATTTCTGCTTTCAAAAATTTCAATTTTTCATCTTTGCATGGTTTTTGAATGAGTTAGTGTATTATTCCCGGTAAAAAAATTGGGAATATACTGGGTGATTTCTAACCTACGGAGGGAACTGAAAGGGCAAGTGGAAGGATCAAAATAAAGGCGCTAACATAATTCAAATTTGCAATATTTGAACGTTAACTAAACAAAGTTCACTTAAAATTTTAATAAAACTTTTACTACTACTACGGCAAAATACGTGGTATCTGGTCGAATCTTAATGCTGTTCACTAACACATGAACAAGTGCAACCGGGCATTCTGTTTCTATCAGAAACACAAGTCTCCCCTAGAAGCACTGATTCGGCTGACCTGCAATTTCCCAGATACAACCTCCAATCTAACTTTCGCCTTAAAGGGGGAGTATGTGCGTATGCCAAGGACAACGTAGTTTGTAAGAACTATGTAGTGTTTTAAATCAGCTAACTGGAGCGGACTGCTACATTTCTTTGCAACCTTCCCTTGGAGTGAGCATTGTTTTAAACGGTCCTCCTCTTCAAATATTGCTCTTTCAATAATGATGTTATCTTGATGGGTATGGAGTTATACATTCCCAAAAAACATATTCGTATAGGTCATGTCCGTTCCTAACCCTGGTTTAATAGGGCTTGTACTAATGCATTAACGCAAAAGCATAATCTCTATACCAAATGGAAATCAAATAAATCTGTCGAAAATCACGTCGACCTTATTGACCTTATAGTTGCAAAAGCATCATTACCAAGTCCCAAAAGATGTTTAAAGAACTCAAATGCAAAGAGTTAGTTTCATGTCCTTTGGGTAGTCATAAATTTTCGTCATTAACTAAAGCCACCAGTAAATACTTTAGTACATCTTCCTTTCCTACATGACGTCTCGCGACGGAGCTGGAATAGCTGATCCTGCTGGCAAAGCCAACCTCTTTGTCGATTACTTTGCACCAAATTCATGTCTGAGTGATTCTGGTAAAATTGTGCCGTCGCCCAATTCTACCACATACGCTTTAAAACAAATCCAGTTTCGATACAACGTCCTAGAATCAATTATCAATAAACTCGACTCAAACAAAGCTATCCTCCTTAAAAGATACTACCCCAAGCTAGTACCTGCATTGTCCAAACTCTTTTCGATCTCCATGTCATCTGGAAAGTTTCCCTCATCGTGGAAGCTTGAAAATGTCCAACTTATTCCTAAAAGGGCGATAAAAGCGATCCATCAAACTATCTACCAATAGCTATCACTTCCATTCCATCGAGAATCGTAGAAAAAGCAGTCAACTACCAACTACTTTCTTCCTCGAGTCCAATAAGCTCCTAAACGACCACCAGTGTGGGTTCAGACAGAGCCGTTCAACAGGTGATCTTCTTTCATATGTCACCAGACTAACACATTAGAGAGGCCCAGTAAAACAGTCGTAGTAGCTTTAGATATTTCGAAGGCTTTTGACCAGTTATGTCACAAGTGCCTACTTACCAAGCTCACTTCGTTCGCTACGCCCATCAATTGGATCTCCAGCTTTCTTGACAAAAGAAGTATATGCGTTGTCCTCGATGGCTTCTTTTCGAAAAAAAAACTACTGTTAACCGGGGATACCCCAAGAATCAGTAATAGCTCCCACACTTTTCCTGCTATAAATATGAATGGCTTAGATCGCAAGTTTTCAAACTTTATTTCCATGTTAGGGATGTCCGTATCATCGAACCCTTCATGGGTTGACACCTTTTGCCAGCCAGCAAAACAGCTGCGCACGTAAACTGGGATCTATATAGATCTAAACATTACTTCACACCGCAACAACTCCTTTTACTATATAAGGCTCATCGAAATACAATTCCCACCTCTGGGTCAGTGCTCCCCCAATACGCCCTTAACATGTTAAACCGCATCCAAAAAAGAGCGATAAGGCTTATAAATGACCAGCCTCTGACTTCTGACCTACAGTCTCTTGAGCATAGAAGAATAGTTTCGGTTCTTTCGTTGTTCTATCGCTATTAGCATAACAAGTTTGCCTCCGAAATACACTCCTTAACACCTTCTCAGGCCATCTTCGCTGGGAACACTCGATTTGCCCATTCATACCATAATTACGTACTCAAAATTCCATCTTGTCACTTTTCCGCACGGTGACCAAATTGTGGAATGCGCTATTCAATTCCTGTTTTCCTCTAAACTTTGACAAATTTAAGGTAGCCGTTCATAAACATTTCTCGGCAGCCTAACAATATCCCTAAATCCTCCCAGTGTACCTGAATGCTTTAGCGTGTTAGGCAAATATTAGCGCGTGTAGAAATACTATAAGTAAAAAAAATAAGATGGAAGTTGTGGCTTTAACTTATAAGAACTTAAAAAACAACTTCATGTTGACCCCCTCTGCTTAACCTTTCAGTTTCCCCCGTAGGTTAGAAACCACCCTGTAAATAATACCTACATCTTTTATGAGACGAGGATGTATTCATATCTAGTTCCGTGTATAAAGAAGATATTGCGTTACCATAGCAACAAAGAATAACTTATTAGAAGTGTTAGTGTAAAGTTTGGCGTCAAAACGTAAACCAGAGTAGCGCAATAAAATTTGAAAAAAAGGATGTCGATCGAAATTGTAAAAACTGAAAAATTGGAGTATCGAGTCATCACCAAGTACCTGTATTTAAAAACGTTAAAACGTAAGCAGATTTACGAAGATATGCTCAATATTCTTGACGATCAATGTCCTTTGTATGCGACCGTGGTAAATTTTCCATTGAAGACGAAAACCGATCGGGAAGGCAAGTTTCGGTGTTCACCCCCGAAAATAGCGATTCGGTTCATGACATGATTTTATCAGACCGTCGAATTGGGCTTAAATGAATACCTGAGGCACTGAATATTTCATATGAAGGCGTCCATTCCCAAATGTCTGAATATTGACCAAAAGCGTTCAAGGGCAGAAGCAGTGCGTTGGATCCGATCGATGCAGACTTCTTAAACCGTGTTATTATTACGTATCAAACTGCGTAAATTTCTACGATCCAGAAACAAACCAGTAATCGATGTAACGAAGACATTCTGGTTCTCCATGGCCTAAGATATTTCATGTTCAGAAATCTGCTAGAAAAGTTTTTGCTTCAGCTTTTTGGGATTGCCAAGGAGTAATCATGATTGATTTTCTGGATAAGGGTAGAACAATAACTAGTAATTACTATTCGACGTTATTGAACACTCTACGAGAAAAAATTATGGAGAAAAGACGCGAGAAATTGTCCAAAGGTATTTTGTTTTTGCAGGACAATGCCCCTGTACATAAATCGCATGTTGCCATGCAAAAAATTCGTGATTTAGGTTTCGAATTACTCGTCATTATTCATCAGACCTGGTTCCGTCCGACTATTATGTCTTCCCTCAAAAAAAGTCTAAAAGGTCGTAAATTTTCTTCCAACGAAGAGGTGATAGAAGCTGTGGAGGTTTGTAGAGCAAGATAAAAATTTTTTTTTGAAAGGTTTAGAGGTGTTGTAGGTTCGTTGTAATAAATGTATCCAATTAAGCAGAGAGTATGCTGAATATCAAAATACTTTGACTTCCATATTTTTGTTTGCTTCTATAATAGGCTAAGAATTTTTCTATTCACCCTCGTATATAAGATTTAATTTACAAAAGTATTATAAACAAACGTTATCATTCCAATTTTTCATCTTCATCTTCAGTATTTTGCCTTCATAATTTTCTGTTCTGCCAGACTGTCGAATCCGCAATACATGGCAGGTAGGTAATTTATAGGTATAGCAAATCCACGGGTTTTTTCCTATCTAGTGATAAAACATTGTTGCATAATTTGAGTGAAAATGTATCAAT
Source organism: Vesta saturnalis (assembly GCA_036346205.1). Lineage (NCBI taxonomy): Eukaryota > Metazoa > Arthropoda > Insecta > Coleoptera > Lampyridae > Vesta > Vesta saturnalis. The sequence continues at coordinate 327,134 of JARFJB010000852.1, forward strand.
TGTAAGAAATGGTTAATTATTTATTGTAGACTTTTATACATTCATTTTTACTCGTAACTTACGTGGGTATTCCCAATGCAAGTCAATTCCTTGAAGTTATAGGTATTGGCAAGAGGTATATGATAAACAATGCAACAAAGATAACAATTACTGTTCTGCATATCTTATTTTTAGGTGTACTCATCGGGGGCCCCCCGGCCCTTACTTTATTCTATGGTCCATTATTGATATGTTAATAATTTTAACTTCTTCAACTGAATATCGGAGAGTAACAAATCATGCTATTAGTGAAATAGTGTTGTTTAATGGAAGGGGTTACTATTTGGTTGAGGGTAGAAATTTCTTTATTGAACTAGAATGAATGGATCTTTCTTCTAATATGAACTTTTTCTTCTTGACTTAAACGTTATTTTTTTTATTCCTATTGAACAAGCCGGTTCTTTCAAAAAATCCTTTTCTTGTTCTTTTAATAACCTGTATACTTCTGACTTCCCCACTCCCGTCATATTAAAACACATTTCTGTGGATTCTGTTGGATGTTGATACTTTAAGGCATTATGTACATACAGAATGATAGTTTTTTCATTCCCAGAGAGAGAACTAAGTTTAAAAGGTTTCACCACCATTTACAACCAAAACTCGACAATAACTGAGCATTTTAAAATGCTTGTATTGAAATAACAAGTGTGGTAATTGCACCTTAATGCAACCCCCATTAAGTGAGTCATACTTCTAATTTAATTAAATAATAGTGTAATGAGTGCTTTCTAAACTTATCCAAATTATCTTGGAATTTTGGACGTTTGTATTAATTCAATCTCAAACAATTTGTACGTTACTAACAAAGATTGAACTGTCGTTTCATTTCTTATTTATGAAATATCTAAATTTAAAACAAAAACATGATAATGACGTCACACGTCACAAACAGTTTCTCTGCTAAAGATTGAAACAGATTAAATGCAAGTTAACAGACATTATTTGGTTACTTAAACAAAGATTGGTTGGAGAAAAATCGGAAGATGCCATTTTCACCACCATTTACAACCAAAACTCGAAAATAACTGAGCATTTTGAAATGCTTGTATTGAAATAACAAGTGTGGTAATTGCACCTTAATGCATCCCCCATTAAGTGAGCCATACTTCTAATTCAATTAAATAATAGTCTAATGAGTGCTTTCTAAACTTATCCAAATTATCTTGGAATTTCGGACGTTTGTATTAATTCAATCTCAAACAATTTGTACGTTACTAACAAAGATTGAGCTGTCGTTTCATTTCTTATTTATGAAATATCTAAATTTAAAACAAAAACATGACAATGACGTCACACGTCACAAACAGTTTCTCTGCTAAAGATTGAAACAGATTAAATGCAAGTTAACAGACATTATTTGATTACTTAAACAAAGACTTAGAGATTAAATCACTTAATTTGTCTTCTTTTTGTATGTATTAATAGATCATAAATACAATTGCAAGTGTATTGTAGTGAAATATTTTATACGAACATGAGAAACAGAAAAGTCATATATTTTACAGATCTTGTAGTATGCTTTTAATAAGTACGACATTAACCTGTCGCTGTCAAGATGATTTATTACGATCTGATATTATGGGACATACTACAGCTAGTGTGACGTGACATAAGTATAGGCTTGCCCGGACACATAACTGCCGCTAAGGAGTTTGGGTCCCCAAGAATCGATATCAGCGTACAATGTTAGTTGGTCGCCCATTTCATACTTTATGTTTGGGACCTAGACATTCTGCCGAATTCCGAAAACGCCGAATCTATATTTTATTGACTCAAAACGCCGAATTTGAACAAAACGCAGAACATTTCGCCGAATACTCCCATTCTGACGAATTTTAGAGTTTTCATTACACCGAAAAAAACAAAAACGCCGAACGGTATTTAAGACATTCCGCCGAATGCCCAAAACGCCGACACTTCATTTTAAAAGGCCAAAACGCCCACGACCATTTCCCCGAATTATTATTATTATTATTATTATTATTATATTCCGACGAATTTCAGTATTCAAGCATTACACCGAATATGACAAAACGCCAACGACCATTCCGCCGAATGAGGCCATTGCGCCGAATTTTAATGGATCATTACGCCGACAATGACCAGAGCTCCGAATGATGAAAGCGCCAGATGAACAAGGCAACGAATACCCAAAGCGCCGAAATCCCAAAACGCCGAATTCCCAAAACGCCCATACGATAATTTTATAGGTCCAAAGTGACGAAACTTAATATTATAGGATTAGATGCCCCCGCTTATGTACATATCGTTTGGTTTAATGTACCTTACGTTATTATAGCCACGTGTTTAACTGCATAATTATGTCAATTTGATACAAGTGCGAGTAGGGAAAATATTAAGAAAAAGTAGGTAATATTCAAGATCATGTTTAGCTAGCCTTTCCACATGAAGGACAAATTATTATCATTAGTTAAAAAAATTTAAAGTTGCGTGCGCGTGCGTACGTTCATGAGCGTGGCCGTATGTGTGAGCGTGTGTGTGGGAGCGTTTGCGGGGGTGTACGGATGTGTGTGGCCGTGTTAGAGGGTGGGCGTGCGGTGTGCGAGTAGGTGCGCGTATGTGTAGTCATATTGGTCGGCGCGTGGGTTTGTGTACGTGAGTGGATGTGGACGTACGCGAATAGGCAAAATATCAGGTTCGCGGATACGTCTGAAACTCCAGACAAATTTCTGATTATGCACCATTGTGTCTATATATATATATATATATATATATATATATATATATATATATATATGAACATTTATCCATTACATCAAGCAGTTTTTGTTTGTTTGTGTACTGTTATATCAAATTAAATGCCTGGTATGGTGGAGTTATATTACGTTGCGTACGTATTTGTAGTACAAAAATTAATTAAGTGAAGACTTATTATGGGTAATTTGTTATTTGTATCTTTATTTTGGCTAATCGCATATTATTTAATGGTTCTTCATTATTATTAGGTTAATGCTGTTCAAAAACATTATATGAAAAGAAATAAGTTTTTAGAAGGATGGATCCTGAACAAGAAAAACGCCTTCTATATCTTTACGACGATGTTGATTCTATCCAATATGAATTATCTAGCTCTGTTGGTAACCCATATTCATAAAGAAAACTTACCTAAAATTTAATTAACTTCAGAACATATTTACACATTATCCTATAAATTGTATACTTTTCAAGATATTCTTGAAATGTACTTTAAATTTATGTATAAATTACCTTCATTTATAAACCAAAATAATATGGAATTTGATACAACCGAGACACTAGTAATAATTCTGTATACGGAGCTTTATTAACATCTCACACGCGTGCGCATGTAAGTACATACGCACACGCGCACGCAAGTAAGCACGCACACACACACATGCATACGCAGGCACACACACACACACACGCACACGCACATACACACACACACACATACATACACACGCACACGCATACACGAACACGAACACGAACACGAGCACGAGCACGGATATGGACACGGACACGAACACGAACACGAACAAAAACAGGAACACAAAGCCGAACACGAACACGGGCAAGGGCACAACGACTAACAACACAACACACACACTAACACTAACAAACCTAACCACTAACACTAACTAATCTAACACTAACACTAACACTAACTAACCTAACAACTAACCTAACCTAACACTAACACTAACACTAACACTAACACTAACACTAACACTAACACTAACACTAACACTAACACTAACACTAACACTAACACTTTAGTAGGAAATTACCATAAACGTTTACACAAAGTAGGGCTAACTCTAACGCTAACTCTAACGGTAACGCTAACGCTAACGCTAACGCTAACGCTAACACTAACACTAACACTAACACTAACACTAACACTAACACTAACACTAACACTAACACTAACACTAACACTAACACCAACACCAACACCAACACCAACACTAACACTAACACTAACACTAACACTAACGCTAACACTAACACTAACACTAACACTAACAACTTTTTAGTAGGAAAAGAAATTACACAATAAAACGTTTACACAAAGTTGGGGTTGCTTTTACACTATAATATAAACAGAAGTGGACAATAGATTATTAGAAGTAATAGCGAGATATTTATTTTTTATGATATAATGTGTGGATAGTGTGTGGACACATTTTAAGCTTCAGAAATTAAAGAAAGGATTTCTTCAATGGCTGAAAGCCTTTTACAGGGACGTTTTAGTAATGTATAAGGTTAATTAAAGGTTATCGAATAGTTGCTTCTTTAGAGTGATATGTATATTTGAAAGATAAAAGGAAAACTATCCAATTTTATTTTCATTCAAGGAAATGATGATTACGGTTTATATTTCTGATTACTTGTACTGCAATAAATACGTTTCTAAGAACTTTTGCTACAAAATTCATTATATTAAGTTGCAAGGGTAGCTTAGTGATGTCCCTCTCAGGGCCAATATTCAGATACACTGCAAATACACAATAGACTAAAACGGTTTGCATATAATTAGATTTTATAATTTAACTATTTGCAAGTTAATTAACGTTTCGACTTGAAAAGTATACAGAAAGTACTGTTGATGTCTCACTATTAAAAAACCGCAATCCCAGCATAATTATTACTGTAAAAAGCTGTAGTTCCCACAGAAAATTATATTAGTACTAATTATAGCAACGTGTGGGTTCAACTTGTTCTAATGTCATTATTTACAATAGTCCTTGCAAAACCAGTAAACATAGTCTCATATATTTACGCATTAGATTATCGGGGAACATGCAGCTGCTAATTTAATTTGAAGTTTTACGTTTATTCTATTACTGTACCTACATTTCCATTAAAACTTTAGACGCTTAAGACAAAAAATATAACACAAAGATAAATTAAAGTTTTGTGTAAATTGCATTACTCAATGGCGCAATGAATTACCTAAACACAAATACCATAATTATAACATTACTGGATAAACAAAATAAATTGGAATGTGATGAAATTTTTTGGTGATTTGCTATTTATTTTTATTTGATTTTCAAAGGTTACTAGTTCCTGTATTATTTTATAATTTCTAAATTCATACCGTAAAAGTTTTTAACATAAACAAAGCAGAAGTAACGTTAAAACCACAAATGAAGAGTTTTTAGTCAAAATAAACTTAAAAATTATTTATTCTTTGTATGTTGGAAAAAAGCGCGCAGAAGTCATTTTTGTGCTAATGATACCTACCTGCCTGGTAATGATTGTAATGTATACTAAAGCATTTGTTACCTTTACTTTTTACATTCAAGTTAACGAAATACCACTATTTTTAATGTTGCTGGATAGTTTCAATGCATTGCTATCATTATCAAGACTTTTTAAGATGAACGAGGTTATTATGCTTGATATACGTGTACGATTTGTCAAAGAATCAATTCAAGCTAGTGTCGTGTAGGTTTACTAAAATAAGCGGTTTGCCAACTAAAATTAATCGACAATGTCGTAGGTCTTATAAGTTGCAAAATAGCTAGAATACAGCTTCAATATTTACACTTACCATAGAATAATCTCAGTCTGCAATGTTAGTCATAAGGCGCCACTACGATCTAAATCTTTCGGTAAAATCTTCCCACTCGGAAGATGAGATTTGTACTTGAAACATACATATTTAAAACCCACCTTAAATTTATAAATTGCCAATTTGTGTAATTAGGCTTAACAATTTTAATTCACGGCTAAATATTAAATAGACTACACTCAAACAAATTTAAAAATCGCAAAAGGTAAAACTGGTATCAACGCTACTTAAACTTTGCATGAAGTAGAATATTTGATGTAACAACTTTTTGCTGTCTTCAACAACCTTATAAAACATTCACAATGCACACAAATATGCCCACTGACTCTAAAATGGGCCAAAGTTGGTAATCTATTAATAAACAGCTGGGTTTTCTTGATGATTCTTTCTTAGTTTTTAAATAACAGATTAAATCATCAATGATCAATGTGCAGACCTCCTTAATTCTAATTTGAATAATTTTTTTTTGTTTCCCTCTCTCATTATGATGCAATACTTAATTTCATCCATTCCTATCTCTTAGAATTAATACAGCGTTGCCTACACCTAGACAGCCAATTACTTTTATCAGCTTTGGACAGTCAATGTTATGCTATTAGATAATTTTCATAAGTTCAATATTATACCCTTAAAGGTTTATTTGTTTTTTATTAAGTAGCTTCGATTCTACAAACCAAACGTAGGTGGCAATTGTTGTGGATTGCACGATGGAAGCGTGGTTTGTGTGAGAAATTTGTAGCCAATGTCAACAATGAATTATTTATAATTTGTTACAAATTTAATAGAGGAAGAGATTTCTATTTATAGCCTTGTCTATCACCAAGTATTGCCAGTAACATTAGTCATCTACAAATTTGGAATATAAGATATATTTCATGTAAATTTTTCAAAATAGTCTGTAAGAACAATGAGTTTGTATTACCAATTTTACATCCAACAGATTAATACATCAGTAAAATGATTTTTGTTGTAAACCTAGTTTATATAATCTGTTATTTTGAATAACTTTTTTTTTATTAAGCTATTAAGCTATTACACTTTTAAGGCAACGCTTAATATATTATAAAAAAACGTTATCATTTGTGTAAAACGTATCTACAACTTTTTAATAGCACCTATCAATTGACCCACATGATCGATTATCAAGCTTCCTGATGAAAGTTCAGTGTGTGTGATTCCCATTTCATGGGTAATAGCATTAACTGTTCTGTTTATAGTTAATGGTAATAGCAAATGAAACATATTGGTATTGGCCCCCATATCAAGGTAATAAAAACTGTGATGACAGGGAAAAATGAAACACTAATTATGGTAGAAAACAAGAATAGGGTATATTCAAATATGTTTTTAAATGTGCAACTATTATGTCTTAAATACATTCAAGGAGATAGCCACAAAGTGTTCAGGTTTGAACACTGTTCAGAAACGGCAGTATCATATCTAAAAGATCATTTTTTTAAGTGTCAGTGGAGGAAAGAGGAGGTGAAGAAGCACAAGTATCATCAGCGTTACCCGATCTACCAATTTGAAGAACACAAAATTGTGTATACTAGCGGATGGCTTAAATATAAGTAGGTTCTACTGAAGCGGTTGGTTAACAGGAAACATTACTTTGTCAGAATGTTCCAATAAACTTAATCACGCCACATTCTCCTCTATGTATCCATTATAGGGAATATATATCTTGTTTATTATAATACAGCACGATAGATACATTTCTCTATTTAAAGATGCACGTACGTCGTCTGGGCTTCGTAACAAACGATGCTCCACCAACAACAATAAATAAAATAAAGCCATTCTTCTATCTGAAGAATAGCGGAAGAATGGTTGCAGTTGAAGATTCGTTAAGACGTACCATTCTTATTGCCTTATTAAAAACCATAATTGTAAACCGTTGTGGCTATAAATATATTATCGTTTCCGTTTTAGTAAAAACTAAAAATGTAAGTTTTTCACAAAATTGAAGTGGTCGGGTAAACAAAGGTATCAATAAATAATCACATCGTTTTGGTTATAATCATCGAAGTAGGCGTTAAACAACATATCTATAAATAATCGCCACCGCCTTGAGTTTAAACCGAATATCTTACCCCGTTAGGGGTTGGTGATTAATTAAAGGATTATATTTAAGCGTAATATTTGAATGTAGATTAAAGATTGCAGCAAGCAATTCAAGAAGCTGGTGTAAGCTATTAAAAATCGGCCATTGCCTTGCAGAAGTTACTAACAAAGATAGTAATGCGGTAGTAATTTAATTGCCAATACGCCATCTCGCAAGGGAATTTAAGGCGTGGATACACGTGGTATGATAAACCTACGTGAATAGTTCTTATTAACGATACCGGGGATTACATAAACGGGTCCAGATGCTATTAACACAACCTAAAACTCCATATTTCCGCCAGATTTCGCAATAGTTGAAACTGGTTCTCCGCGGCTTTACTGTTAAACTAGCCAGTTTTTATTGTTTTTAAATGCAGAAGGATGTACAGATGAACGTGTAAGCTAAGAAAGGGATGCCTATTTTTTGTCCTTGCCTAAGTGTGATTAAACTGCATTGTGGTTGCGTTATTGCTACATGTTTAATTTCACTATTTATTGTATTTTATGCGTAACTTAATCTGCATTATTATTTTCCTGTTTACTTTATTGTTAGCTCAAATGCCGACATTATTTGTTGTATAACGGCGTCGTTTGGTGCCATAATCTTAATTCTGATTTATTTATGACACAATTGTGAGTGTGATTTCACTGTTTGTTTTTTCTGTTGTGTTTATGCGTAGAACTGCTTTTCATTGTTTTATATTTCTTAATTTTATAATTTTGTACGAACTTTAACCGGATTTAATGGTATTTTGTTATATTCACATGTTGAGCATTTTCTTTGTTTTTTTGTAAAATTGCTCATTTATTAATAGACTGGGTTTTCTTGGTGGTTTTTTCCCAGTTTCGCAAATTAATGTGTTGAACAATTTGCGCAAAACTCGTTCATTCTAATTTGAGTAGTATGATTGTTCGTCACTATGCTGCAACAATTAATCTTATCTCTATCACATAATACAGCGTAGCCCACTACTAGACGGCGAATTCTTTTTATCAGATTAGAGCTTTACAAGTAGTTCAATATTATACTTGTAAATAAATTCTAATGCTTTAATTTTATGCCAGGAAAGTCAATGTAAGGTAAGAAAATAATTTGAGTAAGATTGGCATTAGTGTCAAGTCAAGATACATCCATTAGCGATTTTTTTTCTTGAATTTGCATCATTGCGTATAAGTTCAATATTATGCTCTTAAAGATTCTATAGTCTTTTAATTATGGAGAGTAATTGCAAATTACACGTTTAAGGACACTACAATATTAAACTGTGATAATTATTATTAATATAATTTCTATTTTAAACCTTTGTTTGTAATTCTTTGTTGTTTTAATTTAGTTTGCAACCAAAATATCTAAACAGGTTTAGACATCTTATGTGTGCATTTGTAAGTATTATGGATGTACAGTACACCTTTGGTGCAAGGTTACATTAAATAGACGAAAAATATAGGTATATATGATGTCGCGGCACGAAAATGCACGTACATTGTACAGGGTGACCAACTAAGAATGCGAGGTACTGTATCTGGGAAACTGTACATCGTAGAGGCTTGTGGAAAAAAAAGTTTTACTAAAACGGCCAATACAAAAACGCGGAAAATATTTTCATGTTTCTGAAATGGCCGCTAGGGTGCGTAACTGCAATCTTGAATCTAAAAAGTGATGTTTCTGTGAATTCTGCTATATTAACCTAATAAAAAATAACTGATCTTTGAAGTCGAGGATAATCTGAACTTTTTTGTTTGGCACTTTTTGACGTATCTATAAAAATAAAGTGGTGGGGGTATTCAAAGGTTTCCTTAAATCACCCCCCGTATCTTCGAAACGCTAATCCGATTTTAACAAACTTGGGCGCGTTGAAAAGAGCTTTTCTTGGGCTACAAATGTTAAAATAATTGAAGTTTTGTTAGTTTCACATGTCGTCGCTAGAGGGCTTTGTTCGACATTCCGACAGAAACGGTTAATTTTCGCAAAAAATTAAATGCATTGGTATGACTTTTTTTCATGAACAAGTAGCTAAATGATGCCTAAACAAGCTCGCGAAAACCGCATCTCGATATCTTGTTCCTAACCTAAAATATCGGCCAAAGAAAACTTTATACGAAAATACCTTAATTTTTTTTAACTATATTTTCTGGAATTGTTTCTATTATGTAAGTTGTGGCCCTAAAAGGACCGATTTAAAGGAGGAAGGTTTTAATGCCCCGTAAATGCTCGAAATGCTGACCATCACTCTTGCATTGCTGAGGCCTCTTATGGGTAGACAAAACTGCAGCTTCAATTTCGGCTCTGAATAGGTTACCTAGAAATTGCGATTTTAAATGTTTGTAAAATTATTCACCAGAATAAAATCACCCTTTTTGAAATTACTACGGGCAAGTAAGCAATGCTAAAAGTTATACGAAAGGCCTATTTTTGTTTGTTTAAATGCATATTCACTATGGATATATACGAAAATACAATTAATAGAAGCAGGCAATGGAAACAGATACCTAAACAAAACATACATAATCCTCAAATTGTCAATAGTTGTCAATACTTTGAGCAATTTCTGTGCTTTCAAAATGCGTTTTACGAATAATGAAGCTGTTGATATGCTTGCGGTTTATTTTGAATGTCTTCAGAATGCCGCAGTAGCTAAAAGAGTTTACGCGGCTCGATATCCAAATCGGCGTCCTTGCGATGTAAGAGTTTTTCCCCGATTAGTGGCGAGCTTACGAGCCAATGGTAGTTTTCGGCCTACGTTTCAACGGCAAAGAATTGGAAGAACACAAGAAAATATTAACCGTGTACTGGGCTATATTGAAGGAAATCCTCATGTTAGCACAAGAGCATTATCCACTGAGTTGGGCATATCACGGACAACGGTTCAAAATATTTTGAAGGACCATAGGTAAGTTCTAATGGCCATCAAATTATATAGGTATTCGTTTAAACTTTTTTTTAATTACTTTAAGAATGCACCCATATCATGTCGTTTTGCATCAGGCCTTGAAAGAGGAAGATTTTGATCGAAGGTTAGACTATTGCCATTGGATGTTAGGCATGATACGCGAAAATAGAGAATTTTTATTTCAAATTCTTTGGACCGATGAAGCCACCTTCAGTAGTGACGGGAGAGTCAATCTGCACAATATGCATTATTGGTCTGCAGAAAATCCCCATTGGTTGCGTGAAGTTCAGCGCCAAGGACGTTGGAGTTTAAATGTATGGTGTGGCATACTGGGAGGCAGAATTATTGGGCCATATTTTTCGAGCAACCCCTAAATGGCAATGTATTTCTTGACTTTTTGGCCAATCAATTACCGTTGTTGTTGGAAGATGTGCCTCTGGAAACAAGGCAAAAATTGTTTTTGCAGTTGGATGGTTGCCCAGCACATTTTGTTATTAATGTGCGAGAGCATATTAATGCAGTATTTCAACAGCGGTGGATTGGAAGAGGAAGTCGTTTTCATGGCCTCCGCGATCGCCAGACTTAACTTGCCTCGATTTTTATTTATGGGGCGCTTAAAGGACATCGTGTTTCGGACTCAACCTACTACTAGAGAAGATATGAAAACCGGATTCGTAACGCAATACGTAACATACCGAGAGCCGAAATTGAAGCTGCAGTTTTGTCTAGTCATGAGAGGCTTCAGCAATGCATAGAGCGTGATGGTCAGCATTTCGAGCATTTACGGGGCATTAAAACCTTCCTCCTTTAAATCGGTCCTTTTAGGGCCACAACTTACATAATAGAAACAATTCCAGAAAATATAGTTAAAAAAATAAAATTTAAGGGATTTTCGTATAAAGTTTTCTTTGGCCGATATTTTAGGTTAGGAACAAGATATCGAGATGCGGTTTTCGCGAGCCTGTTTAAGCATCATTTAGTTACTTGTTCATGAAAAAATGTCATACCAATGCATTTAATATTTTGCGAAAATTTACCATTTCTGTCGGAATATCGAACAAAGCCCTATAGCGACGACATGTGAAACTAACAAAACTTCAAATATTATAACATTTGTAGCCCAAGAATTTCTTAGCTTAGCCGTTTCGAAGATATAGGGGGTTATTTAAGGAAACCTTTTAATACCCCCCACCACTTTATTTTTATAGATACGTCAAAAAGTGCCAAACAAAAAAAGTTCAGATTATCCTCGACTTCAAAGATCAGTTATCTTTTTATTAGGTTAATATAGCAGAATTCACAGAAACGTCACTTTTTTAGATTCAAGATTGCAGTTACGCCCCCTAGCGGCCATTTCAAAACATAAAATATTTTCCAGGTTTTGTATTGGCCGTTTTAGTAATAACTTTTTTTCCGCAAGCCTCTACCATGTATAGTTTCCCAGATACAATACCTCACATTCTTAGTTGGCCACCCTGTACATTGCTGCAGGCATTTTTGTACATAGTACATTCATAGTACGTTAATGTGCTGTATGAGAGTAAATAGAGACTAGAGAGAAATGAAACATTTAAGTATGTTGCAGATGTGGAGTAAATAACAAGACCAGTTCAAGAATTTCATTTCTCATACCAAATTAAGGATTTTGCAAAATAGCAGTAAATGGGAAGAACAAAATCGGATGTATTTAGATAATCAGCATCGGTATATATTTCGCAGTGTTCTTCAAAAAATAATTTTACAAATTACATTTATATTAAAAAATAGTATAAAAATGAATTGAGTGTAGTATACACACATATACTGAACCACTAAACTATATTTTTATTTATCAGCAGGATAATCAAAATTAATTATTTTATGAAATAGTAGTAACAAAAATAAGACTAGCGTGCCTACAATGCCGGTCACGCATAATAAACAAATTATTGATTGTAGTGGTATCGAAAACCCTTCTATGATGGTAAATTATGTAAATTTGACACACGCCTAAATACAATTAATTACAATTAAGCATTTTACTATACTATAATTAAAACACTAGCGCAGATATCTCACACAGGTGCTTGTCAAGCTTAGCAAAATTTCATTATTAGGTATGCAAATTATTGTTTGCAAGCTGTTGACAGCAGTTTGATCAAATTGTGGAATTCGAATGACTCTATTAAATGCAAGTGTTGTCGATATTTTTAAATTAATACGACATGAACAGAACATTGTAATTTAGTATCAATTAAATTTAGAGATGGTTATAAAATGCGCAGGCCTTTCTGACATTTTCACTGTTTCCATGTACTTTTTCAAAAGTTGAAAATAAACGAAGCAACTTTTAGATAGCACATACATCAGTAACAGTTATATAAACCAAAAACTAATTAGATTATTTTTTAATTCTTTGTTTCAGTATCAAAACGAACTATGTTATTTTATCAATAAATTTGACACACAAGTATTGATTAAAAAAATGTCCGCTTATAAAATTCAATTAGTGTATCATATCTTGTATAACAATACAAAAAAGAAGTTTGGGTAGTTAACAATGCTAAGAACAATATGAGCCAGGTCAATAAACATAAAAAATTAGATCAAAAAACATAAAAATCTTTGAAGCGTAGTGGATATTTGAGGATACAGAAACTTTGAAGTTATCTATTTGTAATAATAATAATGGCTGAGTTCACAAAGGAGATATCAGACAAGTGCGTTCATGAACGATAGTGCGTGGTGATTTACGTCAGTAAAACACCATGTTCATAATGAATTCTAAATTCAGCTACACGCGCACATGATATGTCATACATGTTTGACACAGTGCAGGATACCCGATGTGAATTACCCAAGCTTAAGGTGAAGTCGTAAACGTAAACTTGGAGGTCCATATAATAATAATTTCCTGTATTCCAATACTTGATTTTTAAAATAAAAGCAGAAAAACAAAAAAGAACATAATTTTTAATAACAATGATAACAATTTCATAATAAATCATGCCAGATGAATCGTCACGAGCTTCAAGCCACACAGCCTGCGATATTAAAAAATTTTCTTTGTCAGTGTTTAATTTTCTGTTGACAAAGGGCGCACTTGAGGATCCAATCGCATGACGTAACAATTTCCATTGTTGACTGTTTTTTAATAGTTCGTTCAAGTAGTCCATGAACACGGTTTGCCTCCAAGTGGATGTGTCCCTGTAGAAGAAATTTATGTGTAACTGTTTTTCAGGACGGGCATAGGTTTAGGAGCCAGAAGCAGTTGATTATCATCATAAAATTCGTATTTTGACTGGGGCAGTTAACCAACTTCTGCGCATTTCGATAACGCTGACGCGATTTAACGCCCTCCTCTCTTAACTTGTGATTCATCCCATAGCATACAATACGATTTTTTTCTGTAGCATTGAATATTATTACATTTAAATTCTGCAAACCTAGCATTATAATTTTAGTGATTCCTTGTGATTCTTGCTGATTTCCTGTTCCTCTCGCTTGTCACGGTATCTGTCTTCTGCGTCTTCAAGATGGTTAACATAATCTTGTTGTATTTTAGTTTTTCTCATCTCCCGGCGACGCGTTTTTAAGTTGTAAATGGAAATTGTCGCATTCGTCACATATATCATTAGCAGGAGCCTTGAAACCAATATTAAACTACAAATACGTTTGTAAGCTCAGAATTTCGCAGTTTTCGCTTTAGAAATATCTTCTTCCCCACATTTTAATTTGTACAGCCTGTACATCTGTTTTTGATTTAACTCAGAGCCCAAACATTTATTTGATGTCTTCTCTTGACTATAATGGCTAGGGTAGTTCGAAAATGACTTGATTTGGGATCGAATTCCAATAAGAACATCTTCGGAACGTTTGTTTGGTAGAATTTATGGACTTTGAATATCAGATGTAACAAAACCTCCAGTAGTTCGATTTCTTAAAATATTTCCAACGACAGCCTCCGATATTCCCAATGTGTTTAGACAGAACACTTTACAAACATCAATTCTTTCACCATTCAGTTCAAAATCATAAAAAAAATTTTGCTTTCGTTGCTCATTTGCTGCATGAAACGTTGTCAATTTTGCTTTCTAAAACAAGATGCAGTATATTTTTGCTTCTAGAACTCATTTTAGTGTTTATTTATCGAGTACACAGAGCACAACGTCAACGCGCAAAATGGAGTACTCTTTACTTTCGTGCAATACCATATACCTCCGAAACATAAAGGAGATGCGGCTTTTTATCTCTTCCAAAATGGGAGATACGACTGTTTCTTACAGTTCCAACTCGCTAAGAAATAAAGATGGAATTACTGTGTTTTACTACGTAAAAAAGAACACCTAGATTTTATACAAAACAACCTTAGTTCCAATTAGACAAAAACTGGAGTTACGATTGGTTACAGCTAGGGTACAGATATATTTTTTCTTTTCCTTGAAACATTTACCACTACCATTAAACAGTATCCTGGTGTTTGTAAATAATCGTGCGAGCGTGTATGTGTCTGTGAGTGTGGGTGTGTTCGTGTGTTCGTGTGTTCGTGTGTTCGTGTGTTCGTGTGTTCGTGTGTTCGTGTGTTCGTGTGTTCGTGTGTTCGTGTGTTCGTGTGTTCGTGTGTTCGTGTGTTCGTGTGTTCGTGTGTTCGTGTGTTCGTGTGTTCGTGTGTTCGTGTGTTCGCGTGTTCGCGTGTTCGCGTGTTCGCGTGTTCGCGTGTTCGCGTGTTCGTGTGTTCGTGTGTTCGTGTGTTCGTGTGTTCGTGTGTTCGTGTGTTCGTGTGTTCGTGTGTTCGTGTGTTCGTGTGTTCGTGTGTTCGTGTGTTCGTGTGTTCGTGTGTTCGTGTGTTCGTGTGTTCGTGTGTTCGCGTGTTCGCGTGTTCGTGTGTTCGTGTGTTCGTGTGTTCGTGTGTTCGTGTGTGTGTGTGTGTGTGTGTGTGTGTGTGTGTGTGTGTGTGTGTGCGCGTGTGCGCGTGTGCGAGTGTGCGCGTGTGCGCCTGTGCGTGTGTGAGTGTGTGCGTGTGTGCGTGTGTGTGTGTGTGTGTGTGTGTGCGTGTGTGCGTGTGTGCGTGTGTGCGTGTGTGCGTGTGTGCGTGTGTCGTGTGCGCTGTGTGTGCGTGTGTGCGTGTGTGCGTTGTGCGTTGTGCTGTGTGCTGTGTGCGTGTGTGCGTGTGTGCGTGTGCGGTGTGTGCGTGTGTGCGCGTGTGGCGTGTGCGCTGTGCGCGTGTGCGCGTGTGCGTGTGCGCGTGTGCGTGTGTGCTGTGTGCGTGTGTGCTTGTGTGCGTGTGTGCTGTGTGCGTGTGTGCGTGTGCGTGTGCGTGTGTGCATTTGTGCGTGTGTCGTGTGCGTGTGTGCGTGTGTGCGTGTGTGCGCGTGTGCGCGTGTCGCGTGTGCGCGTGTTGCGCGTGGTATGCGCGTGTTCGTTCGTGTGTGTCGTGTGTCGTGTGTGCGTGTGTCGTGTGTTCGTGTGTTCGTGTGTGTGTGTGTCGTGTGTTCGTGTGTGTGTGTGTGTGTGTCGTGTGCTGCGGTGTGCATGTGCGTGTGGCCTGTGCGGTGTGGTGTGTGCGTGTGTGTGCGTGTGTGCGTGTGTGTGTGTGTGCTGTGGCGTGTGTGTCGTGTGTGCGTGTGTGTGCGTGTGTGCGTGTGTGTGTGCGTGTGTGCGTGTGCTGCGTGTGTGCGTGTGTGCTGTGTGCGTGTGTGCGTGTGGTGTGCGTGTGTGCGTGTGTGCGTGTGTGCGTGTGTGCGTGTGCGTGTGCGTGTGTGCGTGGGTGCGGTGTGCTGCGTGTGGCGTGTGCGCGTGTGCGCGTGTGCGCGTGTGCGCTGTTGTGCGCGTGTGCGTGTGTGCGTGTGTGCGTGGTGTGCTTGTGTGCGTGTGTGCGTGTGTGCGTGTGTGCGTGTGCGTGTGCGTGTGTGCATTTGTGCGTGTGTCGTGTGCGTGTGTGCGTGTGTGCGTGTGTTGCGCGTGTGCGCGTGTGCGCGTGTGCGCTGTGCGCGTGCGCGCTGTGCGTGTGCGCGTGTGCGTGTGTGTGTGCCTGTGCGCGTGTGTGCGTGTGTGCGTGTGTGCGTGTGTGCGTGTGTGCGTGTGTGCGTGTGGCGTGTCGCGTGTGCGCGTGTGCGCGTGTGTGCGTGTGCGTGTGTGCGCGTGTGCGCGTGTGCGTGTGCGCGTGTGCGCGTGTGCGCGTGTGCGCGTGTGCGCGTGTGCGCGTGTGCGCGTGGCGCGTGTGCGCTGTGCGCGTGTGCGCGTGTGCACGTGTGCGCTGTGCTCTGTGTCGTGTGCGTGTGTGTGTGCGTGTGTGCGTGTGTGCGTGTGTGCGTGTGCGTGTGTGCGTGTGTGCGTGTGTGCGTGCGCGTGTCGCGTCGCTGCGCGTGTGTGCGGGTGTGCGTGTGTGCGCGTGTGTGCGTGTGCGCGTGTGCGCGTGTGCGCGTGTGCGCGTGTGAGCGTGTGCGCGTGTGCGCGTGTGCACGTGTGCGCGTTCGCGCGTGTGCGCGTGTGCACGTGTGCGGTGTGCTCGTGTGCTCTGTGTGCGTGTGTGCGTGTGTGCGTGTGCGCGTGTGCGCTGTGTGCTGTGTGCGTGTGTGCGTGTGGTGTGTCGTGTGTGCGTGTGTGCGTGTGCGTGTGTGCGTATGTGCGTGTTGTGTGTACGTGTGCGTGTGCGTGTGTGCGTGTGTGCGTGTGCGCGTGTGCGCGTGTGCGCGTGTGCGCGTGCGCGTGTGCGCGTGTGCGCGTGTGCGCGTGTGCGCGTGTGCGGTGTGTGCGTGTGTGCGTGTGTGCGTGTGCGTGTGTGCGTGTGTGCGTGTGTGCGTGTGTGCGTGTGTGCGTGTGTGCGTGTGTGCGTGTGTGCGTGTGTGCGTGTGTGCGTGTGTGCGGTGTGTGCGTGTGCGCGTGTGCGCGTGTGCGCGTGTGCGCGTGCGCGTGTGCGCGTGTGCTGGCGTGTGCGCGTGTGCGCGTGTGCGCGTGCGCGCGTGTGCGCGTGTGCGCGTGTGCGCGTGTGCGCGTGTGCGCGTGTGCTCGTGTGCTCGTGTGTGCGTGTGTGTGTGCGTGTGTGCGTGTGTGCGTGTGTGCGTGTGTGCGTGTGTGCGTGTGTGCGTGTGTGCGTGTGCGCGTGTACGCGTGTGCGCGTGTGCGCGTGTGTGCTTGTGTGCGTGTGCGCGTGTGTGCGTGTGCGCGTGTGCGCGTGTGCGCGTATGCGCGTGAGCGTGTGCGCGTGCGCGTGTGCGTGTGCGCGTTCGCGTGTGCGCGTGTGCACGTGTGCGCGTGTGTCGTGTGCTCGTGTGTGCGTGTGTGCGTGTGTGCGTGTGCGCGTGTGGGTGTGCGTGTGCGCGTGCGCGTGTGCGCGTGTGCTCGTGTGTGCGTGTGTGCGTGTGTGCGTGTGCGCGTGTGCGCGTGTGTGCGTGTGTGCGTGTGTGCGTGTGTGCGTGTGTGCGTGTGTGCGTGTGTGCGTGTGCGTGTGTGCGTATGTGCGTGTGTGCGTGTGTCCGTGTGGGTGTGTGTGCGTGTGTGCGTGTGCGCGTGTGCGCGTGTGCGTCGTGTGCGCTGTGTGCGCGTGTGCGTGTGCGCGTGTGCGCGTGTGCGCGTGTGCGTGTGCGTGTGTGCGTGTGTGCGTGTGTGCGTGTGTGCGTGTGTGCGTGTGCGTGTGTGTGCGTGTGTGCGTGTGTGCGTGTGTGCGTGTGTGCGTGTGTGTGTGCGTGTGCGTGTGTGCTGTGTGTGTGTGTGTGCGTGTGTGCGTGTGTGCGTGTGTGCGTGTGTGCGTGTGCGCGTCTGTGCGTGTGCGTGTGTGCGTGTGTGCGCGTGTGTGCGTGTGTGCGTGTGCGCGTGCGCGTGGCGCGTGCGCTCTGTGCGTGTGTGCGTGTGTGCGTGTGTGCGTGTTTGCGTGTGTGCGTGTGTACGTGTGTGAGTGTGCGTGTTTTCGTGTGCGTGTGCGTGTGTGGGCGCGTGTATATGCATGTGTGAGTGAGCTATTTCGCTCGATCAAATCCGTACTCCATAAACTATTTAAGTTATTGCGTTACCACTAGTACATCTAAAAATTTTGTCACGTATATAAGAATCGTCGAAATGTATTATAGTGTTATTACAGACCAGTATTCGTTTTGGTAGATGTTTTTTTATGCGAAATGGGTTTATTTACAGATTATTTAAGTTACGGTTGATTTAACCTTTTTGAATTTTTTATGATTTCTTAATTAAGTTAATGGATTCATAAAGTTCCACTTAATATTACTGGGCAAAACATGTTTGAACTTATGTAATTAAGGGAATATTTCCTAGCAAAGTGTCCATTCTTGTCTGATATGGTTCAAAGGGTAAATGACTGTCCATCACAACACCAAGATTTTTAATCTGTCCTTTTAGCACTAATTCACTTTCACCAAGTTTCACTGGTATATGTATAGCAACAAGAGCGTTAGATTGAGTGAGTTTAGAATCTATACAGATTGTCTCTTATTTGGCAGGATTAAGATAGAGACCATTATTTACTGATCACACTAATATACTGTCAAGAACATTATTTAGGTTATGAATGACCGTATTAACATGGCGAGGGTACAATGAAGCGTATACCTGAGCATCATCTACGTAAAAGTAAAGGTGAACGTTGTGAGATAAGATGAAAGCCATATCCGCGGTAAATATACTAAATAATATGGATGCTTCCTTGAGGCACACCTTGATTACTTATAGTTAGATCTGATATGTTGGCTTTTAGTTGGGAGGGTTATATCCAATTTTGTAGGTAGTTGGAGTACACGACAGTACCATTTGACTGTAGCCATAGTACTTTAGTTTCGCTAATAAAAGTGGAACATTCATAGGGGGTTGAATGCTTTGCTGTAATCAAACTAGTTTTACCCGTATATATGTTAGAAACCACATCATTTGTGATTTTAGGAAGAGTATTAGTCGTGCTGTGTTTCCTTCGAAATCCAGTTTGTATTGTGGGAAGTATATGATACTGATCAATGTGATCCAATAGTTGCTTAGATACAACTGATTCAATAACCTTTAATAGCACAGACAAGATGCTTATTGGTCAGTTTTCACTTTGGGAAGTGGTGAAATCAGTGAGGATTTCCACATATCCGGGAAATGTCCCTCAGTTGAACTGTAGTTTATCATATCAGTCAATTCTTGTAAACACTAAGGCAGAACTAGTTTAACATTTTCAAGTTCATATGATCCGGTCCAAATGCGTTTTAATTTGTTAACAATGTCCGTAATGTCGTTAGTTGTAACTGTGTTAAATATAAACTTATTGATTATTCCTGATCAAATGCAGTTTAGAAAGGGTGTAAGTGCGTCTTGATTAGGTACAGATGAGTTTCCCATTTCTGCAAAGTAGGTATTCATTGCGTACACAACTAAAATAAACTTACTGTATCGAAAGGGGGGTAACGTCATTTGTTACGTTTTTTTTGCAGAGTCTAAATTTTATAGAGTCTCGTATCAAAAACTAACTTAGCTTCCAGATTTAATTTCATATTGGACTTATGAGTTTAAAGCGTATTCAATTTTTAATATTGAGTTGGAGCCTGCTGAATAGCTGTGTTTAGCGTAATTAAGCTTAAATTTCGTTTACTCTTGGGTCTGTTTACTTTATTTTTCCGTGTATTGAAGTATCATTTCGGCATACTATTAAGGGCACTGCAGATTTCTCTTGGAGTAGAAGACACAACGAATGGTAACAGTCTTGTTTTCTTATTTCTGGATTGCCTACTGTCTTGCTGAGTTTATTATGTACTACACTACCAATTATCTATTCAAGCAAGTCTGTTACGCTTTTACTAAATCGCAAAATTAAATTTTACACACACTTCCGATCTTACTGAGCTACCGGCTATTCAACCTTATCTGTTACGCGAATTCTATACTATCCTTTTACCTGTAATAATTTATTTGTAATATACCGAAAGGGTATTTCATTTTATCTTTACCCAAATATTGTATGATGGATAGCGAGATTAATCCTTATATTATTCAACTTATGCTTAATTAAGCAAATTGATAATAATGAGAAATTCCACTTTTGTTCCTCCATAAGCTGTCGAAGTGAAATGAAGTTTCTGATTATGTATAATCGAGAAATTAAATGATTTTTTGATTGCAAGAATATTCATCGAAAATTTGCACTTGAAAAACAAATAACAGAGCTCAACAATGTTATCTTTACTATGCTACGTATATTATCTACACTATTTTTACTATTTTTGGCGGAAATTTTATAAACATGAAAAAATATAGATGTTACACAGTTTTCACTCCAAGTGTCTACAAATTGGAGCTATATGAGTCGCTGTACATCAAAACAGCAATGTTGCACTCAATAATATTTCTGGGAGATGGATGTTGCATTTTCTAAATCTGCAATACTTGATTGCAATACAATTCATTATTATCACACAAAATTCTCACTAGGAGAGGGTGTAACATAGTCCTAGCCTAGTTCAGTGGTATACGTTGTGATTCTTAGTAAAAATCGTTGTACTGTTCAACAATAACCGATATTATTAACGTCCAAGAACACAACCTCTCTCTAAATTTCTGAAATCTTAAATTGTGAACAAAGCAGTAGATGTGTTTACATAAGATGGGCCTGCAAAAGAGAACAAACTTTGTTCTAAAATATTCAAAAGCACAACTACAAATTATTTTGCAGAAAATTATTTTTAATTTTATTATTAAATCAAAAATATTAATTGTGCTTACTTTAGTATCAGTTAAATCACTCAGTAGACGTTATTGAAATAATGAAACCATAAATCACATAGAATAATGCAAATTTTTTCCAGTAACTCAAAATTCTTAAAATTCTAGCACTCATTTTTTGCTTTTTCCACCTTTTATTAAATTTGGACGTTATTTACATTGTCTATTTATTTCCTACATCGCTTTTAAAAATACAGTATATTATTGGATAACAGGTTATTTTTTGTTAATTTAAAGTTGTTTGATCAGTTTTCTAGTACGTAGTATCATTTGCTATGAATTTTCGGAAAAGTTACAATCATATTTTGTGGTTTTACCTCGTATTCGACACAATTAACATTCATTATATGTAACAGAGTTACACAAAGCCTTGTGATTTTGTTTTAATGCAAAACTATCATACTCATTAAAACTTTTAAATTAAAACTCGATATTTTATTTTACTGTTTCTTGTAACAAGCTTTTAATAGCAATTCGTGTTTCCCAAGCAACAAATGTCGATTATCATCTTGGTTTACTAAAGCGTTAACACGTAAATACAAAGTTAGAGTTTTGTAAAAATTAAAAGCAACAGGAAATCCTTCCATGAGACAATTTTAGCAGTTAAACATACAGTCAGCAGCAATAAGTTATCGATAGATTTCTAATCAAAATAATGAAAAAGAGTAATACTGTTGAAAACGTAAGAGATAGCTGTAACGTATACACTTACAGTACTTGTTTGTTCCTAAAATTATTAAAAGCCTACATAAACTCCCCCGCTCACTTGAGTCGATTCAAGTACAACCAAATTTCAGATTTTTGATTTACTAAGCAAGAAAGAAAATAAAATCACTTTATCCACTACCAAAAATAAATGCATATGCACACTCACGCACACAGGCAGCGAACACAGCGCGCACACACAGCGCACACCCAGCGTACCGTACCCCAACGCACCTCACCGCACCGCACCGCACCTCGTCGTCCGCACAGTACCAAACTCACCGCATCGCACCACACCACTTCGTACGAACCAACGAACCAACTAACCCGTGACTTATATCTTTCAATTGTTCCGGCTATTGCTGCTAACTCCTACTAGACGAGGTCAAACGCTTCTACAATTTTTTTCGTACTGAGCTAGTATTTTTGTAATGGTTTTTTATCTTATAGTTTTTCAGCTTTTACGACCAAGAGTAGCGACTTTTTTGATTATTGATTACAGTACATAAAACATTGATATATCTAAAATTAAATTATCTTTAAAATAATGTTTACACATTTTGTCCCAAAGATTAGCTGTATGAAGTCCTTATTTTAGAACGAATCTATTACCCTTTTATAAACAAATTTGTCTAAAATTTAATTATTTCAAAAAAATTGCTATACCTTTTACTATAACATTAATAGTTTCACAAAAAATGTTTTAGGGCTTGTACACGGTAGCTCTTAATGGTTTATCCATAATTCTATATTCATATGAGTAATACTCAAACAATTCTAATATTTGAACAACCGAGAAAATCGGTTTCCTATCTTTACAGCTATAAAGAATAAACGGAATTGCTTCAAAGTGATGGCTGAGAGGCTATGATAAAAGTTCCAGAAATATCTCAACCTCACAATGTAATTATAGGTATCATTATCTCTTCGCGTTAGGTGTCTAGATGATGGTTTTGAAGTTCAAGAACGATTTTTAACTATTCTTAGCAACGATGTGCTTTAACTTATGTGAATTTATAATCACTAAATTGGCTAAACTAGGATTGAACGATGTTTTTATTATAGGGCTACATACGACGGAGGTAGTGTAATTAACGTCTGACAGAATAGGACGGTTACGAGGCAAAGTTAATAGAACTATAACCTCCAGCTACCTACATATACTGCATGGCTCATAACTGACCCTAGTTGTTATTAATACAAAAAGGTAGAAGGCGTTAACGGGTTTTTCTATAGATTCTGCTCATGAAAAGTTTATAAACTATACTTAACGTAAAAGTGAACGAACTAACAACTTCAGAGCAAACAAAATACACTAGCCCAATCAATATCAGTTGTGAATACTGTCATAAAATCGCTGGACGGAAAATGGAGCCCAAATGCATTTTCAGTTTTGTGGAAGGAAATTGCAAGTGTTGCACAGAACAATAAAACTGATGTCGACCCAAACAGAACATCTAAGAGAAAAGAGAATAAATCGAACTTCCTGAAAAATTACAATGTTATGTCTACCACGAGATCTACATCACGTGAAACTCAAGGAAGCAATTCTTTTATGGATTTACCCAGTTCAATCGAAGATGCGCAAACAAATATCTATTTTCGCATACTAGATGGAACTATTGATCATAAGAAGATACGATTTTCTCCAGATAGCCAGGAATTGGTTTTTGCTGTAGATAATTTGCTTTTTCCATCAACAAAGAATGGTTGATTTTGAAAAATTGTTGTGATGAAGAAGATAAACCTAAAGTTGATAGCAACGATGTAATAAAAAACACCTTAATCAAAACGCATTGATTAACTACTACAAACTTTATGACGGTGCCTTCATATTACCAGTAAACTCAGTGACTTGTGAAATATCATTTTCAGGTATAAGAAAAAAAAAATTGGTTGAGAAGTGCAGTGCATGCAGAATGGGGCCATATACCACTACGTCGAGAAATTTCCACTATGCTTCATTTTTCCAACGTCACAACAAACTGGACAAATATCGTTCTTGCCTTCGGTACCGTTTTTAAATTGAGCGGATTTTTTTATATTGGTATTCGTTGTCTCAGTCAGAATGACCTTCTTCTTAACTGCTGCCACATCTGTTTCAAACCTTTTTAATCCTTTTTTTTTTCTAATTCTTTCTTAAGAGGTTTTGACGTTAGGATTTTAGATTGCAGTTTCTTTGTATTGGTCCTTCTCAATTCTATCGGTACAGGAATATCTTCGCCATCTGTTGCTTCGGGATCAAAAACTGTTGCAATCTATGAATCTGCCTCGGCACTTGACTATGAAAACTGTAGAGGTGATGGAGGAATCTGTTTCAAAACCTCGCCATTTTCGTTTGTAGTACCTTCCTATTGTATGCTATTTGGACCGGGGATCGGTCCTTGAATAGAATCATCTTGCAAATCTGGAGTAAGGTTTTTATTCTCAGAAGAAATATTCACCAACTCCTCTTCCTCAAAACTATTACGATTCAGTGGGTAGATTCCTGCAACCTGGAATCCTTTTATTCCCATTTCGGTTATTGTACATTCGCAAATAACTGTACAATGTTTGCAACATAATTTTTTTCAAAATGATGATACTTCATGCGCTGGTCTTACTCTTGGTTGTAGATATCCTTCAACTAACTAAAAAATGTCGAGTCAAGGGGTTGAAGTAGGTGGAATGTATGAAACGACCACAATGCGATTATCACGATAAAAACTATAGCAATCTAAATTAGTATTTCATGTGATAAGCAATCAAAAGCTTTAGCGATATCATTATAAACGACGTCAACTTAGCCTTGCTTGCCAATAATATTAGATACAAATTCGCTGAAGCAAACAGGATTTGATGCAATCGATCTATTTGATGAATCCGTGTTGTTTCTCAAAATGTAGCTTCTAACAGTTGGATATATAAATGAATACGGGATGATTTCGAATCTTTTTGCAGGATTGTTAATTATACTGATAGGTCTATAGTTTTGTATATCGCTGCGATCTCAGTGAAACGTTTGAAACTTTCCGTATCTCCGGAAAGGTGCTGTTGTTAAATACGCACATTAGTACCGTGTATGTCTCAACAAACTTCTTTACGAAAGAACTTATCTCGTAGTATTTTTGTTTTTAATTCACATATCTTATTTCTATACTTCATTAATTACTAGATGTAGAAAGTTGGAACAACTGTCTAGAAGAATATTGTGTCGAGGCTTGTTAGTCTTGTACATAGTATTAAAATATTCCGTAAATCCAGCAACTATAGAGAGTAGAGAACATGGTCAGGCCATCAAGTATTTTATTAGGATTGCGAGTTCCTCTTTTTGAATTTCTGAATTTCGAAAAGGGGGGTCGTAATGAATAGATTACTATTTCAGTAATTCCTATAAGCAGATTTTACAGAGTTTGCGTGGTCGTTTAAATTCGAATACATCATTCAAATTGTCATTTTAAAAATTTGACAGAAGTTCAAGACAGATATGCTTCGCCCAGATCGAATTTACAATGTAGGTAAAGGAATAAATCATGATTCGTATTTCCTAGGAAGAGAATGAGTTCAAAACTTCAAGAATCTCCTCCCCCATACATCCCACAAATTACAGCCGCTTGATATTTTTTGCTGTATTGAAAAGTGCGTAGAGCCACCATTGTAATTCACTTCTATAATCCAAAATCAGTCTCAGAATTAGAATATAAGGTAACTCCCTACGTTTCTGCCGTAATTTTAAGTTAGCCTACGATCAGGTTGCAAATGTTGAAAAAAGAGTTTCTGAATTCAAGGCTTGTGATATTTTCCCGTTGAACTGTAACACGTTGTCTGACAATAACTTTGCTCTTGATGATAATAATTTCAACAGTGTTTAACTAAAATCGCGTCAGCCATCGATTGGTAAACAGTCCCTACCAAGCTAGAGAACTCCCCCATATTTTTATTGCCCTCATTTCCCCTGTTTCCGTGCCAATTTAGGAAATTAAAGATATACACGGTCGAAAAAAGAAGTACCCCGTTGAAAAATGTTTTGGAAATAAAACAGAATAAAAAAAAGGAGAAAAGTGTCGAAGGTGAAAGAACCCAGGAAAAAGGAAACCAGAAAAGTATTTGTGAAAGGTGCGGGTTCAAAAATACAAATGGATAAAAATAAAGGGGACAAGAACGTGCAATGGCAACAGTAGAAGGCAGGCACCTTGGCCGCCATCTTGGATTTTAACGTCACAAGACCGCCCACGTGGGAGACCGTATTTTCCACCCCTATGGTTTCTTTTCGGAGGCCTCTTTCAACCCCTTGATTTTCACCTTAATTTGGTTGTATTAAGAGCCTTTTTGACAGCCATGCCCTTTTTGTACTTGCTCACGTGAGGGGCACATTTAGGCCTTGGTCTTGGATTTGGGGATGGGGCAGGATGTTGGCTTATTTTCGGGGACCTTTTTCAACCCTTGGACGGAGTTTAACCCCTAATTAAGGCCCTTATGTCGCCCATTTTTTTATCGACCTTTTTTATCGCGCATACTTGAGAGGCGTATTTAGGCCTTGAGCTTGGGTTTGGTCTTAGAGTTGGTTTTTGGGGTTGGACTTGGAGTTGGTCTTGGGGTTGTGGGTAGGGCTGAAGGCTAGGGGTGACAACTATTTTTGGTAATTATCTCGTAGACCATTTTGTTTTTCTTGCTCCTGTACCCTGATTGGAGCTAAGTTTCTGCATTCTGATTGGTGGGAAATTTGAATTTGTATTCTAATAAGGGTCCCTAATGCTAACTTGTAAGACATGTGTAGATCTTAAAAACTTGTTCTCGGGCTTTCGCCCCCTGCTGCTGCCCTTGGTTGGAAATAGTATGTGGTCCTAACCTTATATATAACTGCAGAAACTAGCTCTTGGGAGTTGGCCCCTATCGTGGCTCCCTTGATGCAATTTTATGTGGGTTCTAACCAACTCTTACAG
This sequence comes from Vesta saturnalis, assembly GCA_036346205.1. NCBI lineage: Eukaryota > Metazoa > Arthropoda > Insecta > Coleoptera > Lampyridae > Vesta > Vesta saturnalis. The sequence goes on from JARFJB010000852.1 coordinate 354,046, forward strand.
TTGTAGGCCTTCGCCCCCCGTCATAAAAAAGTTGTATTCTAATAAGGTGGCCCTAGCCTTGTAAGAGAGGACTTGTATCAAGGTCTGGTCCCCGGCCCTCTTTGAGTAAAAATTGATTTTTAGCGCCATCTAGTGGCGTATAGACTAATGAACATTTTCTGTAATAGAAGTTGATCATTCACCTCTCTCTTTCTTTCTCTCGTTTATCCGTTTCTCTCTCTCCCTCTCTCTCTTTCGGCTCTTTCTCACACACAAACGAATCAATTAATTAATCAATCAAACTCAAACAAATCATGCTGGATCAAATCATTCAGATCAATCTCAATCAATCAATCAATGTCTTACAGTTTGCGAAAACCAGCTTACAGTTCAAAACTGAATACATTAAAGTCTAAATTAAATATGACGTGAAATCATAAATAATTTCTACCCTAATGCAATGATGCTTTTTATAAAGGCAGAGTCTCTTTCTAAACAGTCACCACCTATACATTCGGAAAATTACGTCTGATTCATTTGCATGTTCAATTACATACACACCAAATTGTTTCAAAGAAACGTGTTCATTAACAGTTATAGAAACCTCATTAAAAGGACTGGAAAGTAATAATTACTTATATATAACATAGAGTTGAATTAAATTAACATGTTTTTAATAATATCAAATTGATATAATGGAAATAAAAGGCAAAAGGTTTTAATGGTTTATTATTATACGCAAATTAACAATAACTACAAGATTAAAATCCACCAATACGTACCAGTTATTGTAGATCTGATTTTATGGCGTCATCCTATAAGAGTAGTAATAATACATTTTTAAAAATCTTTATCGACATTTTTAGCACGTAAAACATATATATTAAGAAATGACACGCATACCTTCAGATGTGTCATTATTATAGTTCAGATTTCCCCTCATAGATGGCGATACAAACAAATTCAAATTTTTGGTCGAGGAGCGAGGGCCTGAAAGTAAGTTGCTAAGCCCTACATCTCTCTTACAAGTTAGCATTATACCCCTTATTATAATACAGATTCAGCCATAACCTGCAGAGACTTAAATACAAATACAAATTAATATTTTCCGCCATTGGGGCCACGACAAGGGACAAAGCCCCGAGAGCAAGTTGCGCAGCCTTACACCTGTCTTACAAGTTAGCATTAGGCTTCTTATTATTATAATACAAATTCAAATTTTTCGGCAACACATCTGAAGGTATGCGTATTATTTTCTAACATATATGTTTTATTTACTAAAAATGTCGATAAAAATTTGTAAAAATGTATTATTACTCTTATAGGATGACGTCATAAAATCAGATGCAAGATAATACAAGTCCTGTCTTACAAGGCTAGGGCCACCTTATTAGAATACAATTTTTTTATGACGGGGGGCGAAGGCCTACAAGTGTAAGAGTAGGTTAGAACCCACATACAATTGCATCAAGGGGGCCACGATAGGAGCCAAGGCGCAAGAGCTAGTTTCTGCAGTTATATATAAGGTTAGGGTCACATACTATTTCCAACCAGGGGCGGCGACACGGGGCGAAGGCCCGAGAACAAGTTTTGAAGATCTACACGTGTCTTACAAGTTAGCATTAGGGCCCCTTATTAGAATACAAATTCAAATTCCCCACCAATCAGAATGCAGAAACTTAGCTCCTCCAATTAGGGTACAGGGGCAAGAAAAACAAAATGGTCTACGAGATAATTACCAAAAATAGTTGTCAACCCTAGCCTTCAGCCCTACCCACAACCCCAAGACCAACTCCAAGTCCAACCCCAAAATCCAACTCTAAGACCAAACCCAAGCTCAAGGCCTAATTACGCGCGATAAAAAAGGTCGATAAAAAAATGGGCGACGAAAAGACCTTAATTAGGGGTTAAACTGCGCCCAAGGGTTGAAAAAGGCCCCCGAAAAGAGGCCAACATACTGCCCCAACCCCAAATCCAAGAACAAGGCCTAAATGTGCCCCTCACGTGAGCAAGTGCAAAAAGGACATGGCTGTCAAAAAGGCTCTTAATACAACTAAACTAGAGTGAAAATCAAAGGGTTGAAAAAGGCCTCCGAAAAAAACCATAGGGGTGGAAAATACGGTCTCCCACGTGGACGTCTTGTGACGTCAAAATCCAAGATGGCAGCCAAAAGTCCTGTCTTCTACTGGCAACGAATAAAAAAATTACTAACGTATTATGGAGAATATGGACACTGAAGAAAGCAATTTTAACGAAAAATGTGCGATGACGATGAATTGGATAACATAAACACCGGAGAATCTGAATGTAACATATGCAGATGTAGAAATTTGGAAAAAACCCGAAACATGCGTTAGATCTGCAAATTGTGGACGTTAGATTCATAAAGACTACAGTAGCGCCAAAAGCCCCGAAAATTACTTTTGAGATTTTCGTTCCTAATGTCTAAATAACTGTAATGTTTTGATTATCTTAGTATTTTAGTTGTACATCATTGTATTAAACTTTTTTACAATAAATATAAGTATTTTTTCTCCATTCGCTTATTTTGTAACTTTGATACATGGTCATCCAGCCACAACCGTCCGTCATCTTTTCCTCAGGGGAGGGAAGATGACGCAAATGGGCATTTTTTTTAAGTGGCGTAAAGTAAAGTGAAATTGATCGAACTTGAATGCAAAACTAACAAATGGTTGCATAAATGTATTAAGTCCCATGTCAGACTATCTGAATTTATTGTTATCTTCAACCACTCTCCCCTACTCAAGTGTTTTCTTTCCGTAATATACTTTCGGTTTGAAGTTTGACACGTCGTAAAATTTGATCGAAATCCTATAGTAATATGCAAATGTAATGTTGGACTGCCTAACTACATGAAAATGCTTAACTTTCATGAACCCTGACAGGACTGTTAGAATTAGTGAAAGATCGCGTTTTCCTCCAATTTTTTTGAAAAGACAGAATTAATTTTAGTATGTAGTGTACCTATTCGTATTGGGCAAGATGCAGAATTTCGTACTGCATATGCAAGAATTATCTCTAGTATCTCCAGACCATTAATGTTTTCGAATTAGTTTATAATCTAGACAACCATAAACATTGATTTTCAAGGGTGATTTCGTGATTGAAAGCTATTAAAATAAACGAGTTGGGATTGAAGGCTGCTGTAAGTTTGTTTTAGGTTTAAGACAGAAGTATAAGTGCGTATTTGTAAAATGAAATATCGTACAGTGCCTACTTAAGATGTCTTATCGCGAATAAAACATAGTTATTCAAGTTGGTAGGTGCGTGGATACAAGGCGTAAGACAAATTGTACTATGTAAATTGGAATGGGTAATATTTTACTCGAATAGCCTACAATGTGCATGTAAAATTAAGATTTCCATTTGAGAACAATGATTTAGCGGGAAATATATCCTCAGATAGTAAGAATAAATTACATTTCTAAGTTAAGATATCTCATTGGTTTATGATCATAGCAGTGATTATTAATGGGCTTTCAAAACCTATATAGAATGGTAATTTATATCGAGGGTGAGCATATGTCAAAATGAAATTTGAATAAGCTATACCGCCGTTATATTTAAGTTAAAACAGAAAATGTGTTAATTTAACACCGTTTTCACGATAGAAGCGTGACACGAAACTCATTCTAACATATTCTATTTAATTGTTAAATACGAGCTCATTTTTTAATATGTTTGGTGTTTATGTGACACTATTTTCGAGCTCGTGTTGATTTTATTGCCTTTGTTGATTAAGCCCAAAATATAGTAACAGCATAATATAAAGTAATGACTTCATAGGGACAATTGATTTAAACAATTGCAAATGATTAGTATAAGAGAAAAAGAGTATTAAAAACATTATTAATTAATAAATTCATATATGATAATCAGTTTAATGAGAATGTGTCATTTTAACGTCTCTTCTCTCCATTAATTTAACTTAATTAAAACTATAAATGATACAATGAAATGAACAAAACAAGACACGGTAATTTGCTGTACGATTAAAATCACTTGAGATTGCATTAACATGATAAATTTATTAATATTCACTATTTTTGATACTTCTGAATTTAGTTATATTTAAGCAACAAAAAATAAGATGTCAGTTAATAATGTATTCTGTTATCTCGATCTACGTATTCATAAAAACAAGTTCAATATTATACCTTTTTTCATTTAAATGAAGAACACCCAAGGATTAGTGTATAGCAAAATGTTCATTATAACTTCCATACAGTTTAGAATGGGGAGATAAATAGATTTGATAAGACTGCGTAGTTACACTAAATATACATTAATATGTATATAAAGTAGTAAAAAACATTCCGAATAAACAGACTACGCAAGCCTGTCGTACCAAACTTCAAAGTATTGAAAAAAGTAAATCGGAACTGAAAAGCTTTGAGAACTTTGATAGCTATTTTAGACTATGTTCCCAATTAGATACTATAATGATGTATAAGATATCCCCTTCTACTTCTCAATTTATTATTATATTATCCGACTTTGAAACAAAATTCGGCAAAAAAATATGTAAGCCTACTATTAACACAGATTAGGCCACCGTTCTTTTAAAAGACATGTTACAGAATACGTGATTATTTCTTTAAGCTTTTATGATCAGTCTATGGTCAGACAATACAGTTTTCTAATGTACAGTGTATCCCATTTTGGTTGAGACAGCCAAGTATCTCGGTTGTTGTTGAAGATAGAACCTTGCGGTTTCCGCGGTCCTGTGCCACTTTTTTGTGAAACTCAAGATTGCCTAAACGGATTTTTTTCGTTTATAAATCACAGCGTGTTTTTGAAAATCCACACTTTTTGGATCCCCTCCATATCTAAGAAGTTTCTCAGCGATAATGTCAAATTGAAAACTTGTCCCACAGAGAATTTTACGTAGAATCCAGGGGCGCACTCAATTTTTTTTTCGGGGTATCGTTAGGGAGATAAGACTCAAACTTATGATTTTTTCAATGCAACACCCTGTATTTTATAATCTTATTAAATTACTTATTTTTTTTCCTTCGAAATGATATATAATATATAAACATAAAGTTTTAAAAAATGCTCCAAAACTAAAACATTGAATTTTAATAGAGTGCCATGGATTTCAAAGTTTTACTACAGGGATTATTATTTGTAATTTTTTTATAGTAGGTCATGGATGCTACAAACACTTGTTGACTTTCGGAGCATTGTTTTATGAAGTGACTGTGGAGAAATCAACACATCTGCTGTCATGATGATAAATTTTGCTGCGTTTTATTGTGTTTGTGTTTGGCGATTTTGTTAATTTGTGAAATTTTATAATGGCTGAAAGATTTTTTCAGAACAACGAAAAGTATGATATCATACAATGTTTCAATCAATGCCATGAAAATGTTGACGAAGCATTAAAATTATATTTAAACAGGTAAACTAGTAATTTACAATACGACATTATATGATATATTGTTTTTAAAACGTTAGATATCCAGAGAGGCGTCAACCTAGTCGAGCAACGATATTTCGACTAAAGAATAATCTACAAAATTATGGTGCGTATTCTAAACCCCGACCCAACACGTATAACAAGGAAAATAATAAAGTGGATGAAATAAATGTCTTAGCCAGTGTCCGTATCTCTCCTCAGACTTCTTGTACGAAGTTAGAAAATGACATTGGCGTTCCCCGATCACGGGTACAAAGGATTAAAAAAAAACACAAATTGAAACCCTACAAAGTGAATATTGTCTAGCATTTATACCCTAGTGATGCAGCGAGGCGTGTGAATTTCTGTAATTGGTTCTTGAACCAATCTCGAAGGGACAATAATTTTGCGAGTAAAGTCATATGGTCAGACGAAGCCCATATAAGCACTGCTGGCATTCGCTGTCTGCAAGCAAATCAGTGAGCATCGCGTTTAACATTGTAAACGTACTTTGTTAAAAGTTTTTACGTGCGTACGTTCTGCTACCTGCGTCGTTTTCACGATGACAGGTAAAACAGGAACAGGAACCCGTACGCTCTTGGAGTCGTCACGATGAGCAGATGTCCGTCCGCTATATGGCTTCTTCGCGGTCGAAGAGGTCCACGACCTGGCCCTTCAACGAAGAAGATGTTTAAGAAGATCCAGAAGAAGAAAAAGCCCAAGAATTGGATGAAGAGATGCTGCTACACCGCTTCCAGCAGTTCCATTAAGCGTCGTTGCAAAGAATCGCCACCATCGACAGGTTCCGGCTCCAGAAGAAGAAGCCGAAGAAATCTTCTGAGACCGCCCGACCACGCCCACTAGTTACCAACGCGTTCGAGGCCTACCTACCCATGGACCGCCCAGACGTAGAAGAGCTTCCCACTAGAGAGGTTCCTCCAGTAATCCTTGCGAGAGGAGAAATGGGTTGCTTTCTGAGAACTAGACCAAGGATCGTCTTCACACGCGTGAACAATCGCCGAGGATAATCAGCCACTGCCAAGGACCGTGACAGGCTTATGGTATGGATAGCATGGTACACCGTACCATACCTATCACAAAGAGGAACGTTTGTTCAAGGTGGTTCTACGGGAATACCGTAGAAATCTCCCTGACGTTCAAAACCATGACGTTAACATCAGCTCTTGTTCGAATGAAGAAACAAGGCAGACCGATTTCTGCTGGTCCAGGTGCCAACGGAAGAGGACCTCAAAAGATCCGGCTGTGGTTGGCTCGCCTACGTGTCTCCACTGAAGACAGGCGAGACCAGGCATCATGTCACCGGTAGGATTCCGTCACGCACAGTTTTGTAGAGCGGCGGCACGCTGTGTCAAATGTGCAGGACATGTTACGTGCACAAAGGGATATTGGTAGAATTGTGGCTAAGGTGCCGTAGGAATAAGGAATTAGCCGGAAGCTCAGTCGGTCGGTTAGAACTTAGATGCATGGGCGTTTTGGCAGGAGAAAAGAGATACTATAATTTAAAAAGGCACCACTTGATTTAATTTTATATCGCCCCTCTATCAAGAAAAGGGCTACAACCATAGGACAAAATAGACAGCTAAAAAAAATGGTGAACTAAGTCCACACTGACAAGGACTGGCTAGGAAGTTGATCGTAGATCACAGGATTAATGAAAGAACTTACAATCGTTTAACACCACTTATTTAATATACCCCAACGTAAAATAATATGAATGTTATAATAATAATTAAATTTTCGTAAATATCTAACACAAAAACATTTTTATAGAGCGCCAACTCGCAGACCTAAATACAATTCTATCAGGAAATATTCCCAATAAATTAATCAATATACATCAGAGACAATATATCTATGAAATAAACCAGCAGTAATCAACTTACCTTTACCAAAACTAAAAAAACTATGAATTTACTTAAAATTACATACTCAGACACAATACGGTTCGGCATCTAGTGTTGACCCTAAAAGAAAAGAACACCCAAACATATATCCAATCAACCGGACGGAAATAAACACCAAATATAAAGCGAAAATTAGTACTAGATGTCTACCCTGTTGTTTACTTATGTAAGCACAAAATATTCTTCAGTAAAATTACTATGAGCATTACAGACAAGATAATAAGCGTGAAGCATTTAGAAATTTAGAAAGGCCAAGTTTATTACCAATTGGCAATTGTACAAGAATTTAATAAAGCGCAACACAGAATGACACATTTATTGGTAAGCATAGGGCTACCAACAAAAGATTCAAATTAGTAAATCCTACTTCAAACAGTTTTATACTAAACAAATATTAAAATTGTAATCAGAAAAAAAATAACAAATGTTACACAACCCCAATGATAATAAATAAATATTCAATTTGATTTACACAGTAATTGAAACCCCAGCAGTTAAGCAGTTAGCATAATTTTTTGACATAAATTGTATATTTAAACTCAACGAGTAGCATTCAGTCAACAAAACAGCTGATTGCATGTACAGTAAACACAGGTAGTTCTAACGGTTGAACAACTACGGTTATTTATCGGAATAAAGCTAGTACGTAAGAAAAGCTGATAAACAAAATACAAACTCCATTGCAAAGTTAAATGTAGGTATAAGCGAAACTTTGGAATAACTCAAATTATCTTTTACAGGTACAAGTGTATATTATTACTCTCGATTACTAAGAAAATGTTTCACAGTAAAGTATAAGCATTAATTTCAGGATTAAGATAATTGCGGAAACACACTAATACAAGTAGCAAGCACAGTAATGTAATTGTTATAAGAATTCCAGTAAAGTACAGATAACGAGAGCTTCGTTATGTAGAAAAGCTAACAAAAGTCACTCACCATAGGTAAATTTTGTATGCGTATAACAATAATACTTATCCGAAACTAGTCGTAGGTGTAACGTCTATGTCTTCAGTTAATTCGGAAGATACTATGAGAAGGAGTAATCGTAGACTGTTTCCATTCAGGCTCGAAGACCCATAACTAATATTTCACACCTCGGACGAATGATATCCAAATGTGCTGTTAGAAACGGTTTAATTATTCCTTATGGAAGCACGAGATATGTTAATCTTGAGTGAATGTGTAAAGGACCAAAAAGAACCTATATAAGATAACTGTGTTAGAATTTAAATCGATACCCAAATTTTATAAAATATGATCTTTATGCTGTATTAAAATTTCAAAACATGTACATGCATTTCAAAGCTATGTCTAGTAAATAAGAAAAGAAAGTGAGTAGCTTACCTCTTGAATGAAGCTAGTGTAGTAGAAACAAAAAAATTAAAGCCGAACTAAAATTCGAAATCCCAACAGGATTTATTTATATGGAAAAGATTAAAACCAGCAACAGGCTGAGTTAAAATTTTACTTGAAAAAATTCAATCAAATTTTAGAACACCTTTTCCAAATTTTACATGTGCTTCTAACTACGCATTCAATTTCTTTTTGCCAAAATGGCGTTTTCCTTCTTCTCTGAAGGTACCAGAAAACCAAAAAACAAAAGCCTGATTATTTTCACCAATCCAAAGATTTTAAAGTAGTCACATGTTTGAAACATTTTAAATTTAAAACGATTTTTAATAGCAATGTTGCCATTTTCCAACAACCTACAGGAGGAGTCGTAACTTAAAGACCATAAATTTATAAACCAAATTTTACGCGTATCAGACACCACCACTCCAGTGAGTGCACCAAACCCCGTACGGGCCGGGCAAGGTGATGTAAACTGTGGTGGTGATCATCCGCCCAACTTCAGGGGATGCCCGAGGTACCCGCGTCTCCCTCAGCGTAGGAAGACAGAAGCTCCACCGCAGCGGAAGAAGTTAGAAGAAACACCTCAACAGAGACAGAAGAGGACACCGCCCACAGCGGCACCCTCTCTAGTCCGAACCGGCGTTAGTTACGCCAAAGCGACGGCAAGCGGCAGTGAGATGGCTGAAGTAGCGGATGCGGTGAAAGCCGCAGACGTAAAAATTCCTTCACCGCTTTAGGATTCGACGCTGTTCTTGGCCTCCTTGGAGGTTTGGATATGCGAAGGTCCTACCTATCATCGAAGGGTGGCAGCTTAGTTTCGGCACAAACTGCGACTGACCTGTGGCGAGTAATCCTCACACACGGTCAGGAGGTGTTTCACTATAAATATCTCCGGAACGGCGATGAGTAGGGATGCCGGGATAAGTATAGCTAATTGTATCATTATAACTAACTTTACAAATTAACACTATCTACAATTCGCTATTCAACTCACTTCAAACATCACACATAACTCACAAAATTCAACTAACAATGCAATATTAAAATCACTAATAACTTTCTCCATTCCCAACAGACAACACCGCAAGCTATGCAGACCTACGGTATCCCGAACCATTTGGTGCTCGAGGACCAGCCTCCTGCTTCCAAGGAAACACCGGCCAACCACCCACGAGTCCCGCCCACAACACCCAATAGATTAGGAATAGCATACTACTCACTTAAGTAACGTAACCAACTAACATGTTTTTTTTTCTTTTTTTTCCCTAGTTAATAAGTAACATGTTATAAACTTATAAACAACTGAAATGTAATTATATCAAAAAAAACTATGTAATCAACCGGCTGAAGAGGCTACCTCGCCTGAGCAGCCGACTGAAATTGTAAAACTCCATTTATCATCAATTGTACCAATAATTAAATAAACTTGTTTTGAATTTGAATTTGAATTTGAATTTAACAGGCGAAATACAAGGCACTGGTATGATAAAAACCAACACCTAATTTTTGAGCAACAACAACAGGATCGATTTGGTTTTAATGTAGCCTGTTTCTTGGGGACATCAATAAAATATCGCATTTTTGAAGGGGTTCTCAACGCGAATAGGTACTTGGAAATTTTAGATGAAGTAATACCAGACTTCCTGGAGAATATTCCCCTCGCCTATCTTAATGCCATTTACTTCCAACAAGACGGTGCCCCTGCCCACAATTCGAGGTTGATTGTACCGTTTTTAGAAGAAACTTTCGAAGAATTTATGGTTATATATTATATATCATTTGGAAGGAAAAAAAATAAGGAATTTAATGAGGTGATAAAATGCAGGGTGTTCTATTGAAAAAATAATAAGTTTGAGTCGTATCTCCATAACCATACCCCGAAAAAAATTGAGTGCACCACTGAATTCTACATAAAATTCTCTATGGGATAAGTTTTCAATTTGTCAGAAACTTCGTAGATATGGAGGGGGTCCAAAAAGTGTGAATTTTCAAAAATGCCCTGTAACTTATGAACGAAAGAAGTTAGGAAAAATCCGTTCAGGACATCTTGAATTTCACAAAAAAGTGGCACAGGACCGCGAAAACCGCAAGGTTCTATCTTCAACAACAACCGAGATACTTGGCTGTCTCAACCAAAATGGGATGCACTGTACATGTGATTTGTGCGATTGTGATTGATATTATAGCTAAAAACGTTATTATTCCGTAAAATAAAATTGTCTCATTTAACATGAGTTTAACAAGTGAGTTCAAATCAATATCTTTCAGGTGTTTTTAAAAAATATTCTAGACAATACGAAAAAAGTATGTAAAAATGGTATGTAAATATAAGTTGAGTTAGAACAATTCATATCAAACAAACTTTGGGGGTGCGGTGTTATTTAAAAAGAACAGTGGCAAAATTAACTACCAATTATTTTATTTTTTCAGCTATTGAAAAAGACTCCTAAAACTCCATGAAATATTAGAAGAAATTGAGAATTTAGGTTCGGATAATGAATTTACCTAACGAACTAATCGTTTTTCCGCACGAAAATGCGAATAACGAAAATACAGATGAGGACTGTGGGGATGAAGAAAATGTTTCCGTAAATAATCTTCCAGGAAGTCAACCACGTACTGAAGTTGAATTTTCTAGTAGGGCTGATACTAAAACAGATATTCGGGCAACATAAGAATCCGATAGTAAGACGATTTACCATTGCCTACTTTTGCTCAGAATTGTAAAAAAGCGCGTTTATAAATGGAATAAAACCGACATGGATTCATATTTTCCTCTTTTGTAACCTACAGATTTATCTAGACAACGAATTTCGGTGTTTCATAGGAGTTTTGCTACTTAGTAGCTAGTCGTGCCATCTAAGAAGGTCGATGTATTGGTAAATTCAAAGGACACGAATAATAGTCTCGTTTGTGAAGCAATATCTAGAAACCGATTCAATTTCATTACGCAGAATATTCATTGTTGCGACAATAATAATTTAGTCGCAAATGATAAATTTCAAAACTTCGACCGACCTCTTTTTGATGTGCTAAACAAAAAATTTATAGGTATGGCCCCTTCTGGGGAATTACACAGTGTTGATGAATCAATAGTTCCGTACTTCGGGAATCACGGTTCAAAGCAATTTATAAAGGGTTGCCGATAAGATGAGGCTATAAGTTATGGGTAGGGACGACTGTACCTGGATACATTGAACGATTCGAACCGTACCAGTGCTCAACAACTACTCCATCGAATAAATATAAAAATTTAGGTCTAGGACCTAGTGTTGTTTTAGATTTTACTGAAGTTCTTAGAAAGGGGTATTCTGGTGTCTATCATTTGTATTTTGACAATTTTTTCACTTAATTGCTGGAAGAATTCTGGAGCTAAATGGAACTGGTACCATAAGAGAAAATCGTGTCGGTAAAGATTGTCCTCTGCCCCACTCAATTGTCATGAAAACAAGAGAATGAGGTGCTTTAGAATTCGTTACATCGGATACTAAAACTATTAGTTTGTGCAAGTGGTTTGACAACAGTGTAGTAACTGTTGATTCCAACCCCGACCCAAACCGTTTTTTCCACGAAATTTTATTAGAAAAACTTGGAGCTGGTGAATTTCTACCTTCATTTGACGATTTACTTCCACTATCGGATTTGTCTCAGGCTAATGTGACAGCAGGTCTAATTTCAGGTTCAGGTTCCCAAGTATCATCATTGTCATTGTCAAATTCAAAATCGGATACTGTTTTATCCAACAGATCGTAAATAGTGTCTGGATTAGTTTTCAGCTCATTCAAATTCATTTTTCCATTTAATTCTGCCATAAAAAGTGCAAAACGTAGTCTTAAAATATTTTCTGAAAAAGTTATATTTCAACACAGCATACTCCCAATCCTCACAATCGTGACACGCATTCAGTTATGTCGCATAGAAACGTAACATCCATATAATCGTAACAATTTATTAATCTAAATACTCACCCGTAGTGGTCATGGCAAACTGCGATACACAAATTACTGCACGTTCGCACGTGCCAATCGAATTATTTTTAGGAATTCAAAGTGGAATACTCGTTCATCATGCGTAGTGAAACCTTCACAATAATGCTATACTGGAGGAAATACTACAAAATCGTATTTTGAACCTTATAACACCTATACAATAGACCCTCACAATTGTGAGCACTGGGAGCGTAAGGGTTACAAAAATTAAAGATTCATCTCCATGTCTCCAAATAACAAATGTGTCATCTAGTATCTATACCAAACTAAAGGTTTTTTAGGCGTATTTTGTAACGCAAATGTTTCAAATTTTTTCATGTAAAAATTAGCTATAACAGGACTAAGAGGATTACCCATTGCTACACCATCAAGCTGTTTATAGAATTTATTATTCCACTGAAAATAAGTCGTACTAAGACATTGTCGAAAAAGAATTTCCTTTGGAAAAATATGCTCAATATATTCAATAGTTTCTTTTAGTGGGACGTCTGTAAAAAGTTAAACAACGTCAAATCTGACTATTATATCACCCTTTTCAATTATGATATTATGTATTTTTTCAATGAAGTCTGCAGAAATTTTCATATAATGGTGTGTTTTACCTACAAGAGGTTGTAATAGAAATTTAAGGTGTTTTGCAAGATTATTTGTAGGAGAACTAATTTCACTAATAATAGACCTTGAAGGAACATTAGATTTATGAATATTTGGTATAGTTTTGGCGAAAGAGCTTCAGAGATAGTTAGTTTCATTTTTATTTCTTCAGGAATAGATGATAGTTTAGTTTTTTAGTTCTTTAGTTTTTAAAAGAAACTTTTTTGTAGGATTATTTTTAATTATTGTTATCAGTTTTACATACATAAAGACAAAATTTACATCGATTGAGGCTTGTATCTCGATAGCGCAGATGGTTAGCGCGGTACTCTAGCAAGGTACTGGTCGTAGGTTCAATTCCTACTCGAGGTAAACAGTTATTTATGTATTTAATAAAATTAATAATAATTTTTAATTACATATTTACTTTTGAACTTATTCCTTCATAACAAAAGCTTATAATAATTTTTTGTAGGATCTTTTAGTCGTTCACGATAAGTCTGTGTTTCCAACAGTTCTTCTAATTTAATGTTATAGTCATTTATATTTAATATAGCAGTTGCATTACCTTTATCTGATTGTAATATTGTTACATTTTCATTACGTTTAAGATCAAATAAAGTACAGTGTTGGCGAAAGGATATTAAAAATTCTACAGATTTCATTAAAAAAATGCATAATTTCAAAATTGAATAGGGTGATATAATTGTCAGTTTTGCTGTTGTTTCATTTTTTACAAAAGTCCCTCTAAAAGAAACTGTTGAATATATTGAGGATATTTTTCTAAGGGATACAACCATTCTTTTTCAGCACTGTCTTACTACGATTTGTTTTCAGTGGAATAATACATTCTGTGAACAGCTTGATGGTATAACAATGGGTAGTCTTCTTGGCCCTGTTACATCTAATTTTTACATGGAAAAATTTTAAACATTAGCGTTACGAAATGCACCTAAAGAACCTTTAGTTTGGTGTAGATATGTAGATGACACATGTATTATTTACAGACAAGGAGAACGAGCACTATATGAATTTTAGTTTTTACAAATGCTATACATCGTAGTATCTAGTTTACCATGGAAAAGGACACTAATGGAAGTTTACCATTTCTTGACACACTAACATCCAAACTAATAATTCACTATCTTTTAAGGTTTATAGAAAACCGACACAAATGATAGATACCTTCATAAACCATCAAACCAACATCCACGTCAAAAAATTTGTGTAATTGAATCTTTAGTGGATCGAGCAAAACAATTTGTGATCCCGAATATATATATATATATATATATATATATATATATATATATATATATATATATATATATATATATATATATATATATATATTCTTAGTACGACTTATTTTCAGTGGAATAATAAATTCTATAAACAGCTATAACCTACCGCAATGTTTTGGTAGTTGGTACAAAGTTGAAATCCTTTACATTAGTTACAATTAAATTAAAAAATTTCTAAAGGAAGCCATTCTTGTCTTTGACAATTTCAGTAAGAATGAATATGCGTATAGACACACACACACACACACACACACACACACACACACACACACACACACACACACACCACACACACACACACCACACCACACACACCACACACACACACACACACACACACACACACACACACATATATATATATATATATATATATATATATATATATATATATATATATATATATATATATATATATATATATACAGTGTTTCCAAAATGTAATGTCTGCCAAAATTTCTAGGACGTATTTTGTGTGTAAAATTAAGCTAATTTTGTCAAATTATGGTCCAAAGGCCACCATTTTTGAGATACAGGGCGCTGAAGTTTTCTTTTGATTTCTGAGGAACTATACACACAGACAATCTGTCTACGCCACTGGATGTACTCGAATTTTGTTGCCATTTCCATATTTGTTAATTCAATATACACGAACAAGGTCACTTGCCATTTTGTGATTTGACAGCTCGTTTCCAAAATAAACAAGAAAATTTGACTTCATGTACTTCATGTCGTACGCCACTGGTTCACTATTTCGATCTGAAAATGTGTGAAGATGAGGAAAACATTAAGGCAAAGAAAAATTCCAAATAGTATTCAGAGATACAGGAAGTACATAAAAATACATATGCGTATTTCATTATCACACCTCATTTTACGTTTTCTTTTTGTGTGCAACACCCTGTATCTCCGAAACGAAGCGATTTAAAGAAAAATCCTATTTGGAATTTTTCTTGCCCTTGATGTTTTCCTCATCTTTACAGATTTTCAGCTCGAAATAGTTCTCGGGCAAGTCAGACAACTGATTAGAACGGAACTCGAGTGACCGTTGGTGAAAATGTGTAAACATTGTGGTTTTATACTAATCTGAGCGGTGGAACTTTGGTCAAATCGATGAGTTGTCCGCCTGCACCAAGGAGTAGGAATCTGCGGGCAGTAGGGAACATTACTTATACTTGCATGATAAAATAAAATAATTTTGTTTAATATTTATGTACATGAATTAAAAATTAAAATTAATTTTCTTTACTAGGTTGGATTTTTACGAGCGCATAACATTATCCTACATTATGAATAAAGCATGGAATTTTTGTATTGAAGAAGCAACTGCTGGCACAGTTTGGACTATTTACTGTATTTAAGTTAAGCGTTACTGAAGTGTTTTGATATTTAATATTAATGTTTAATATCGTCAGTCATGTTCGCACGCCAATAGCTAGCCAGCACCATATGCCGAATATTACTGTCTCCCTTTGTATCGAAACGTAATAAACATAATCGACGTATGAAAATAATTATTAGTGAAGAAATCGACCAAAACTTCTGTTCAAACGTGTATATTTAAAAATACACGAAAAATCTAAAAAACCTGAATATTTTTGCAAATAAATAATCGTGAAATTTTTCCTACAAATATACGTGAAGTATGTATGTACTACTGTATGGAGGATGCCCATTAAATTGTCGCAAATATAAAGCTTCATTTTTAAAGGTATTAATTGAAGCGATATGTCACATATGTCTATGTTCACAAAACTCGACGCAAAACAGTTATTATCAGTACTAAAATAGCCTTCAAAGAGCTGAATTTAAGATGGTATTATTAGCACTTTGTAATTGATAATGTTGATAATGACGACTAGTGTGTTATTTTCTGTTATAAATGTTTCTCACTTGAAAATGTTTTCACCTTAGCCAGTTTACTGTAAGTTTAATTACCTGTCAATCATTATTAAGGAGCATTTCATTTCATAAAATATGTACAGAACGAATAAGAAGGAACACCAATTTGTACTTAATGCTTTTTGAAAAAACTCGTAGCCGAAATGAAAATTAGGTTACGCTACATTATGCTTTTTAAATCAGAAAATGGTTGACAAGAAAACTAATAAAGATAAGTTTTAACCAGATTCATATCAATATAAAAACTTACTTTAAAAGTATTTTAATATTAACTGAGGAACAGGGTGCTACTTTAACCTACTTACATAATATATAAGAGGGTTGCTTAATGTAAGATATACAAAGTTGACGTAACTTAAAAAAATTAATCAAGTCTCCGTGTTTCCAAAAATTATATTTAACATTATAAATTTAAATATAAGCAACTTATATTAGCTTGTTCGTGTTTACAACTAACTTAACTTTGCGTGTTAATTAAGTTGCAACTACGGTGGGATGCCTTTTATGAATAAAGTATTTAAAAAAATACAACTTTTAATTTATTCTTCGGGAAATTGAAATTTGATTACCATTAACATTCTTTTTAATTACTCTGTAAATTTTGAAGTAGTCTTTGTTGTTGTTTGTACTTACCCTTATTACTTTACTATTGTACAGAAACCATTCCTGCAAATACTTGCGAACACATTTACTAAAAGTAATTAAATCCGTTTGTTGGAGTTGTAACTGGCTTTGATACATTAGTATATTAAATTAACTCTACTAAATCAACAACTCAGTACTTCTCTATACGATAAACTTAATAAACGTAAAAATAAGACACCTTTGCATAATTTGAACTCTGAATTCGATGGAGTAATTATTGAGGCTGGAAAGGGGCTCTTGTTTTTGCTTTTGTGTCTATTCTTGTTTCCGGTGGAAGTACAAAATGAATGGGTTTCTTCCTTTTTCAAATAACTGATATAATAATTATGCATTATTTAGAATACATAAGGAAAACATGAAAAATTGGAAATCACGTAAAGATTATACATTAGTCTTTGTGGTAGTATAGGTCTTTCGAAACAAACATAGTCAGTCAGTAGTGTTGGGATAAAAATAAACGCCCCCAAGAGCCCACGAGAGGAAATTTTAGTGATGAAAATCAAGTAATCAAATTGATTAAAGCGATATTTAATTTAACCTTTGATAGAATATACATAACTTATATCAGGGCTGTAATGCTGAAGTAATGAATTATTGCGTTGTGATTGGATTGAAATTTTTCGCCACCACATCGGTCAAAATTTATAAGTTCCCTTTTTATATTGTAATCGGGTTACTAATTACAAGAGTTATCATTAGTTTTTTCAAAGGTTGATACACCATGTATAATTGTTTTATTTAATGTAAATTATTGAATGAAGTTACCATATTATCATAAATCCCATTTGTTGCATAGTGAATATAAAATACTAATCTATGTCAGAATGGATAAATTCATCAAAACATGACCCCACAAAAAAGGAACCCACTCACCTTACGTGTGTACTTTACATAATTTAAAAAGGCGAACTTCAGATGTTCACTGACAACCCAGCTCAAATATGCTCTTGCACTTAACCCTACTATATTCCAATTTAAACAAAAATGACTTTTGGGCTATTAAAAATTTTTAAATCGCAATTGTTGTCGCGAAGGAAAAGATAATGAATGGGTTTTAATATCTTGTTAATAAGTCGTAATTTGATAATGTCTTATTTTACGTATTTTATGTAACTAATATTGGAATGTATGTAATTAATAGTTGAAAAGGAAACAAAACATATGTTGGGGTAGAAAAACAGGTTCCATGTGGTTCGAAACTGTACTCGAAAACGACCATAACAAATTAGTTGGCATTTTAATCCGCTCGGAATTGGATATTTTTCGCCTGTTAGTAATTAATTACCTTGGCACAAACAGGAAAAATCAAAAGACGGCTTTGTTTGTTACTTTGAAATTCGAGACATATAGGGTTTGCTACGGATTGTGAATATTTTAAAAATTAATATTTCTTTTAATAATAAATATGAAAATATTCCGACGTAACATTTCTTGTTTTTTTTTTTCTGTGAAGAATAACAAGGGGATGGATTTGAGAGTAAACAGTAAGTTGAAGTTGGAGGTTCTTTGATTGTTTTGTTAAAAACCGTAATTGTAAACCGTTGCGGCTATAGATATATTATCGTTTCCGTTTTAGTAAACACTAAAAACTCGACTTTGTACAGGGTGGCCAACTAAGAATGCGAGGTACTGTATCTGGGAAACTATCCATCGTAGAGGCTTGCGCAAAAAAAAGTTTTTTTAAAACGGCCAATACAAAAACCTGGAAAATATTTTCAAGTTTCTCAAATGGCCGCTAGGGGCGAATGCTTTGAATCTAAAAAGTGATGTTTCTGTGAATTCTGCTATATTAACCTAATAAAAAAGTAACTGATCTTTAAAGCCGAGGATAATTTGAACTTTCTTTGTTTGGCACTTTTTGACGTATGTCTAAAAATAAAGTGGTGGGGGGTATTCAAAGGTTTCCTTAAATAACCCCCTGTATCTTCGAAACGGCTAAGCCGATTTTAACAAACTTGGGCGCGTTGAAATGAGCTATTCTTGGGCTACAAATGTTATAATATTTGAACGTCTGAACATTGATCTTTCGAGCTGCGCCCTTTCAGGATGCTTATTAATGTACATGCTTTCTGCAGATACGCAATTCTTATGAGACGGTATATTATATCATGTCAAAGTTAGAAAAATTGTTTAACGGCATAATGGATATTCTTCGGAATCAACAATTACTGTACACAAGTGTAAACAATCTGCATTTTTTAAAGTGTCAGCACTGTAAGGCCTTTTCTGTTCACAACATACTAATAAAAAGTTAACGAAATTAAAAAAACCTTTTCTTGAAAAAAGTTTGCAATCAATCTCATTTTGATATATATCATTGAAATGATTGTGAAATATGCTATCTAATACATGGTCCATTATGTTTTCACGTCAATAAAAAAAATAAAGTGGATAAAGTTTACTCATAAACGAAACGTCCGAAAAAATGTATAAATACTATCTTGTAGACATCAAAAAGTGGAAATAAGAAAGTACTTTTTGTTTTTTAATATCTTTTTAAATAACTTCAAAAGTGAATAGTAACTAAAATCAAAAAAATTATATTTTTCAAAATATTGAAAGAAGGAAAAAATAGAATTGACTTTTATAAACACGGTTTATACCACCTCTACCTCTTGTACAACTGTTTCCTAATTTAACCGACTCTGTATCTACCGTGGTTTCTAAGGTCCCTATGCAGTTCATCCTTATCTTGGACACACTGTATAACCTTTTGCTAACGCATGATAAGTTATGTTCTGGCCTCATAAAATTTTTTTATATTTCATGTTAACCCATTAGTGCGTAAGGTTTAGTAGTAGTGAAAATAATGTTATTTCTATGATTTCTGAAAAATAAAAAAATTAAAACATATGGTAATTCTTGAAACAATGTTTTGGATGCAGTCCAGCTTGCCACTTGGAGCAAATAAATTGCTCTTAACGCCACAATATCTACACAGTCTTCGGTATTTACATAGTACGGGCAGTAATCGCGTGCATCGTAACGAACATCGTTTACTGGATTCTGTATTATTTTTTCTTTAATCGACAAAGTACCACATGTTTTGAGGAGATAGTTTGCTAGGTTTCTTCGAAAACTCATCGAAGAATAACAACCTTTTTCTGTAGGACTTATCCTTTTCATCAACAACGCATTGATTACTGAAACATCCATCAAGTAACAAAATATGGGCCACCACCATTTCTGTCGCTTCATTCTGGTTTGATAATTGTCTACCAACAGGTCCATTTTGTCAACGCCGCCCATACCACTACTGTATTCTTGAAATACTATACTACAGCAGTTTTTCCTTTTAAACCCTTAGACCATCTGTACATTTTCCTTCGGCAATGGAATCAAAATTAGTTGCACAAGTTACAACTTTATTATCTTTCCATCTCACTAAACATACCGTTTTTTCACTTGCCGACCTAAAGTCATACAAACCTCTTTTTAACTTTTCCATCTTTGACTTTTCCACCAGTAAACATTTTTCAACTCTATTGTCTCAAATGCCGAAACGTAGTTGTCGAAAAATACTTTAAATCCTAGGTTACAAGGTATTTTAGATGTCGTTATAAGAGATAATACAGTATCTCTTCCTATCCCAAAAACCTTTTCTTTCTCGCTTTCGCCGGTATACATGTCAAAAGACACCAAGTATCCATCACTATTACATAAGGCCCAATTTTTAAACCCAAATCTGATTGGCTTTCCCTTCATATATTTCTTCGCATAGTGTCGTCCATAACAGGGGATCATCGATTCATCAATTGAGATATTTTCCTTCAGCCCGCCGTGCTTTTGAAATGTTTGGTTTAAATGAGATATCAACGGCCTTGGCTTATACAATCTATCTTCTTTGTCAATAACGGTGTTGTCATTCAAATGAAAGCTTCTCATTATTGATTCGTAACGATTAAGTCTTATACTATTTTATAAAAATTTTGGGACGTCATCTTGGGTAGATCAATATATTCGTTTGTTCGGTCTGGCGTAACCAGGCAAAAAAAGTCCTTCAAGAAAAGCATATAGTTCATCAATTTTTACATGAAGATGATCATTTTTTTAGAGACCATATATATTTGCCTTGTCTAAGGTTTTTGACATGAAATCTCCGGTAAAAAAAGTTGAAAGAAATCCGTTGGAGTTATTACCATGCTATCTTCTTCCTATGGCGGTTTTTCTTTACAAATTATATTCAGATCAATTTTTTTTCCCATTTTGTTACAGTTCATCTCTGAATAATAGCGTGTACCCGTTTTGTAATTTGGAACTAAGTTTGATGGTGGCTCATCATCACTGGAGTTAAAATGGTATAACTTGAACTGCATTGGCCAGGTAAAACAAACGTAGAGATTGGTTCTTCGTCACTAGGTTTAGAGTCATCATTCTGTTTCCCTATTACTATGTATTCACACTCGGTGGTTAACATCCTCTCTCCCAGGTGAGATGAATTTCCTGCACCCTCACGATCCGAATTACAGTCGGTATCGTCCCCTTCCTTAGGTGGTGCAGCATAGACATTTATTGTACTATCTAAATCCTCTCTTCCAATTTCCTACAAAAGTTGTGCAAGGGATAATCTGAAAATATTGTAATAAGTAAAAAAATGTCACAGTAAAGCTAAACATATGACTTTAGTACATATATCGTAGTCTCTCCGTGAAACACGCCACTTCCTGCCTGGCCTCGCGGGTATTTCATGAAATGACGAAGCCTTTCACAAAGTGATGCACTTCACCACGAGACCACGACATATATAAATAAAAAGTGTCATTTATCTTTGACCGCTCGACTATGGAAAGAGGTGGCTATAAGGCATACAATCCGATTTATCGGATCTGCATTTTATGCGCCCATATTTACAAAATATTGTAAATTTATGAGCTGGATTTGGTTTACTACATACAAGTTTCACTAATTTTGAGGTCTACAATAAAATGGAAAATAAGTCGTCTCGTTGAATAGAGCGATGGATCCATGTTGTTTTTAGTGCACTTTTAACTTATTTTAGTTATTTATTAAACTGTAAAAACGAAATAAATACGAGTAAGAAGGTTACACCTGAAACGTGCGATAAACACCTGTTACAAAAGCGAAGTTAGGTTTATGCGAAAGCAGGGTTGCATAAACACTACATTCGATTTATCGGATCATATGCACTAATGGGTTAATTAATCCATAATTTATAATATTCTACAGTACGTATTTTTATAAAATCTCTCTACGCCACGATACTAGGACATTTTTGCCTCCACTTTTACAAATTTTAGTAAAACAGTCATTAATAAACCTGTAAACTTATATATAAAAATAAACTCTTATCGTCAACTGAAATAATTATAGTAATTTTCAAATATCTGAAGAATTGAAATAATGTAGCTTAATTTGCATATGGATTAACAGAGAACTAACCGTTCAACTAATTACATATCGATAAAGATCAGTTTAATTACTTACATTAAATCCAGACGTAGTGAAATTAATAACACTGAAGAAGTGGAAAATAGTTAGTCTTTAGTCTAAATAGTTTACAACGTATGTATATAGGCGTGTGAGTTTTTCTAAATAATTTCATAGTGAGTAAAACATGTGATACATCAAAGAATTATAAAAGAAATTATATCACTTCTCTAATGATTCATTAGTAGTACAATTAACTGCCATTACATTTAAAAACGTTCATTCCGGTTTTTTGTTATGATCATAAATCCTAGTTCCAGTTAGTATTATTATTATTGCCAGAACGCCTACTTTGAGATGCTTTGAATGTTTTACCATATGGTAGTACAAAAAGTAAAAACCTAAATTCGAACATGAGTACAATCATGTATAAAGTCGCCGTCGTCCGGTTCAACGATTAATTTGCCAGAAATGGTCGTTATAAAGGATTTGACAGTTGTATTTGTAGTGAATATGAATGTAGATTGATTCATTTTTCTTTGTTCTTCGCAAGATTCTTCAGCATTAATCAAACGAATTGGAACGTTTCATTTGAATCGAAAAATGTATTCAAAATTAAAAATTAAATTCGGCGCCAATTCTAACATTATAATTAATTAGATATTTATCTCTTGAATAATATTTGTAGAGAAAGTTGTAATTCTCGGCAAAAACCCATTAACTGGTTCCATTATAGCTTACTTAATCATGCATGTAAAGTATATGCAGGTCTGGTGTCGATCCATATAACACAATGTCCAGGCAAAAACTATAATAATCCTTTGAAGGCCTTGTGCATTAAAGTCTTTATTTTTCATTATTTCTAAATGCCTTAGGTATTAAACCGTCATACAAGCAACCCGTTGATGCATTACGCTGACTGCTGCATATCCTTAGTAACGTGAAAGGAATTTAGTCGACCATGTGTAATTTAACTTTATTTTTTTTTAATATGCGGATATATATTTACATATTTGGCTTCCCGTTACATAAATGAAGGCAAGTAAATATTCACATCATCACCATATCCTACCCCTATCGCTGAATTATCTCCATTTGTTATACGATCGACAGCGATTTCTAATTCGACATTACTCATTTTTATGGTACTCGGAATAAATTGATTACCGATTGGCAAAAAAATTGCTTTAAGTGTAGATTTTGTCTGACGTACGTTGCCATATGTTTCTCTTGTTAATATTGTAAGTACCAGACTTACAGAATTATCTGGTGGTTATTACAATTTGGGCCTTGTTTATTAAGCATTGTTCAAGTAACTTATTCATTACATATTCTAGGCGTGACGAACTCACGTTATGAGGAAATAACAACGTACCTGTTACACCTACATCTGTCTTTAGTAGAATAAATGCCGCAGATGCAAATATTTCTTCTTAAGCACATTTTTTGTTGTCTACATGAAAAACGCTGACCAAGATTTTATCATGTTTATATACTCCCGCGAAAGCTTTCGTTGTAAACCGACTCAATAAACCACTAAAAGTATTTATGTAATATTTTCATCATATTTGTGCGTACTTGAAAGGCAAACAATGCATTTTAACAATCGTGTCCATGTCATTACCCAAAACAGATACAGTTTTACATAAATGAAAATACACTCTACAAATACAAATTTTTTAGCTCACTCTAAAGCATTAAATGTATTAGCTTTACATAATTAGGTATTAAGTAACGGAGAATGAAAGAAAAAACATATAACGCTCTTTAACACTTCGAAAGCCGTAAAGTTTCACTTAATTCTAAAAGCCAGTTAAACTAGTTAAAACCTAATTGTTGCCTAAAGCGATGTTGATTTATTATAATGCAAACAAATGTATCTGATCTTAATGTTACCCAGCACCCCTAATACAATAAGATTTACTTCTTGTGGCTTGTGGATCAACGCAAGATTTTTGGCCATTTCCCAATTCTTTAGCCCCAAATGATAACCAACACTAAAACCATATAATTTTGTTGGTTCCGTTGAGCCAAATTGATGGCCACATACCGTAAAACCACAACACTTAGTTCGGGCTTCCCCAGTTAACGCATTTGGCCATTTTTTTCCAAACAAACTGGTGTATAAATTCTGTTTCAAATAATTATCAACACTCTAAAATTATAAAATTTCATTTTGGCTCATCGAATCAATCCGTTTGGCTTTCTCCCTAACGAAATTGATATCGATAACGTTTTTGGGCATCTTTGGCGCCAAAATCTTAACTAACGCCGTAAACAAATAAAATTCAATTCTTGTCTACCCATACAATCTTTTTGACAGCTTTTCTAAGGAAAATCGCGAATAAATAACGTTTTTTGGCATTTTTAGCCCCGAATGATGACCAGCATCATAAAACCATATCATTTAGTTTTTGTTCATCGATATAATACTGTTGGCTGTTTCCCAAATGAAATCCAAAGACCTAAAATCATAAAATATCATCCTAACCTATCAAAACAATGCGTTTGGCCGTTCTTCCCACTAAATTATTGCAAAATAACGGTTATGGTTGTATTTGACTCCAAAATTATTACACTACATTCTCCAAAAGAAATTGGTGAATAAAAAGGGGTTTTGGGGTTTTTCCCAAATGATAACCAACAACGTAAAACCACATGATTTAGTTCTTGCACATGAAACAGTAAGTTTGACCCTTTTCCTAAACAAATTGGGGTAAAAATCTAACTTGTAGGCATTGTTTCTCAAATAATCTATGTCTAAAATGCAGCCCAATAAAATATAACTTCCTCCGTATTATAAGTGTTTTGTAACTGTGGCTTCATATTAGTTAAGTTGATCGGCCTATTTGACCAGTTTCTGCTTTTAGAGCGCGACGTTTGGGAAGCGGACTCTGCTTCCATCATCAGGCTTAGTCCTGAGAAAGACCGTGTTCGCAAATTCATATATTATGATTTTTTTCCCAAGCACTTGACTATTTTCAGATTCGAACTTGGCACCTTTCACTTGTAAGTCTGACACCTTGACCGCTGAGCCACTGAGTAATCCAATGTATATTTTTAGAACTTATTATATATATATATATATATATATATATATATATATACATGGCGCATCCTATATGGGTTTCTGTAATCAAATGGCTTAAGATCTGAATTTATTCAAAGTTATGTTTTTTAAACGGAACACCCTATTTTGACAGTGTTTTTGATTCTACGTATAAAATAAAGTAAAGTTTCTGTAATGTTCCCTATACCTATCTCTTTTCGTTTTTGAAATATTTAAAGAACTCTTAATTTGCCAGTATAAACAAGAAAATCAACTACGTTGTGGTTATGTACAACTAAAATTGCTAAAATGCAAATTTTTCTATTACAACATACAGGGTACTCAACAATCTACTGAATTTAACTTAATGTGCAGCTGCAAATTTTATTAATTTAAATAGGA